>CM031621.1:9991113-10001113 GCA_018398815.1 Conus ventricosus
GCTAGTATTAGCTCACAGGACTGGACAATTGTGCCCTCCATGGAGAATTTAGAGGAGGCGTTTGGTATCCTTGGAGAATTTGGAGGGGGCAGTTGGTATCTATGAAAAATTTAGAAAGGGCATTTGGTATCCATGGAGAACTGAGAGGGGCATTTGGTATCCAAAGAGAATTTAGAGGGGTGTTTGGTATCCATGGAGAATTTAGAGGGGTATTTAGTATCCAAAGAGAATTTAGAGGGGCGTTTGGTATCCATGGAGAATTTAGAGGGGTCGTGTGGTATCCATGGAGAATTTAGAGGGGGTATTTGGTATCCATGGAGAGTTTAGAGGGGGTATTTAGTAATCCATGGAGAGTTTAGAGAGGGTATTTGGTATCCATGGAGAATAAAGGGGGGGGGGGGTATTTGGTATCCATGGAGAATTTAGAGGGGGTATTTGGTATCAATGGAGAATTTAGAGAGGGTATTTGGTGTCCATGGAGAATTCGAGGGGGGGGGGGGGGGGGGGTGGGGGGGGGGGGGGGGGGGGGGGATATTTGGTATCCATTCCGAAGTATGCTGAACTTGCACTGTTCACGGCTACCTTCAAGATTACTTCCATTGCCAACACAGACTGTTCTGAAGAAACTGCTGCCGCCGATAGCTATGCCTGCGTGGATCTTTACCCGGTCTGCTGTGTATGCCTATGTGGAGCATCTCAATATTTTATCGGTGTTGTTTTAGACATGGTACGTTTCATGTGCCAGCTGAAAATTTATCTTAGGTTGGACTGATCTGTACGCTTTTAGGCCTACCAGAGAAAAATTACAGCGTACTGAAAGGCCCGGTCCCACTGGCCAATGGACACAAAACGTATGCAAAAAGGACACAGCGGACGAGCACATTTTCGGGGTTGGCTCCATCCGTTTTCATCCGCTCCAGAAATGGACAAAACTGGTGAAAATTTGAAAAAACAGAACGGAAAAGAACGGACGTGGGTAGTATGTAGCGGGATGTTAAAACGGATGTTCATTCGGAAGCCTAGCGGATGAAAGCGGATGGAAGTGGATCACAGCTCCAAAGGGGTTACCCGGGGATAATTGCAAAGCGGACGCATAGAGGAAAGAGCGGATGCATAAACGGATGAAGCGGATGCATCACGTACGCCTAACGGAAACAAAGGGGATGCCACGCGGATGTATATGGGATGCAAACCGTTCCCCTGCGCATGCGGGGGGTATGAATTGCGTGTGCTCCGTGGATATAAAGGGATGAATCACGCATGCAGTCAGCATAAAGCGGAAAGACGTGTTGGCAGCTACATCGACACATGTGTACTACATCGGGTTAAATTGAAGAAGGCTGCATTGATACATGTCTACTACATCTTGTGTCAAAACCATGCGTCAGTTAGGCAAGGAAAAGAAGTCTAAATTAAACAAAGCTGTTTATTAATGACCTATCCATTGAAGGACCCCACAACATACATTTAATAACAGTAAACAGCTACAAGTATACAACAACATAGTAATGCAGTGTTCATATGGCACAATCTCATCAGCCCTTATGCAACAGTCTCAAGGAAGCATCCATTCTAATCATCTATCACCCTGTCTTGCCACTGCAACCGATCCAGCTGGGGAGTTGAAACCAGTGTCTCAGGAGGTTGCGCTGATTCTTCCCTTCACGTGAAGCTCTGTTGGGGCCTTGTACATCCACAGTGTCCATCAGGTTACGTCCTTGCCTCCATTCACCAGGCTCCATGTCCCCATTCCCTTGTTGACAGTCGACAAGTCTTTTTCTGCAACACTGGGTAGCGGGTGCGCATGAGATTGTGCAGGATGCAGCAAGCTTCCAACGATGCTCCTCACAGTCTCGGGTCATGCTGCATAGTGGTGAGAAGTATCTGGAACCTGTTGGCCAGGATGCCGAAGGCGTTCTCCACACCCGTCTTGCCCTGGACAGCCTGTATTGAAGATCCTCTCTTCACGGGTGAGGTATCTTGAACTGTACGGCTTCATGAGGTAGGTTCCGAGGGAGAACCCGTCATCACCAACGATGAAGTAGGGCACGTCTGTGTGTCATTGGGAAGGGGGTCTGGACCTGGAAAACACATGATGAGGTTGCGTTCCAGCCCATCCTTGAGGTCACTTGCGTTGTATATCTGGACATCTGAAGCTGACCCGTTTGCCTGAAGCATCGATGTAGATGAACTTGTAGTCCACTATCAACCATGGCAAAGTGAATGATACTGAAGAAGCCCTGGTAGTTGTAATAAGTGACCCCCGAGCTCGCTTGAGCTTTGCAGGCCACGTGCTTCCCATCTATGGCTCCAACGGTGTGTGGAAAGTTCCACCTCTGATACCAATCTTCTGCAAGTTGTCTCCAGCCTTGTTCAGTGGTGTGGCACCTGAGGAGCTCGTCCACGTATTCTTCAACGATGGCCTCTACTACTTCTCTGACGACTTTGCTGATGCTGTTGTGTGGCAACCCTCCATGCATACTGCATGTTTCTGTATGTGGTTCCAGAGGCTAGGTGCCGCAGCGTCCAGTGCCACCTTCAGTCCAGGTCCAGATTGGGACGGAAGTTGGTGCTAGGCTTGGTCAACCTGGGTCTCAGAACGCTCTACAAGTTCGTCAAACATGGCTGGTGGCATCCTCATGAAGTGATGGAATGCACGTGGGTCTTCATTCCTCAGCTCCACCATCAACTGGTCATACAGTCCAAACTCCATTCTTCTCACGATCCAATCCTCGGACCCCACACAGCTCTTGCACGTCTCCTTCTTCTTTCCCTTCTGTCTAAAACTTGATTCAGTCTGAACAGGTTGTGGTTCTGCTGTTGAATGAGTGCACCCTATCATATGACTCTTTGATCATCCATGATGGAGAACAATTGATGATGTTGAAGACCAAGATCAAAGGGTGATGAAGTCTGTACAGCACGGCTGCTCGACTCATACTGAGATCCAGATGATTTTCACCCCCTTTTTATATAAAATATCGGTTGTCCGCTAGGTGTCCTTCTACATACTCTCAACATACTCCAGACATCCTAAAAACGAGATACATCCCAGATACAAACGCTTTGTCCGTTTTGAATACTTAATATACGAGATGCATACGCTTACATCCTTTCTATTTCCGTGCAACAAACGGTGTATAGACGTTCCATGTACCTTGTCTTTCCTCCCTCTTTCCGTTTTCAGCTGCAGCGGATGTGAGTTGCGAGGATGCCCAGAGGATGCAGAGAGGATACAGCGGACGTTTAACGGATGATAACGGACATAGAACGTTTGTTGCTCGTATATGTCGCGGATTGACATCGTACACGGCGGAAAGTTCATCCGTTCTAAAAGTTTTGTGCAGCTCAAACTTTTTGCGCGGATGAAATCACAGTGGACGGATGCCCGATGGATAGAGCGTATGAAATACGTATGCAATGAGTACACAACGGATACATAGCGTTTTCCAACGGATGGCAAGATATTTTTTACGTTTTACATCCTCTTTGCATCCGTAAGTGCAGTGGGACCGGGGCTGAAGACTCGTCTCTAACTCGTCACTTTGGATTACTCCATCAATCATGGCGGCACATTCTGCACCGCCAGACCCCCCCGCGGCTCTTCCTTTCTGGACAGTTTGTCCATTACTCATTTTCTGTGCCGGTTCAGTCATCCTCGTTGCCATAACAGAAAATACGATTTTCCCCTCAACGGACGCAAAACTATTTTGGTCGGAAGTGGTCGAAATCACTGTAGATCTGCCGTTTCGAAATGCACATTCCATTAACTATCATCCACTGGTTTCTGATATTCAAGTTCATCCATACTGATTGGACACGTTTGAATAGTGGCCTTTTTTTCCATAGAGCGGGTAGAGTGTTTTGTTAGATCCAGCGATGGTCTGGATCTGCTTGTCTGATCTACCTTTTTTTTCTCGCTTAATCAAGCAATGGTGGATTGTCGCTAAGCAATTCCCATGGTGATGCAGGCCGCGCCAAGCTCTGGATTTCAAGAAATGCCTCGTTCTGGAGTGTGCTTCGCTGAGACACTGTTCAAGACTTTCTTTGTTTCTTTGTCCACTTCGACTGTCCCAGATTTTAACTGCTCAGAGAGTTTCCTGCAAACTGGAAAGGGTCTCTACCGAAGCAACAGTGTGTCTTCGTCTTTACACTCTTCCTTCTCGTTGATTCTACTTCGTTGTGTCTTCGTCTTTACACTCTTCCTTCCCGTTGATTCTAGTTCGTTGTGTCTTCGTCTTTACACTCTTCCTTCTCGTTGATTCTAGTTCGTTGTGTCTTCGTCTTTACACTCTTCCTTCTCGTTGATTCTACTTCGTTGTGTCTTCGTCTTTACACTCTTCCTTCCCGTTGATTCTCCTTCGCCATGTCTTCCTCCTTTCCTTCTTCCTTCTCGTTGATTTTGCTTGGCTGTGTCTTCCTCCTTTCCTTCTTCCTTCTCACTGATCCTGCTTTGCTGTGTCTTCCTCCTTTCAGTCTTCCTTCTCACTGATCCTGCTTTGCTGTGTCTTCCTCCTTTCCTTCTTCCTTCTCGTTGATTCTGCTTTGCTGTGTCTTCCTCCTTTCCTTCTTCCTTCTCGTTGATTCTCCTTCGCTGTGTCTTCCTCCTTTCCTTCTTCCTTCTCGTTGATTCTGCTTCGCTGTGTCTTCCTCCTTTCAGTCTTCCTTCTCGCTGATTTTGCTTCGCTGTGTCTTCCTCCTTTCAGTCTTCCTTCTCACTGATCCTGCTTTGCTGTGTCTTCCTCCTTTCCTTCTTCCTTCTCGTTGATTCTGCTTTGCTGTGTCTTCCTCCTTTCACTCTTCCTTCTTGTTTTATTCTCCTTCGCTGTGTCTTCCTCCTTTCAGTCTTCCTTCTCGCTGATTCTCCTTCGCTGTGTCTTCCTCCTTTCAGTCTTCCTTCTCGCTGATTCTCCTTCGCTGTGTCTTCCTCCTTCCACTCTTCCTTCTTGTTCTATTCTCCTTCGCTGTGTCTTCCTCCTTTCAGTCTTCCTTCTCGCTGATTCTCCTTCGCTGAGAGCCCCTTCAGTCTCTTTTGTAGTCCTTACTTCTTTCTTGAAATATTTGCATTAATTCAACACTAACGTATCAATGCTGGTGCAACACAAATCTGCCAGTGCTAATACAAGACAAGCATCTCAGTGTTAATACATGAGCGTGTCAGTGCCAATACAATGCGAGCATCTCGGTGTTAATATAACATGAGCGTGTTAGTGCTAATACAGTATGAGCGTGTCAGTGCTAATACAACGTGAGCATCTCAGCGTTGATACAACATGAGCGTGTCAGTGCTAATACAACGTGAGCATCTCAGTGTTGATACAATATTTGCGTGCCAGTGCTAATACAGTGCAAGCGTATACCCACGCGTTTGCCCAGTGATGTTGTGTGTGGTGCACCAATACCAGCATAAAGGTGCCATTGCTAATACAAACATGTCAATGCTAATGCAATACAAAGGTGCCAGTGCTCATACAAACATGTCAATGCTAATGCAATACAAAGGTGCCAGTGCTAATACAAGCATGTCAATGCTAATGCAATACAAAGGTGCCACTGCTAATACAAACATGTCAATGCTAATGCAATACAAAGGTGCCAGTGCTAATACAAGCATGTCAATGCTAATGCAATACAAAGGTGCCACTGGTAATACAAACATGTCAATGCTAATGCAATGCAAAGGTGCCAGTGCTAATACAAGCATGTCAATGCTAATGCAATACAAAGGTGCCACTGCTAATACAAGCATGTCAATGCTAATGCAATACAAAGGTGCCACTGCTAATACAAACATGTCAATGCTAATGCAATACAAAGGTGCCAGTGCTCATACCCATACAAGCGTTCCAAAGCTGCGTGCCCAGAGATCTTGAGTATGGTGTGCTTGTGTTAATAAATGCAGGCGTGCCGATGCTAATACAGTGTAGGCATACCAATGTTAACACAAAACAGGCATGCTGATGTACAACAGTGTAATATTAAAAAAAAAGATTTAAGCGTGATAAAGTGGTAACTATGCAGAAAAAAAAACAAAAAACATCCTGTCACGGAAAACAAACGGTACAAAAACAAACGAGCAAACAAACAAACAAACAAACGAATGCAGCATAACTATGTAAAAACAAAACGAAACAATAAATAAATAAATAAATAAAAACCACAAAAAGCATATATACCAGTTTATAACATAACAACGGAACTGCCCAATCCTATAATGAGATCAAACTAAGGTATGCTGAGGCACCGGGCCTTATGTTTGATTTTTCACTTTTGCTTTAAAGGAATGAGGTGAAACAAATGACCATAAGGATGCGGCATAAAATGTATGTAGATAAAGGCCACAGGGACGAATAGACACGCACGACTGGCACCGAGTGTCAACTCTGACAATAATAACAGTTTCAGCATCTAGTGAACACTGAAGGTTAGGATGTTCGTGTCCTCTTCGGACCCCACGCTTCACCCTATTCCCGTCGACCCCCCACCCCCACCCCCACCCCACCTCCCCCTGCTGCCCTCTCTCACCTTTGTGACTCTTACGTCATACTGGACAATGTGCCCAAAATACGTTTGTGAAAAAGTGTGTGTGTGTGTGTGTGTGTGTGTGTGTGTGTGTGTGTGTGTGTGTGTGTGTGTGTGTGTGTCCATGCTGTGCTCGCGTGTGTGCGTGAATATCTGTATGGTGTTTTGAACCCACACTTTTGATCATTTATCGTCCAGCTTTTTTTTCTTATTTTTTTTCTTTTAAGAACAGCAAAACAAACAAACAACAAATGCTTTGCTTGAACAGCTCGTTTCCCCCCCCCCCCCCCCAGCATTCTCCATTTGGGGACATCCGGTCATTTTTTTCAGTGGTCTAAAAACAGTTCCATTGTTCTCTTCCTCGTAATGGAGTGTTTGAATAATTTATATGTAAAAATAGGGCGGGGGGGGGGGGGGGGGGGGGAGAAAAAGAAATCATAAGCTCTAGTTAGGTACAATCAGAAATCATAAGCTCTAGTTAGGTACAATCAGAAATCAGAAGCTCTAGTTAGGTACAATCAGAAATCAGAAGCTCTAGTTAGGTACCAGTCAGATCAGCCACATGTATGTTTGATCCCAAACCAGCCTAACCGTCCCTATCTTCCTTTGAAATGTGGTAGGCTGCCTACCTGCACGATCAGTTTCACATTACGGGATTGTGTGCGTTCTTTTGTGAAGACCTGCAGTCAGCATGTGCCTACAGTATCGTCCTACTTGTAATAGTTCTTGTTGTGCTGTGGCAGTCTGTGTAGTAGACTGTCCGAACTATCACATCTTTTAGAGTTTCGATGGTTCGTTCTGTTATTTGAAGAAGATGAGAAGGGAGTGGTTCCGAACTACCGTTGGAGTGCGACAGGGCTGTCTACTCTCCCCCACACTTTTCAATGTCTTCCTTGAGAGAATTATGACCGATGCGCTAGAAGACCATGAAGGAACTGTAAACATTGGAGGGAGAACCATCACCAACCTCCGTTTTGCCGACGACATAGATGGACTAGCTGGAAACGAACAAGAGCTAGTGCACCTGATCAACAGACTCAACAACACCTCTGCTGATTATGGCATGGAAATAAGTGCGGAAAAGACAAAGGTCATGACTAACAACCCAATCGGCTTTACCCAAGACATAACCATCAACAACAAAAAGCTTGAGCCAGTCAACACATTTAAGTACTTGGGGGCAACAATCTCAGATGAAGGATCAAGACCTGAAATCATCTCAAGAGTCGCTCAGACCACAGCTACGCTATCTAAGCTAACGCCTCTTTGGAGAAATAAAAAACATCTCCATCAGCTCAAAGATTAGACTGATGCGATCCTTAGTCATGGCGATATTCTTATATGCTTGTGAGTCATGGACGTTGAAATCAGACCTTGAGAAAAAGATCCAAACAATGGAAATGAGGTGCTTCAGACGACTCCTTGGCATCTCATACAGAGATCACATCAGCAATGTGGAAGTTAAAAAGCGCATCGAGAATGAAATTGGTCCATATGTCGATCTCCTAACCTCAGTAAAAAGACGCAAACTGAAATGGTATGGACACATCACACGATCAACAGGCCTTGCCAAGACAATCATGCAGGGCACAGTACCAGGACAAAGGCGAAGAGGTCGACAAAGGAAAAGATGGGAGGATAACATCACGGAATGGACAGGCCTGCGGCTGAGAGACACGTTGCGGAGGGCAGAGAACAGAGAGGAATGGAGAAGGATGGTTGTCACTGCTTCAGGGGTGCCCCCACGGACCGACGTCTAAGGGACCGAGTCAAAGAGAAGGGAGGGAGTGCGTGTGTAGGAGAAGGGGGGAGGGAGGGGGGGGGCGAAGGCGGTTGGAGAGGAGAGGGAGATGCAAGTGGAATGCGTGGGTATGACGAAGGGTGAAACAGTCAATCTAGAACAAGATTACTATAGGCCTAGCTAGATTTAATTATCTTCCCACGCCGCCGCCCCCCCCCCCCCCCCCCCCCCCCCCCCTCCCTCCGGTTCCATGATATTTTTACGCCTCGCCGTCATTTCACGGTATTACGTCACAGTAGATTTGGCCTTTGACGTCAAGAGCGCTTTCACGACGTCTTGGTTCTTCTCAGGCAGAGGTTTCATGAACTATGCCGTGAATAGCACACGTAGTGGGAGGGAGCTTAGGCATGTCGGTCGCTATGTCTTCGTCGTCTGTCTATGGCCGACGAGCGGCCATGGCCAAGAAACTACAAGGAGAAATTCTGCCGATACTCCCAAAAACCAGCCAGCAGAGAGAGGGGTTTCCACATCTTCGGAAGTCACATCCACTCTGCAGTCTCAGATCAAGACAGGGTCTTCCACCTCTACCGCTATTCCCTCGACCACAGAGGCGCGATCCCTGCACATTCTAAACTCCTGCAACTCTGTGGATAGATTGTCCGAGTCGAACGCATCTCTTCGATCTGGACGGCTGAAAGGCGTGTTCTATCCATACTATCCTTTCAGGTGATGTATCGATTCGTGTCGTGATTGACTACTAAACGGTTCATGTTATATATCATATCAGTGGCATCTTAGGCATTTTCAGCCTTTAGCCTGCTCAATGTAAATAATTATAGAGTATTAGCGAGAAATATTTTGGTCTTTTTTCTCGCACTTTTATAAAGCACATGCGTGATTTTAAAATTTTTGAATCAATGCAAGTCAATATTTGAAACATAAGGTGTATCCAGTGTTTTTATCAAGACGGTTTTTGAAAGTGTTAACAGTTTCTGCTCCAACAACAGAGTCTAACGCTTCTCTTCGATCTGGACTAAAACAGAATTCCCTGAGGACGGGGTTCTAGCAAGACTACTGCCTTTCAAACTTTGATTTCCGTCGTCGATATCTGATCAAACCTAGAGTTTACGTACACCATTTTTTTCAACACTCACAAACCCGATTCAACGGCCATCTTGCGCCGAATTCAATGAGATAAGTGATTGCTCGTTCTTCATTTTCGTTTTCCGGAGCGTTGTTTATCTTGCCTGAAAAAGACCTAAGAGGTCGAAACGCGTCGTGTTTTGTTCATGGTTGGCGGATACAGTACTTAAACTTAAAAAAAAAAAAAAGACTCGTAAAGCCTTCAAGACTGCCCCCATTGAATGCCAGGGGGCTGGGTTGGTGGAGGCCTTAGTATGATTTGTACCCCCGTCCTCAGGGAATTTATGTGCTAGTAACAAAAGAGTAGATGATAGATGCACCTCTTTCAAATCATAATTCAGTTGATCCTGCTCTGCCCAGCCAAAAGTAAAAATCCTTCTGTACAAGTAGTTTCCTCTTTTCTATGATTCTTTTTGAGTCTGCTTAGAAAAAAAAAGTATCTTGCTTTGCTGTTGTCGACTGGCTCCCCCCCCCCCCCCCCCCCCCCCCCCCCTCAGTCTTTAGTTACCCATTCAACTCTGTGTGTGTGTGTGTGTGTGTGTGTGTGTGTGTGTGTGTGTGTGTGTGTGTGTGCGTGCGTGCGCGTGTACGTGC
>CM031621.1:10006113-10016562 GCA_018398815.1 Conus ventricosus
TTGATCTTCCCCCACTCCCTAGGGAAAAAAACAGGTACCCATTTACAGCTGTTGAAACTGGAGGCTCAAGCGATGGCACGGATGTAATACCCAGTCTCAATCGGGTTTAATCTCTTGGTCTTCTTACATGAGTGCCCTAAACACCGCACTTTCCCTTCCCCCGTAACATGAATAGATTGTATACATTCTGGTCTGATATGTGTTTGAACGTATATATGTATATATATATATATATATATATATATATATATATATATATATATAGCCACATATATATGGAAATAATCTCTTAATAATCGACACGACAGATCAAATGCAGTCAATGTTTTATAGGATCCCTGTCACTTGAGATGATGTATGAGTTTTGTTTAGTTATAGTTCACGGGAAGAAAGTTTTGGTTGATTTTCCCCTTGTTCTTTTTCGGTTTTTCCTATCTTCATTCCCCCTGTGTGTGTGTGTGTGTGTGTGTGACTGATGACCTCCCAACTGGGAGTCCGCGACGCTGACCACGTCGTCACCCACTTCGCCACGGCGGCTGGCTGGCTGCATCCTTCTTTCTTACGCTTTATGTGTGTGTGTGTGTGTGTGTGTGTGTGTGTGTGTGTGTGTGTGTGCGTGCGTGCGTGCGTGCGTGCGCGCGCATTTGTTCGCCTGCTTGTTTGCTTGCTTGCTTCTTGTTTCTTTTGTTTCTTCCTTTCTTCTTTCTTTCTGTCTGCCTTTCAGACTGATATCGTTCTTTTCTTTCTGTCTGTATTTTTCTCTTCTTAATGAGGGTGTGGATGTTTTGACCGTAGCTTTAAGTCGAAACCAGGCTCTAATTTCGAGCATGTGGAGAAGAACTGGCTAATTCTTATATACATTCTGCGAGAATCTTACTTTTCTTGGAAGGTTCATCTTTTAACATGTATCTCAATGTTCTTTGATATTGTGTTGTTGTTGTTGTTGCCTGGAAATAGGAAGCGGAAACTCGAGAGGAAAAGAACGAATGTTTGCTCAAGTCACTGCACCTGCGCGGCAACAAGAGTTACCGGCGTTTCCGTGAACTAATGTACCGCTGCGGCAACTTCTTTGTGGCCGACTTACTGTGGAACGAAGGTGGGTTCACTTGCTTTAATGTCGTGTCGTTTAGGATGTGTAGTCGATGTCCTCTTCATTTCTGGCAATGCATGTTCAAAAGCAAGCGAGGGGTTGAACTCCTTCAACTCGCTATACTGACACCACGCGCAGCAGAAGTTGATTTTGAGCCTTCCCTCCCATCCTTCCAACGCGTCCTTCTCACCACTCCCTCTGTCCTCTTCTTTCCCCACACGCTTGTCTTACATGTTTTACATTCCTTTCAAAGCTAATGCCAACGTCCCGGGTGGCTTGAACAGAATCGGCGCCACAGGGAAAGCGTGTTGGACGTTGGAGCAAAAGATTGACACGGGCTTTGTCTTTCATGCATGTTGAGCACTTAGCACTGTCATTGTAAGGGGCGCGTAGGCCCAGTATTATGTAACATGTGTATCACCAATATTTAGTTAAGGATTGTGACGGTGGTGTCCGTGTATAGTTCACGCAGTCATAACCTTGTGTAAGAGAACCAGTTCTTTTCTTTTTGTTTGTTGTACTCCTGATGATGCATTAGCATTAAAAACGTTATTGTCGTTACTACTCAAAGGTTCTTAGATTCTCTTGATCAAGTCAAGATAGCGTTATTCTTTCTGTGTAATTATTCTACAATCACATCATCCTCTAACTTTCAGGCCGAAGAGGCATCACGATAGATATACATGCACAACGATGTTGTCCTCTAACTTTCAGACCTAAGGGGTATCACGATAGATATACATGCACAACGATGTCTGCAGTGTGAGCGTTTATCAAGGCTTTTCAGCGGTCATTGTGGAAACTCTCCCTGCACTTCTTCAGTGTAACGGAGTGGATTGGTTACAGTAACTCTCAGTTGTGGACGAATTGAGGACAGAGGTGAAACGTGTCAAGAGCCCCGCGACAGCGGATCTCTAGGCGTTCCATGCTGCTGGGCTCTTCCTCCAGTTAACGGTAGGCAGGTACTCCAGCTGCCTTTTTGCTGACGCATGTGCCCCCCCCCCCCCCCCCCCCCACCCCACCCCAACGCTGACAGCTGACCGTCAGCTAACAGCAATGCACACTACCTTGTGGATGTTGCCTGCTCATGCTTTCCCACAGCCACGCGCATGGCACGTGTTGTCCATCACACAGTTCCTGCTTAGCGCGCCCTTCAGAACAATTCCCACGCACCGGAAGATGATTTGTTATCGGCATGCGGGCTCTCCTCTCTCTCTCTCTCTCTCTCTCTCTCTCTCTCTCTCTCTCTCTCTTCGCTGCGCGCGCGGGCGCGCGTTTTAGCTTCATGGTGACCAGGCTGACCAAATCCGCGTCTGAACATGCGTAAAAACGACGATACTGTGGTATGTATTCATTCATTCAGATGGAGGAGGGTGCATGACCGTATTTCATCACAGAAATCGCATAAATCAATTAACTTTCTTTGCGGCAGATTCCATATTTGGTGCACGAGTGACACTACACTTATTTGTGACAAATCGACCAAAAGTGCGACACTTATTTGTGACAAAATCGACAAAGTGCCGACATTATTATTTCGTGACAAATCGACGAAAGTGCGACACTTATTTGTGACAAAACCCCCCACCAAAAGTTGCCTGACACTTATTTGTGACACATCGAACGAAAGTGCCGGACACTTATTTTGTGACAAAACGACGAAAGTCGGACACTTATTTTTGACAAACCGACAAAAGTGCCGACACTTATTTGTGACAAACCGACAAATATTGGCGAATTATTTGTGACCAAAACCGACTAAAGTGCCGACACTTATTTGTGACAAACCGACACAAAAGTGGCGACACTTATTTGTGACAAACGGTCAAAAGTGCCGACACTTATTTGTGAAAATCAACAAAGTGCCAACACTTATTGTGACAAACCGACAAAAAAGTGGCCGACAGTATTTTGTGACAAATCGACAAAGTGCCGACACTTATTCGTGACAAACGACAAAAGTCCTGACACTTATTTGTGACCAAAACCGACCAAAGGGCCGACACCTTATGTGTGACAAATCGACAAAAGCTGCCCGACAACTTATTTGTGATCAAACCAGGACAAAGTGCCGGACATTATTGTGACAAAACGACAAAAGTGACGACAACTTATTTGTGACAATTCGATAAAAGTGCGACACTTATTTGTGACAAACCGAAAAAGTGCGACATTATTGTGTCCAAATCGTCGAAAGTGCCGACACTTATTTGTGACAAATCGACGAAAGATGCCGACATATTTGTGCACAAATCGGACTGAAAGTGCCGACATTATTTGTGACAAACCGACAAAAGTGCGACACTTACTTGTGACAACCCAATCAAAAAGTGCCGCCGACACTTACTTTTGACAAACCGACAAAAGTGCCGGACACTTACTTGTGACAAACCGACAAAAGTGCCGACACTTGATTTGTGACAAACCGAACAAAAGTGCCGACACGTATTTGTGACAAACGACAATCGTGCGACACTTATTTGTGACAATTGATGAATTGAACCAGTGCCGACACTTATTTGATGACAATTCGATAAAAGTTGCGAAATAAACGCACAAAACAGTCTGTCTATGATTCCTGACTAAGGATGCGGTTCTGCTGGCTGCGTAGGGCCGCCCACAGGCGCACTGGATCGTTAGCTTGTCCTTCTCCAGAGATAGGCACAGGACCTGGGAGAGAAGGACCCAGCCTGATTGATAAGGGATTCTTTCTGGGGCGGTGTGTTCGAATCAGTTAGAAGACAATCCTGATCTTCATTGGGGAAGAGATATGATGCATGATGAGAGTTGCCCTTAGTGCGGGCTAAGAGGGTAACTGACGGTGAGTAATTTGCAGTACCCTTTGTCTTTTTCCACCCATCCCCTTAGGGGAATGCTTCCAATTTTCTGAAGGAAAGCGAGCGGCCTAATTCCCGGGGCTGCTGGGCTTGCGTCCTGAGATCCGGCAGAAATCTCCTGCCCTTTCTGGATGCCAAGGTGAGTTGAGTGCCGCTGGTTGCAGTGTGGATGTGGCATGGCGTTGGTGGGTGAGTGACATGGATGGATAGGATCAGGATAGATGAATGGATCATTGTGGGTTTTGCTTGTTCAGTCAGTGTGTGTGTGTGTGTGTGTGTGTGTGTGTGTGATGTGTGTGTGTGGTGGGTGATTTCATCTGTCCCATTCGCCGTTGTATCACAATATTTGTCTGTGCTGTTTCACGCTTCCTCATGGCTTTATATATTGCTCTTTTTTCTATTTAGAGACCCCCCCCCCCCCCCCGCCTCCCCCCCCCCAAAAAAAAAAAAAAAAAAAAAATCTTAAACATTAACAGATTGTAAAATTATGTAAAATGAAAACAACGAAAACACAGTAAAGAAAACAAGACGAATAGACAGTCTTTTTCTCGTCAAACGAAGAAATTGTTTGAAATAAAATCAAGAACAGAGGCAAAGAATAAAGAAGAAAGGAAATGCAACCAGCTCGGATCTGTTGCTAAGAGGTAGTAAGAATATGCACGCAAGTGTTTTGCCGTGCACACACACTTACACCACAACACACACAACACACACACACTCACCACACACAAACACACTGATAGATAGACGGACAGACGACATATAGATAGATAGTTAGAATGACGGATGGATAGCAGATAGATGGTGTGTTGTTGTGTGTGTGTGTGTGTGTGTGTGTGTGTGTGTGTGTGTGTGCGCCACGGGCGTGTCGTGAGTGATATGTACAGGATACGGGAGAAGGCGCTCTTGCTGGGCCCCATGGAAGACTTCCCCGAGGACGGATGCAGCGCTGAGCAGCAAAGTAATTGACTTAACCAGGAGAAGGGCTTTCAGGGACACCATTGCCTTCCCAGAGAAAGGGGGTTGGCGGTGCAGAGGGAAGGGTGGGGAAAGTAGAGGGCGTCCCTCCTCACTCTCTCTTATATTGTTTGTTTTTCTGGAGGAGCGGTGTGGGGAACCATGACAGGGGCGTCCCTCTCACTCTCTCTTGATATTGTTTGTTGCTTTTGTTGTTCTGGAGGGACGGGGTGCGAAACTAATGGGCGTCCCTCTCCACTCTCTCTCTCTTGATACTGTTGTTGCTTTTGTTGTTTGAGGGGACGGGTTGGGAACCGAAGGGAGTCACCTCTCACGCTCTCTTGATATGTTTGTTGTTCTTGAGGGGATGGTGTAGTGTAGAAAACTATTAGCGTATCCATTTTTACCCTCAGTAAAAATTATTCCTCATAGTGTTCGTTGATTCACTCTCTCCTCTCTCTCTCTCTCTCTCTCTCTCTCTCTCTCTCTCTCTCTCTCTCTCAAAACAAAGTGGGACTGACTCACATTACAAGAAATATCAGGGACGCATCAATGGACAGGAGAAACGATTTGAAAATCTTTACAGCAGACTCCATGAAAACCTTGTTCACAGATGTCCCTCATGACGTTGTGATCTTTTAATATTTGAAAGAGATTAACATTTTTCATCTGAACTCAGATGTCAGGGGAAAAAATTTCTACAAAATTTCAGTGTGGTTTTTAGAAGTTGTGTTTTTAAAGGGTTGCAGTGAATAAATGAATGACTTGTGAGAGACAGCCCTGATATGGCCCTCTCCGGTCTGCTGGGGCTATAAGCAACATTGCCTTACCACAGGAAGATTCTTTTCTGTCTTGGTCTGTTTTTCATCTGTCTGTCTGTCCGTCACTGTCAGTTCTGAGTCGTGTGTGGTGTGTGTGGGTGTGTAGTGCGTCGTTGTGTGTGTGTGTGTGTGTGCGGCTTGCGCGCGCGCGCGCGCGCGCGGCGCGCGCGCGTGTGTGTGGTGTGTGTGTGTGTGTGTGTCGTGGTGTGTGTGTGTGTGTGTTTCACCCTCTGTTCTCGATTAGAAGACGTATTCGTCGTTAGACAATTGTAGAGAAGTAACGCAGTAGCTGCAGCAAGATCGACAACATTGACAGCGTTAGCAGCGGCCAACGCAGAGGTAGCAGCCGTTTCAGCTGATCGATACTACTACTTCTGTCGCCGCTTCACCTTATCTCTCTAAAAAACCCTTTAGTGATCATTGCAAACAACGTAAATCTGCAGCGCAACAACAACACAACAAACCACACGCTCCTCTGAACAGCAGTTTGCCTTGCCGATGCGGCAGGTCAAAGACCTGGAGGTATTGTCCTCTGGAGGCGGAAGAAGGAGAAAACTGCCGCACGCTCCGTTGGAGATGGCCAGCGACATACAGAGTGCAGCAGCTGAGGCTGGGACCCACCGGGGCGATTCTGGACACCCAGAGCCGCTTCCAAGATGCCAACATGTCCACCATCACCCGTACTCAAGAACGGTCACAGTGCCGCCCCGTACCCCCCCCCCCCCCCCCCCCCCCCCCCCCCCTCATCCCCTTCTTCTCCTCTGGCTCGGTATCATCGTCACTCTCTCTGACTCGGATGTTCAGGTCATGCGGTTGAAAGAGAGTAAGTAAGGAGGGGGGGGGGGGGGGGGAGAACTGAAGGAAAGGAGGAAGGAGGGAGGGAAGTACGGGAGAGAAGGGAGGAGGGAAGACCAAACGGACGAAGATGGGAGGGGAGTGTGGGGGAGGGAGGAAGGGGAACAGAAGACTGGACAGGGAGAGGAAGAATGGAGGGGGTGGCGGAAAGGAGGGAGGAATAGAAGATGCGGTGGAGAGAGAAGAATGGATGCGAGTGGGGAAGGAAGGAAGGAGGAGGGAGGGACAGAAGAAGCGGACAGGGAGAGAAGAATGGAGGGGCTGTGGGGAGAAAGGAAAGGGGGGGGGGGGAGGGAGGGAAGAATAGACAAGGACAGAGCGAGAGAGAGATGGGAAAGGGCAGGTGGGTGAAAGAGTGAGTGTGGGGGGATGAAAGGCAGGAAAGAGGGACGACAGAATAGACAGGAAAGACGGGAAAGGCAGGAGGGAGGGGAGTAGGAGAAGAAATAACGGCGTTAGAGAGGGGAAAGAGGAGGGTGGGAACAACCTCATGGGCGCAGTTGTGGACCACGATATCTCTGCAGCGGCTTGGCGATGGTGGTCTGTCCGATCTCCCGAGTCGGCCTCACGCCGGCACAGGAAACGTCGCACTCCGAAACGAAGACGGCCGCCCTGCGGTCCTGAGATCCGCCGTCACGACCTCCCATGACAGAAGGAAAACACCGAACCATGCGAAGGAAGAACTTCACCCAGGCTCCTGCCTGAGGAAGACGTCTTCCCTGTGTTCCCCTCCGTCCGCCAGACACCCACTCCGTCCAAACACTGCCGCATTACAAGGGTCTTGCCAGGACACCCACTCCGACCACACCTGCCAGCATACTGGTCGTCAGTCACCAACTCCGACCACCCTGCCGCATACAGATCTGTCAGGACACCAACTCCGGTCCACACTGCCAGCATTCTGGTCTGCAGACACTCAGATCCGTACCACACATGCAGCATACAGGTCTGGCAGACACCAACTCCGACCACCACCTGCCAGCATAAGATCTGTCTAGACAAACGACTCCATGCTGCCCCTTGCTGCGGCTGACAAACTTGCCCCTTAAAAGCGTTACTGTTGAGGACGTTAAACTCAATCTCTCATGCGGCAGGGAAAGGGCTGAAGTAGATGGTCTGTTCTTTGCAGCGGGAATTATTGAGGGCTTTGAGTACTGGACGGAGAGCGTACTGAATACAACACCACCTTGCCCTGTTTGTTCTTATGGAGTTCTGCGAGATTGTTGTGGCTGCCTCACAGAGAGTTCTCGGCTCAGCTCGGAAGTTGGTGGTGTATTCTCCTGTTGGGATTGCAATTTTCTTCATCTCCGTCTTTGTATCGGAGGAAGATCTGCTCCACCATCCCTCGCTGTTCTGTGGCGGAGCATCTGTGAAGACATGGGTCCAGTCTTCCTAGGGGATATGGTTTGCAGATGTACTCCATGGCCAGGGCTTTCCTTTGGGTTTGTCTGATGTGTCTCCTCTTCTCCACTCGGGAAATAGCTCGGTGAGGGGACTGTTGGGAACCTCTGCTCTTCCAAGACGGGTGGCTGGTGACATTTGCCGCGGATAGGCTGTGCTTCGTGATTCCATCTAGACTGGGATCTTCTTTCAGGGCGTCTTGACTGGTGGATGAAGAGCTGCCCTTCTTTTCAGCGGCTCTTGGTGGGTCTGATCTCATTTCTGTCGTTCATTGGATGGTTTTCAAGGCGTTTGAATTTTGCTGCATGGTTGAGGATCTTTGTGTTGTACCCTTCTGTCCTCCTTTGTACTGCAGCCCAGTGGTCTCCACTTCAGATTGGGGTGGATCTCATGGGCAGTTAGTCTATGTCACGGCTGAGCTTGGTTCTGTATCTTGTTGAGATGGTCAAGGTTTGACTTTGCATGCTGGTGCAAATGCTTGATGTCCCGTACCTCAACTACAAGGTCGGACTCTCCTGTGTTTGAAAAGTCTCTTCAGTTAGTTTCGTTCGCCCCCCAGTCCGTTCCTGCAAGTTTCCTCATGATCGCCACCAGTCTCAGCTTTGGCCTGCTACAGCATTCTGTGATCTGAGTTTCCAAGTGAGCCTGCGGTCAAAGGTCACTCCCCAGGTAGGTAGGTATGGGTTATTCTGCAAGTCTTTGGCGTTCCCCCCCGAGTCCAGCTTCGCTCTTGCCTTCTTGCTGGATAGGCTGAAGGGACTGTGTAGGTTGTTTTGCTTGCTTGAGTTGTCTGAGACAAGTGGCATTCCTTGGTCCAGTAGCTGATCTGTTTGAGCGCAGTTTGGAGGCGTACCTGTGCTGCCAGTGGTGTACTCTTCGGAGCCACCATAGCACAGTTCATCTGCGTAGATCGCTCTCTGACCTCTTGGCAGATCTTGACAATGTCATCTATAAGATGTGGAATGCGTTGCGACAAGGACTCCTCCTTGTGGTTTCTCCCTGTTCTCACGCACCTTCTTCTTGCTCTTTTGGGCCCTGAATCTTTACTTCGGGCTTGGCGGATGTGTAGGATACTGGCTGATCAGGTGTACATCCTCCCAGACACACCTACATCGCCGTAGTTTAAGCTGTGTGACCCCCATCCCCCCAGACTTTGTCGAACGCCCTTCTCCATGTCAATCAGGACAGCATGCGTGTTTTCTTTTCTTGGAAGGAGGGCCTCAATGCTTTGCGTGATGAATGATGATCTGGTCTTCTGTTGATCTGTGTTGGCGGAAGCCCGCCTGTTCAGGGCTCAGCAGCTGATGCTCCTCAAGGTGCCAGACAAGCCTTGTGTTGACAAGTCTCTCCATCAGCTTTCCTAAGCAGCTTGTAAGGCTGATGGGTCTGTAGCTGTCAGCCTTCGACTTGTCCTTTCCCTTTTTGTGAATGGGGATCATGTCTGCTTCCCTCCAACACTGTGGTACTGATCCTGTCTTCCAGCTGGAGTTAAAAATTGTTAGAGGACTGCCTTGCTCTTCATCCCAAGATGCAGAATCATTTCATTGGTGATTCCATCTGGCCCAGGTGACTTCTTCAGGTGAGGCTCTGCAACGCTTCCTCCGCTCTTTCTCTGTGAAAGCTGTGGGTCATGACTTCCTCTTGGGGCTCTTTCTCATGAGTTCACCTTGGGCCCTGTGCACTGCAGCTCTATGTTCAGGAGGGACTTCCAGATTGCTGATGTTTTCATAGACGTCTATTTAAGTGGTCTGCTGCTTTCTTTCCAGAGAGGTAATTTCCATTTTCTTGTATTGTTATTGTGGACTGATTTGTTGTTTCGTTACTGAGGGTTCTAGCCAGTTTCCACAGCTTGCTGCCATCCTTGTCGAGATTCAGGCTTTCAGTTTTCTCTTGCCAGCTTTTCCTTGCAGCTTGTGCGCAGGCAGCTTGTACTGGCAGTTACTTCCTTCAGCGCTATGTTGTTCTCCAGTGAAAGGCTGCTTTTCTGCTCGGTCCCTGGCTTCCGTAACAGCATCTTCCAGATTCTGAAGTTCTCTGTCCATAGGCTTGTAGTTTTGCGTGCCCTCTTGGGATATTCTGTAGCAGCTTTCAAGACGGCCTTTGTGAAGTCTGAACCATCTTGTTTGAGTCCTTCTGCTATGTTGATTGCTTTGTGTAGTGTCTGTGAGGTCTCGAAGAGATCCAATCCGCCTTTTTTATAATTCCAGCGGGGAAAACCTTGCTTGAGGAGCCTGCAAGTTGAGTGATAGAGTTAGTTTTGGTGCATCTCCAAGCTGGTTGAGGACTGTTCTTTTGGTTTGACAAACAAGTCATTGGGGGCGAACGCTAGATCTGGTGTTGACGAGGTCATCCAGTCTAGAGTAGAAGGTGGGTTCATCATTTCTTGGTGACGAATTTGAGTGTGTAATTATTCCGCTTTTTCCTTCCTCCGTTGAGGCTGTTAATCTCCCCAACAGTTTTGTTGGAGCATGTATTGAGGAAGATAGGT
>CM031621.1:10016662-10044162 GCA_018398815.1 Conus ventricosus
TCCCCAAGCTTGTGTACACAGATATCCACTGACGCACACACACGCATGCGACGTGAGCGAAATGTTCGCCGGCTCACCCTAGCCCTTTATAGAGGAAATCTTGACTCTAATGCGAACACGCAAGATACACTGACATGGAACATGATCAGTCCGCGCGTGCACAAGTTCAAACATGAGTCGCCTCCACTGGATCTATCTGTAACATAGTACATACATGTACGGGCTCAAGCAGCAATGTCAGTGAACCCTGACAGGTGTGGAGGAAGGTGGAACCGAGGGAGGAGAAAAGGGAGTGAAGAGAGAGACGAAGGACAAGGAAGAGTAGAAAGCAGGAAGGCGATAGGAAGGTAGTAACAAGGAGATAGGAAGCTAGTAACAGGAAGGCGATAGGATGCTAATAACACGAAGGCGATAGGAAAGTAGTAACAGGAAGGAGATAGGAAGCTAATAACAGGAAGGCGATAGGAAAGTAGTAACAGGAAGGAGATAGGAAGCTAATAACACGAAGGCGATAGGAAAGTAGTAACAGGAAGGAGATAGGAAGCTAATAACACGAAGGCGATAGGAAAGTAGTAACAGAAGGAGATAGGAAGCTAATAACACGAAGGCGATAGGAAAGTAGTAACAGGAAGGAGATAGGAAGCTAATAACACGAAGGCGATAGGAAAGTAGTAACAGGAAGGAGATAGGAAGCTAATAACACGAAGGCGATAGGAAAGTAGTAACAGGAAGGCGATAGGAAGGTAGTAACAGGAAGGCGATAGGAAGGTAGTAACAGGAAGCGATAGGAAGGTAGTAACATGAAGGCGATAGGAAGGTAGTAACAGGAAGGCGATAGGAAAGTAGTAACAGGAAGGAGATAGGAAGGTAGTAACAGGAAGGCGATAGGAAAGTAGTAACAGGAAGGAGATAGGAAGCTAATAACACGAAGGCGATAGGAAAGTAGTAACAGGAAGGAGATAGGAAGCTAATAACAGGAAGGCGATAGGAAGGTAGTAACAGGAAGGCGATAGGAAGGTAGTAACAGGAAGGCGATAGGAAGGTAGTAAACAGGAAGGCGATAGGAAGGTAGTAACAGGAAGGCGATAGGAAAGTAGTAACAGGAAGGCGATAGGAAGGTAGTAACAGGAAGGCGATAGGAAAGTAGTAACAGGAAGGCGATAGGAAGGTAGTAACAGGAAGGCGATAGGAAAGTAGTAACAGGAAGGCGATAGGAAGGTAGTAACAGGAAGGCGATAGGAAGGTAGTAACAGGAAGGCGATAGGAAAGTAGTAACAGGAAGGCGATAGGAAGGTAGTAACAGGAAGGCAATAGGAAAGTAGTAACAGGAAGGCGATAGGAAGGTAGTAACAGGAAGGCGATAGGAAGGTAGTAACAGGAAGGCGATAGGAAGCTAATAACAGGAAGGCGATAGGAAGCTAGTAACAGGAAGGCGAAAGGAAGGTAGTAACAGGAAGGCGATAGGAAGCTAGTAACAGGAAGGCAATAGGAAAGTAGTAACAGGAAGGCGATAGGAAGGTAGTAACAGGAAGGCGATAGGAAAGTAGTAACAGGAAGGCGATAGGAAGGTAGTAACAGGAAGGCGATAGGAAGCTAATAACAGGAAGGCGATAGGAAAGTAGTAACAGGAAGGCGATAGGAAGGTAGTAACAGGAAGGCGATAGGAAGCTAATAACAGGAAGGCGATAGGAAGGTAGTAACAGGAAGGCGATAGGAAGCTAATAACAGGAAGGCGATAGGAAAGTAGTAACAGGAAGGCGATAGGAAGGTAGTAACAGGAAGGCGATAGGAAGCTAGTAGACGAAGAAGGACGAGGAAGAGTAGAATGCAGGAAGGAGATGGGAAGCTTAGGTGCAGAATACGGAGGGCCCAAAAGGAATTCAAAGGTAAGTAGAAGAGCGGTTTCAGTTAGGAAGAATGAAGGATGCTTGGGATGGGTTAAAGATTCTAACGGGTGAAGCCAAAAAGAAAGCAAGATCTTGCCAGATGAATATTAATGACCAGACTGATTTTTCGAACAAACTCAATGATTTCTATTGTCGTTTTGAAAGGATTGATCTGGGTGGGACGGTAGATAATGTGGTAAAAGAGCTAAACAAAAGAATCAAAGACAAGGGAGATGAACAAGACTTTGAGATCCATGGCGATGTTGTGAAGTCACTGTTTTTGAAACTGAATATCAGGAAATCAATGGGTCCAGATAACATCAGTGGAAGATTGCTGAAATTGTGTGCTTCTGAACTTTGTAATGTTTTCTGTAAGATTTTCAATTGGTCTCTTAAGGCATGCTCTGTACCCAGTATCTGGAAAAATTCCACTGTCTGCCCTGCCCCGAAGAAAAGAAACCCCACAACATTGAATGACTATCGCCCTGTAGCTCTGCCCTCCATAGTTATGAAGTGCTTTGAAAAACTTGTTCTCCGTCACTTGTTAACTTTTGTTGGTCAGTACCTTGACCCCTTTCAGTTTGCTTATAAAACCCATAGAGGTACAGATGATGCTATTCTAACTCTCCTTCACAATGCTTTCTTCCATTTAAACAAACCAGGTTCTTTTGCGCGTATTCTTTTTATTGATTTCTCCTCTGCTTTTAATACTATACAGCCACATCTGTTAGCTATGAAACTGCTTGACTTAGGTGTTGACCCAAAGCTTACTTTATGGATTGTCAGTTTTCTGCACAATAGAACTCAGTCTGTTCGTTTTCAGTCTGCACTATCCTCTGAACGCTGACTTCTACTGGTGCACCCCAAGGCACAGTTCTGTCTCCCGTTTTGTTTACTTTATATACTAATGACTGTAGAGGCACAGAGAAAACCCCACTCGTTAAATATTCTGATGATTCTGCTATTCTAGATATGTCAAACTTTGATTCAGTTTACTTTGAGGAAATCAAAAAGTTCTGTAGCTGGTGTAAAGACAACTTTCTTGACCTTAATGTGCAAAAACAAAAGAAATCTTAATCGACTTTCGGAAGAACCCGGAACCTGTGCCAGACCTTGTAATTAATGGTGAAGCTGTTGAACGAGTGAATGAGTATAAATATCTGGGAATGATTGTTGATGATAAATTAGTTTTTGATAAAAATGTTACTAAAATCCATACAAATTGCCAGTCAAGAATATTCTGTTTGCAAAAGCTACGAAATATTGGTGTTAAACCTGTAATCTTACAAACTTATTACAGATGTTGTGTTGAGTCATTGCTCACTGCTTCTTTCATGTGCTGGTATGGAAGTTTGGGTGTGAAGAGCAAGCGAGTATTGAATGATGTGGTGAATGTGTGTAGCAAAGTGATTGGAAGGAAGCAAGTTGGAATGCAAGAATTGTATGACAGACGAGTGGAGAGGAAAGCAAGAAAGATTGCCAGTGATGATAGCCATGTTTTAACAAAATATTACGAAATTTTACCATCTGGACGTCGTTTTAGGACCCTTAGAGTCAAATCTAGGGCGCAAAAAACTTTTATACCCAGGTCGATCCATCTTCTAAATTCATGATGTCTTTTGTACCATTTTTCATGCTTAGTGATGTGAAGGAATGCGAGAGAGAGGGAGAGAGGGAGGGGGGAGGGGGGAGGTGCGAGAGAGTGAGAGCTTGTGGGGTGGGTTGAAGATGTGTGTGCTTGTGTGAAGATATGTATGTGCTTGTGTGTGTGTGTGTGTGTATATATCTGCTTGTGAGTGTAAGCCTATGAGTGTGCTTGTGTAAGTGCATGTGCATGAGGTTTTCAAATGATTAATGTGTGTGTGTGTGTGTGTGTGTGTGTGTGTGTGTGTGTGTTGTGTGTGTGTGTGTGTGTGCGCGTGTGTGACTGTATATGTAAATTCTGTAAGTGGCCACTTGATTGTGATGATTCTTGTTTTATGCATGTTGTCTTGTTATTACTGTTTATTATGCACATATCTTAATTTCTCATCCTTTGAGATAATAAAGTGTTCATATATCATATATCATATATCTAATAACAGAAGGAGATGGGAAGGTAGTAACAGGAAGGCGATAGGAAGGTAATAACAGGAAGGCGATAGGAAGCTAGTAACAGAAGGCGATAGGAAGTAGTAACAGGAAGGCGAAAGGAAGCTAGTAACAGGAAGGAGATAGGTAGGTAGTAACAGGAAGGCGATAGGAAGCTAGTAACAGGAAGGAGATAGGAAGGTAGTAACAGGAAGGAGATAGGAAGGTAGTAACAGGAAGGAGATAGGAAGGTAGTAACAGGAAGGAGATAGGAAGCTAATAACAGGAAGGCGATAGGAAGCTAGAAACAGGAAGGAAATAGGAAGGTAGTAACAGGAAGGAGATAGGAAGCTAGTAACAGGAAGGAGATGGGAAGCTAAAACAGGAAGGAGATGGGAAGCTAATAACAGGAAGGCGATAGGAAGGTGGTAACAGGAAGGAGATAGGAAGGTAGTAACAGGAAGGAGATTGGAAGCTAATAACAGGAAGGGAGATGGGAAGCTATAACAGGAAGGAGATAGGAAGGTAGTAACAGGAAGGAGATAGGAAGGTAGTAACAGGAAGGCGATAGGAAGCTAATAACAGGAAGCGAATGGAAGCTAATAACAGGAAGGCGATAGGAAGCTAATAACAGGAAGGCGATAGGAAGTCTCAAATAACAGGAAGGCGATGGAAGCTATAACAGGGAATGGCGTAGTACGAAGGATAGCTAATAACAGGAAGGCGATAGGAAGCTATAAACAGGAGGCGATAGGAAGCTAGTAACAGGAAGGCGATGGAAGCTAATAACAGGAAGGCTGTAGGAAGCTATAACAGGAAGGGATAGGAAGCTAATAACAGGAAGGCGATAGGAAGCTAGTAACAGGAAGGAGATAGGAAGCTAGTAACAGGAAGGGATAGGAAGCTATAACAGGAAGGCGATAGGAAGTATAACAGGAAGGCGTAGGAAGCTAATAACAGGAAGGCGATAGGAAGCTAATAACAGGAAGGCGGTAGGAAGCTAATAACAGGAAGGCGATAGGAAGCTAATAACAGGAAGGCGATGGGAAGCTAATAACAGGAAGGCGTAGGAAGCTAATAACAGGAAGGCGATAGGAAGCTAATAACAGGAAGGCGATGGAAGCTAATAACAGACAGGAAGGGATGGGAAGCTAATAACAGGAAGGCGATAGGAAGCTAATAACAGGAAGGCGATGGGAAGCTAATAACAGGAAGGCGATAGGAAGCTAATAACAGGAGGCGATAGGAAGCTAGTAACAGGAAGGCGATAGGAAGCTAATAACAGGAAGGCGATAGGAAGCTAATAACAGGAAGGCGATGGAAGCTAATAACAGGAAGGCGATAGGAAGCTAATAACAGGAAGGCGATAGGAAGCTAATAACAGGAAGGCGATAGGAAGCTAATAACAGGAAGGCGATGGGAAGCTAATAACAGGAAGGAGATGGAAGCTAAAACAGGAAGGCGATGGAAGCTAATAACAGGAAGGCGATGGGAAGCTAATAACATGCACAGGAAGGGTATGGGAAGCTAATAACAGGAAGGCGATGGAAGCTAATAACAGGAAGGCGATGGGAAGCTAATAACAGGAAGGCGATGGGAAGCTAATAGCAGGAGGCGATAGGAAGCTAGTAACAGGAAGGCGATAGGAAGCTAATAACAGGAAGGCGATAGGAAGCTAATAACAAGAAGGCGATGGGAAGCTAATAACAGGAGGCGATAGGAAGCTAGTAACAGGAGGCGATAGGAAGCTAGTAACAGGAAGGCGATAGGAAGCTAATAACAGGAAGGCGATGGGAAGCTAACAACAGGAGGCGATAGGAAGCTAGTAACAGGAGGCGATAGGAAGCTAGTAACAGGAAGGCGATAGGAAGCTAGTGACAGGAAGGATAGGGCGATGGACGATTTTTTCCCAGTCTTTGTTTAAACTCCTCGTAATTTGTTTCTCGTTTTGTTTTATGTCATAAGACATCGTACATCGCAGACTTACCCCATCATATGGGATGAAGGCCAATTCAAAAACCATCAGCCGTTCTCTCCCTTTTTCTCTGCCATATCTTTCTCATTTCTTCTCACTTTGCCCCTCCCACTCCCCTCCTTTACACCCCCCCCCCCCCCTCTCTCTCTCTCTCTCATGTTTTTCATCACTCTAATTCTTTCTGCCCGTTCAATTTTCGTTCTCCCACTCTGTCCTCTCTCCTTTTTTCTCATCCATAATATTTGTTTGTTGTTGTTGTTTTTCTCTCTCCCGCAATTCGTATCTGTACTCCTTAATGTGTTTTTCTCTTCTCCCTCTTTCTTAACGACACTCCCTCTGTCTCTTTCCAACCCTCTCCCTCGCCGTGTTTCGGAAGATCATTCTCCATCGTTCTGGACACTCTTTTCACGTTTGTATTGTCACGATGTATGTCCTTCGAATGAGACTTCTATGAACCGAGGTTCCGTGTGTCAACGCACGCATAACATCTTGCACACACGTCAAATGCCATCACCAACTTTCGGAAGGAAAGGCCAGTTTGGCCGTTGGTATAGATGACACGTTACACATAGCATGCACCCTGCGTGAGAAAGGGAAAGAATGAAGGAAGTAAGGAAACTGAGTGAACGATATTGACTGGATGACACGGGAAGTGACTGATGAAGCGCCAGCAGGCAGCTCTTCAATCGGCACTACCCAGGTAGGCAGCCCGTTGTGTAAACGAGTGTGGATTGTATAGCGCTTAGAGCTTGCCGAGGATAAGCGCTATGTAAGTATTCATAACAATAATAATAGTACTAATGCTAATGTTTGAAATGCCAGCCTTTTTTGTTGTAATTCGGCCACCAGCTGGTGAGGATGGTCACAATGTTAGAGGATCACTAGGTGTCTTCTACATGGTATCTTGCTCACCCGTATGACATTGTTATGCATGTTCTGTGTACATTGAAATGTATTTCATAATTCTTTTTTTCCCTTCATCTGGGACCGATCAATCTCTTGGGAACGACTGGAATTCTCATTACGGGCCAGTCTTATCCCAAGTCCAGCATTTGCATTTGATCACAAATAGAACGAGGTAACGTGTTGGGAAAATGCAGTCGTAATGCTAAGTTCACACGAGGTAGGACTTTGTACGACTTTGTGCGACTTTTTGTAAATATTTACTGTCTTGTGCAGACGGCGACTAAAAAAGTCCGAAGCCGTGTGAACGCAACGAATGCGACTGAGTGAGACTTTTCCACTCCTCCCCTCCTTTCCCTTTTTAGCTCACAGGCGCTGGCTGTGCCGCTCGCTCGCAGACAGTTTGTTGGTGTTGTGTCGCAGTGGTATTTGAGCGAGACTCGGTCAGACTTTTGAAAGTCGCTCAGACTTCAACTCGACCAAACTGGACCAAGTAAGACTAGTAGGACAGCAGTCGAATTCAGTCCAACAAAGTCCAACTCAGTCCTACTTGGTCTCACTCGATGGCGTCAGCAAAAAAACCCCACGCTATTCACGAGAAAAGGGGAGGAGCGTAAGCCAGTTTGGCGCGAAACATATGCGGTATGAGACTAGACCAGACAATGTGAACGCAAACTGGACTCGACTCGACCAAGTAGGACCGTCCACCCCGCTACGTGCGTGCGAGGTTTGTGCCGCGTGGCTAGAAAGTCTGATCATGTCGCATCTGAATATATGTCTTTTGGGTGATCACAAAGGCATTCACTTTGTCAGGGTTGAAACAGTTAGGGGTTTTTGTGGCATCAGTTATCGGATCAATGGAGCACCTAAGGCGGTGACTCCCCCCCCCCCCCCCCCTTATTTTCCCCTAAGGCCGAAATCCACCTCTTCATTTTTTGGTGCTCTTCATCTGCAAAAAACAAAAGGGGGAAAAACAAACAAACAAACAGTTTCCACTACCAGCTCTTTAAAAAAATCTTTTTCTTTGTTTCGTCTTTTCCAATCAATATCTTCCACACCATGCAATGTCTGTATGTTCTCTTACAAACGGACATATTTTTGCTGATTATAGTGTTCTGACGTTTGATACAAAGTGTCTGGGTTGGTTATATGGTGTATTGGCACTCTCACTCTGATAATGTGCTGCTCATACAAATTTTCTTCATCTTTCAGTTTTTCCCAAAGAGAGACAGACAGACACACAGACAGACAGATAGGCAGACAGGCGGACAGACAGACAGACAGAGGCGGCATGGTAGAGATGTATGTGAAATTTGTTACAAATCGACTCACCAGTTGGCTATTCCCCGGTAAGGCCAGCCTGTTTTTGTTGTTGTTTTTTGTTTCCTTTTGTGTCGGCACTTGTTCACTATGCAGTTCTATTTAGTGATGGACAGTTGTATGCAGAGTTTAAAAAAGAAGAAAGGGTTTACAGAAGCTTCAGAAATGCACATCAAACGTACAGAAGTGTGGCGAATGAGGAATGTAATTAAATGGTCATAATAAAAGAATGTAAGTTTCAACATCCATCACTGTCGCTCCTGAACTTCTAAACATTCCCGGTAATCATCCTTGAAGAAAAAAAGGCGAAAAAGAATGCAAGTAAGACCCTAGGAGAGATGGCAAACGTATACCGGAGACATTGTCGATGGTCACCTATAATCTCGGAAATAGGGATATTCCCCAGAGATGCTACCCATTGAGGGAAAAGGGGGCCTACAAGGGACACATGAGGAAAGCCAAGAAGCGAGATGATTAGTTTATGAGTGTGTGTGTGTGTGTGTGTGTGTGTGTGTGTGTGTGTGTGTGTGTGTGTGTGCTTTTCGGAGAGGATGTGAGTGTGCTATTTGTGAATGAAATTGATATTGCTAATTACATGTGAGTCGAAACAGGCACATTGCCTCTCATTGTTTTGCCAGTGTTTGTTTGACAACCCTGAGAAGGCTTGTTGCGGTCAGATGGTTTATGATAAGACGATCTGAAAACAAACTCTCTCTCTCTCTCTCTCTCTCTCTCTCTCTCTCTCTCTCTCTCTCTCTCTCTCTCTCTCTCTCAGGCTGGCGAAATGCAAGGAGGAAGCGAAGGAGTTGAACCAGGCAGTGAAGCGGAGACTGGAGACGGAGTGGGAAAGTGAGGAGGAGAGAGGAGGAGAGGGGGACACGGTGCTGGAGGAAAGCGACTTCATACTGGGCATTCTGGAGAAGAACGTCCGAAGGCTTCTCTATGAGCTGAACCACGAGAGGGTCAGTGCTCGTTATCGTGGTATGAATGTGGTGGTAGTAGGGCCACTTGTTGAACGCTTTTTTTTTCTTCTGAAAACCTGAGCAGTCTGTTTTGTGTTACCTTGATGTCTTTGACGACTTTACCACAGATGAGTAATCTAATAATGCATGCACATTCTAACCATATGACTGCCCCCCCCCCCCCCCCCTCTCTCTCAGGGAGGGCAGTGTGAGTCTACGTATGTGTGTGTAAAACAGAGAGAGAGAGAGAGAGAGAGAGAGAGAGAGAGAGAGAGAGAGTGGTGTGTGTGTGTGTGTGTGTGTGTGTGTGTGTGATACAGAGATTTAGAGTGAGAATGGCACACACAACAGATGAGCAGATGAAACAACTTCGTTCCTAGTAAACTTTGATTGCTTGCATTTTCAATAGAATTAAAATTCAAGCAAAACAAAATAGAAAACGACCGACACTAAAGTGAAAAATTTCGGATTTTTTATTTTCTCTTAAAACATTTTTAAAGCTAGTAAATCCTGTTTCTGACCTACCCCTTTTTGCTGGGAAATCAGACCTTTTGTTGTGATGGTGTCACTGTCCTTTTTCTCCCCAACAACTTTCTCTAGCAAATCGCAGGGCTACTAAGAAAAACCTCTGATATCTCCTCCATAATTATATTCGTTCTCTTTCTAGCTGGTTTTAAGTTAGATGAAATATTCCAGACAATGGTTAAAGAGCTAGACCTAGTAATGAGTGCGAGCCGTTACACATAGCCATTTTGAGCCACCGGCAACAGTAGCAGCAGAAACCGACGGTTTTACTTTTTTTTTCCTTTTTCTTAACCCCCACCCCCACCCCAAGAAGCCGCTACTTTAATTTCTACTTTCCTTCTCATTCCATTTGAATCACGCGGCGTTGCAACCAGTAGGTATTCCGCTTGTTTTCTTGTGCGCGCCTGATGCACGTGACAGTATGAAGTCGGTCAGGATCGAACATCAGCAGCAGAAAGTGTTCAGGTTTGTGACCCGACGTTTGTCAAGATGCCGCGAGTTTGTTTCATGTTTTCCGTTCTCAGTGAATCTGAAGTCAGTCAGGATCAAACATCAGCAGCAGAAAGTGTTCAGGTTTGTGACCCAACGTTTGTCAAGATGCCGCGAGTTTGTTTCATCTTTTCCGTTCTCGGTGAATCTGAATCATGTGGTGCTGCATCCAGTGAGTAAGCAGGTAGTATTCCGAGCGTGCCTCACTGATGTGACAGTGTTTTGCCAATCCGGGCGAGCAGCGGCAACACCACACACACACACACACACACTGGAATGGGAAAACCTGGACATTTTCAGCTGCGTTCAACTTCCTGACACAACATTTGTAAAGATGCTGATAGTTTAGTTTGCATCTTCCCTTCTCACAGGATCTGATTCACGCGGCCTTGCAAACAACTGACAAGCAGCTTTCGCGAGCTTGTGTGCGTGCGTGTGGGGAGTGCGTTTCACATGAAAAATATCAAGCCAGTCAGGGTGGCAAACGTGTTCAAATTCCTGACCCGAGTTTATCATGGGGAACGCTTCTTTAGTTTTTTGTTGTTTTTTTTTTTTCCTCATGAATTGCACACACGTGACATTCCAACTATGTAAAAAAAATAAATAAATAAAACAGCGACGGGGAGCAGGCAATCCTTCTCTCTGAATTGGACCACGTGGAAATTCAAACTGTGTTCAATGCAGTGCAGGAGGGGGCAATCCTTCCTCACTAAATTGGGAAACGTGACTTTCCCAACCCTGTGCAACAGCAGTGAAAGGATTGGGCAATCCTTCCTCCTGAATTGACACACGGAATTCCAACCTATGTCAACCCACAGTGACAGGAGCGGAATCTTCCTCACTGGACCACTGACATTCCAACCTATGTCACAACGTGTCAGCCTACTTCATCACGAGATTGTCAACTTTCAACCTTTCAACAAACAGTGACGGAGCGGGCAATCCTTCCCTGAATTGGACACACGTGACATTCCAACCATGTCAAAAATAGGAGGGGCAATCCTTCCGCTGAATTGGACACACGTGACATCCAACCTTGTCAACACAGTGACAGGAGGGGCAATCCTTCCTCACTGAATTGGACCAATTCCATTGTCAACAATGACAGGAGGGCAATCCTTCCCACTGACACACATGACATTCCAAGTCAACAACAGTGAGGGACGGGCAACCTTCCCACTGAATTGGACACAGTCCAATCCTTCATCAACATGAAGGAGGGGCAATCCTTCCTCACAAATTGACACATGCATTCCAACCTAGCAACAGAAAGGAAGTCGACAATCTCCACTGATTACACCAATGACATTCAACCTATGTCAACCAGGGCAGGATCTTCCTCCTCATGAACTGACTCCAATGCATTCCAACCAGTGCAAGGTAAGAGTGAATTCTTCCTCACTGGACCACAACAACCAACGATGTCAAACTGACAGAGCGGGCAAACCTTCTCACTGAATTGACCACGAATTTCCCAAACCCTATGCAACCACCTGACGGATGGACAACCCTTCCTCACTAATTGGACACAGCATCCCTATGTCAACGCAGTGACAAGGGGCACCCTCACAATGGACAACACATTCCAACTGGTCAACAGCAAAAGGGCGGGTACCTTCCTCACTTTGGACAACAGTGACAAGTTAAACTTCTGCCACAACAGTGCACAGGGCAACCTTCCATCCTAATGACACACGTGGTAACCATCTCACAACGGGCGACGTGACATTCCAACCTACAACCACACGTGACAGAGGGCAATCTTCCAGAATTGCACCGTGACTTAGGGCCCAATGACATAAAGTCAAACGGATCGGCAATCCATTCTCATATTGGACCACACTGCATTAAACCCAGTCAAAACAGTGCAGGCGGGCAATCCTTCCCCCATGAAGGAACACGTGCTTCCAACCTTGAACAACAGTGACAGGGGGGCAATCCTTCCTCAACTGAATTGGACACACGTGAATTCCAACCATGTCAACAACATGACAGGACGGCAATCCTTCCTCCTAATTGGACACACGTGACAATCCAACCTTGAAACACGGACAGGCAATTTCCTTCACAAGGACAGGCATCACCACTATTTACCACACCTGCTGATCCACAACAGTGACAGGAGCGGCAATCCTTCCCACTGACTGGACAACTACTACATTCCAAACACTGTCAACAACAGTGAAAGGGCGGAAATTTTCCCTCCGACTGCCAACCTGCCCCACAGGACAGGCGGCACCTAGTCACAACAGGACCTTCACCGTGACTGCAACCTGTCCTCACTGCAATAGGACAACACGGACATTCCAACCTATGTCAAACAGGATGACGGCACTCCTCCTACTGATCACATGACATCCAACATGTCAAACACCAGAGCGGCAACCCCTCGACTAATTGGACACATCATTTCCAACTATTGAACAACATGAAAAGCGGCAACCTTCCTCATGAATTGGCACACGGGAAATACCAATCTTCCACAGGTGACGGAGCGGACATCCTTCCAACAATAAACACAGTGACAGATCAATCCTTCCTCACTGGAACGAGGCAATCCTTGCTCAACTAATTGGCACAATGACATTCCACCTATTGACCAATGACAGTCCAACCATGCACTACAGTAAAGGGGGAATTAACCTTGTCATGCATGGACAAGTGACATTCTCCTATGTAAACGGCATGACAAGCGGGCAACCTGTCCCACGTGAAGGAAAATCCTTCTCAAACTGGTCAACATGACATGAATTGGGCATCCTCCCAAAATAGGACACTCATTCCAACTGTTACAACGTGACATGGGGAACTGTCAACGAAGGGGGCAAAGGCATCCTTTCACTAAATTGGACACAGTGACATAATGGACCACGTGACCATGAAGCCTTGTCCCCGAATTGACAAGTGCATTCCTCCATGTTGGAAAAACAGTGACTTCCACCGCACCCCAGTGAATGGACGGGCAATCCTTCCTCACAATTGGACAACGACATTGCCAACCTAGTTCAACAACAATGACAGGACGAGGGCAATCCTTCCACTGATTGGACACACGTGACATTCCAACCTATGTCAACAACAGTGGGGGCCCATCCTCTCTAATTGGACACACGTGACATTCCAACCTGTTGTCAACAACAGTGACAGGAGGGGCAATCCTTCCTCACTAACTGGACACAGTGACATTCCAACCTATGTCAACAGCAGTGAAAGGAGTGGGGCAATCCTTCCTCACTGAATTGACACACGTGACTTTCCCAACCTGTGTCAACAACAGTGACAGGAGCGAGCAATCCTTCCTCACTGAACTGGACACACGTGACATTCTGTCAACAGCAGTGACAGGAGCGGGCAATCCTTCCTCACTGAACTGGACACACGTGACATTCCAACCTATGTCAACAACAGTGACAGAGCGGGCCAATCGGGACGAAGAACAGTGGGAGGAAGCGCTAAATCTCCCCAACCGACATTTCTGAAAGCGCCCTTTCTTACTAGTTTCTTTTTTCTCATTGTATTACGCTCGCTCACGTGCATTGTAATCAATAAGAATGCAGCTTTTCTTAATTAATCAGCACGCGCGAAAGGCACGAGCTCGTCAGAGAGAGAGATTATGGTTGCATCTCGAAACACTGTGGCCTTTTTCTCTTATAATTTACACACCTGACGGAACAAGCCAGGAACAAAACGGTCAGGGCGAAAAGTAGCGGCAGAGAGTGTTGGAAGTCCGTGCAGATGTTTTCAAGATGCCGCCAGTAGAGGTGTTTTTTTTTTTTTTTTTTTTTTTTAAATATAGTTTGGATCAAGGTGTTGTTTCAACCAGCGGCAAAAATTGCTCATAATCATGGCCTTTGATTTTTTTTTTAAAGATCTTCCTAATATCGTTTTTTTTCCTTCCATTTTTCATCATTTAGTTTGAGTTATTGTAAGTGGATTAGCAGCCTTTATATCAGTCTAACGCACGTGACAGGAGCGAGCCAATCATCACAACGAGTAACGGCAACAGTGCTGAAGCCGCTCAAGCTTAACGTTTCATAAGGCGAAGCTGGTGCATTTTCTTTCCTTACTCGTTGAAACTATTTCGAGTGGCGGCGTTTTCAACCAAAGTGTAAGCATAAGTTTATTTTTTTCAGTGTGCACTTGACAGAGCCACCTAGTTTGGGTCAATAGGCAACGGCGATGTATGTTAAAACTTCTGGACTAAACGTTCCTCAAAGTGCAGCTCATATTTCTTTCCTTCTTATTGAACTTTTTTCTTAGCTTCAGTCTTCATTTTTTCCCCCATTTGTCTCTCTTTCTTCATTTTTGCTTTTTTTTCTTTTTGAAAAAGATAAGTGGGGCCTCCACCCTCCAACTTTTTTCCCTAATTGTGAGACTGCTTCTTTCCTCCAATAACATCTCATCGAATTTAGTTCTAGTAACATTCCAATGAATGAAATTTAAAAAGCGTTTTATTTTGTTCTCCCCCTTTCTTTTTTTTCAAAACTGTCCATGTTGCAGGAGCGATCCAGCCAGGCTGAGGAGCAGCGGCAAGAAGTGTTGAAGCTCCTGAACCGGCGCTACAGCAAGAGAACCCCTGGTGACGGTGGTGAGGGACGTGCTGAAGCACGAGCAGAAACACCGCTCCCTGGTCATGCGCGACATCCTGGCGCTGGCCCAGGCCTTCAAGCAGCTGGCCTCGGGTACCACCGGCTCCAACTCGTCCCAGGCTGCCACAAGCACCGGCGCCCCAGACCCGTCCATGTTGGACACCAAACATTTCAAGGTCGGGATGTGAGCGGGGGGGGGGGGGGGGGGTATGGGGCAGGCTGGGATCTGTGGAGGTGTTGGGGTTTAAAGAGATCGGCGATTCTGGAGTGTACGCATTGGGAAAGGTGCGAGAGTTGTTCAGAAACGTAACTGATTATCGTCCCCATCGACAGTCTCTTCTTCATTAATTATTGATGCCACGTTGGCTGAAATACGTCATCTTGAGTGTTTATGTGGCGTTGGTGGAAGCATGTAGAACACACAGTCGGGTTTTGGCCTGTTCATGGCTGCGTGCCCGGGCGTGTTTCCTACAATATCTTAACTAAGATTGGAGATGTCTGCATCTTGTGAGCTGGATGATGACGGGATGCACTATGACAAAAAGCGCAGAGTACAGCAGGCACAGTCCTGTCACTTGGTCTCTGAACAGAAGCAACTCCATAGTTTCATGTTCGTCAACCTCATTGGACATCAGAAGCAGAATACTCAATTATGTGGCCTTTCATGCCATTCTTTTGTAACAACCTGAGTTTTGACTTTCCTTCGACGTCCAGTGGTGTGTTCGTGTTAGTCCATACCTGAGGTGTGTTCGTGTTAGTCCATACCTGAGGTGTGTTCCGTGTTAGCCATACCTGAGGTGTGTTCGTGTTAGTCCATACCTGTGGTGTGTTCGTGTTAGTCCATACCTGAGGTGTGTTCGTGTTAGTCCTACCTGAGGTGTGTCCGTGTTAGTCCATACATGTGGTGTGTTCGTGTTAGTCCATACCTGTGGTGTGATTCGTGTTAGTCCATACCTGTGGTGTGTTCGTGTTAGTCCATACCTGAGGTGTGTTCGTGTTAGTCCATACTGAGGTGTGTCCGTGTTAGTCCATACTGAGGTGTGTTCCGGTTAGTCCATACCTGTTGTGTTCGTGTTAGTCCATACCTGAGGTGTGTCCGTGTTAGTCCATACCTGAGGTGTGTTCCGTGTTAGTCCATACCTGTGGTGTGTTCGTGTTAGTCCCATACCTGTGGTGTGTCCCGTGTTAGTCCATACCTGTGGTGTGTTCGTGTTAGTCTATACCTGTGGTGTGTTCGTGTTAGTCCATACCTGTGGTGTGTTCCGTGTTAGTCCATACCTGAGGTGTGTCCGTGTTAGTCCATACCTGTGGTGTGTTCCGTGTTTTGTCCATACCTGTGGTGTGTTCCGTGTTTGTCCATACCTGAGGTGTGTTCGTGTTAGTCCATACCTGAGGTGTGTCCGTGTTAGTCCATACCTGAGGTGTGTTCGTGTTAGTCCATACCTGAGGTGTGTTCGTGTTAGTCCATACCTGAGGTGTGTTCGTATAGTCCATAGATGTGGTGTGTTCGTGTTAGTCCATACCTGAGGTGTGTTCGTGTTAGTCCATACCTGAGTTGTGTTCGTGTTAGTCCATACCCGAGGTGTGTTCGTGTTAGTCCATACCTGAGGTGTTCCGTGTTAGTCCAACCTGAGGTGTGTTCGTGTTAGTCCATACCTGAGGTTGTCGTGTTAGTCCATAGATGTGGTGTGTTCGTGTTAGTCCATACCTGTGGTGTGTTCGTGTTAGTCCATACCTGGGTGTGTTCGTGTTGTTGGTCCTATAGATGTGGTGTGTTCGTGTTAGTACATACCTGTGGTGTGTTCGTGTTAGTCCATACCTGGGGTTCGTTTTCCATACCTGTGGTGTGTTCGTGTTAGTCCATCCTGAGGTGTGTTCGTGTTTCCATAATGAGGTGTTCGGTTTGTCCATACTGAGGTGTGTTCGTGTTAGTCATACCTGAGGTGTTTCGTGTTAGTCCATAGATGTGGTGTGTTCGTGTAGTACTAGAGTTGTGTGTTCGTGTTCGTCCATACCTGAGGTGTGTTCGTGTTAGTCCATACCTGAGGTGTGTTGTTGTTTATAGATGTTAGTTGTGTTGTCGTTACCATACCTGTGGTGTGTTCGTGTTAGCCAACCTGAGGTGTGTTGTGTTAGTCCATACCTGTGGTGTGTTCGTGTTCTAGATGCGGTGTGTTCGTGTGAGTCCCTACCTGTGGTCTGTCGTCGTCAAAATTGGCGATACTGGCAAGGTCTTGGCGACTGTCGCTGAGTGGACGAGGTTGCGCCCTCAGGAGAGGAATGCTGGCTCCGCAAGGAAGCTGTTATTGCCGTTAGACATGAAGCTGACCTGATATCGGTTATCCGGCGTCATGGTGGATCCGAACGGGCGGCAGGGAACATCACCAAGTAGCTGGGTAGCAGTGTAGTGGCTTCTCTACTGTATTCCCTCGCAATGGCGGAAACAGGGTCTGCATCCCTGTCGGCTGTGGGGGGTGAGACAGGACAAAGAATGGCGTGGTTGTGGACACAGGAGTCGGACTGAACGGTGTGGGGTGACGCAACTGGAGGGATGCGGAAGAGGAGGTAGCAGCCCTCTCCAAACACATGAAGACTCCTCTCTTTCTTTCTCTCTCTCCTCTCTCTCTTCTCTCTCTCTCTCTCTCTAACACATATACGTGCGCGCGCGCACACAAATGCACACAGACACACACACACACACACACACACACACACACACACACACACACACACACACACTCACACACTCGCTCTCACACTCGCACTCACACACACACACGCACGCACACACACACACACACACACACACACACACACACACACACACACACACACACGCTCGCCGAGGGGTTCTTTAACTCCGGGTATACCAAGGAGTTTGTGGGTGTAGAAGAGGGGTGGGGAGGAGGTATGACGAGCTAATTGACATGTGCGTGTGATGGGGAAGGAGGGGCGCAGGCTATGAAAGGAAGAAGTTGATTGGAGGAGGGATCATGGGTGAGCTGGAGGTGTTAGGGCACAGAGGGGGATGTCGGGGAAGGTGGTATGAATGATGTGGAATACGCACGTATTCGTGTGGCGGGGTGTGTAGGGTGGCCCGTGGGTATGGGGAGACGGAGGTGGTTGGAAGGACAAGTTGCCATGGAGGCAGGGAGAACGAGTGGGCAGATTTCTCTGTGTGTGTGTGTGTGTGTGTGCAGTGTGTGGTGGTGTGTGCAGTGAGTGTTTGGTGGTGTGTGTGCAGTGTGTGTGTGTTGTGTGTACGCCGACTCCACTTTTTCCTTACCACGTTACACCCTCAGACACACTTTTTTGACTGTAGAACAGAGATATAGAGAGAAGCGATCAGTCCGTCCACCCTTTCTCTCTTTCGCCCCAGGCCCAGCTGGCCATGCTGAAGGCGGAAGCGGAGCACATCCAGAAGCGGTTCCAGGGAAGGACTCGCAGATCGCCATGCAGCAGAAGGAGATCCTCTCCCTCAGCCGCACCTCGGCATCCTCCCGTCCTCCCCGTCCCCACCACCCCGCCCGCCCACTCCAACTCTGGATCCTCCTCCCAGCAGTCCCTGCAACAGCCCTACACCACCCCCATTGACCTTCCCTCTTGCAGGAGGAGGAGGAGGAGGAGGACGGGGAAGGAGTAGAAGAGCAAGCCTTGCCTGCCAGCGAGCGGTTCAAGTTCGGCCAGAACAGCCTGTCCTCCCCCAAGCCCGGTTCGAACCTGAAGACTCCCCGTTCGTTCCAGAGGACCTCTTTTGCCTCAGGCCATGAAGTGGACGGTCTCCCAGACTCGGTGGGCGATCCCCAAAGACGGTGACCTTCGTCAGCAAGGAAGCCGCCGATCTCAGGGGTCCCCACCACAAGCTCCGCGGAGAAGCCGCGGATCGTTCTCCGCCCAGGAGAGGGTGAGGCCGGACCCGGATAAGACGCACGTGAACGCCGAGAGGTACCTGATGAGGAGGTCAAAGGCGGGAGCAGGAGGTGATCATAGAGACGGTGGAAGAGGATTTCCGCATGAGGAGGCGCGTGCCGCTGCCACCCAGAGGAGTGCCCTTTAGAGGGGAAGGGGACATCAACAGGAATAACAACAGAGGCGGTGGTGCTACTGGCGGTGGGGCTTATGTTTACCAGCCCGCACGAAAGAGAGAGGCGTGCGCAAGTAAGACAAACAGAGCTGGATTCCACCACAGCTGACTCGGGGCATTGGGGTCATGAACACACAAGCGGATACTTGCCGATCATGGGTTACAGGTTTGTGTCCAACATACGGTTGTCGGGTGAACCTTCTTTCCCTGTTGCTTGAGTTTGTTCCGTGTCGGTATAGACAGGTCATATTTAAGTTTCGTAGATTGGTCGTAATTACATCAGAAACGTGCAGTGACGATGTCTTCATTTCATTTTAAAGTAGTACCCTCAACCCAACCTCCGCCCACATACGCCCCTCCCCACACCTTCCTCTACCCCTTCCCATCACCCTGCCCGTATCCCCTGTCTTTGCCTTCCTCTTTCCCAAACATCTCTTTCTGAGCTGCTCGTTCCCACCCTCTTAAAAGTCAAATCTCAAAAAATATCAGTTTGGGTTACTGAGGGCCCGTACTTCTCTGAGTACGTTCCCCCCTCTCACAATTAAAATTAAAAAATTTATCAGTTTGGGTTTTTTGTGAGTACTTCTTGGTGCCGCCCCCACCCTTCCAATTAAAATCTCAAAATATATTTTTGGATTTACGATGACGTACTTTTTGAGTGCTCGTTCCACCCTTAAAAGTCAAATCTAAAAAATTCATTTTGGGGATTTACTGAGGGGTACTTCTCTGAGCTGTCTTTCCCCCCCTTTTACAATTAAATCCAAAATATCAGTTTGGGTTTATTGTGGCGTATTCTCTGGTGCTCTTTCCCCACCTCTTAAAATTCAAACTCAAATATCTTTTGGGTTTTTTCTGGGCGTATTCTTGAGTGCTCGTTCCACCTTTTTTCATTCAAAATCTCAAAAAATATCTTTTGGGTTTATGTGGGTCTTTCTGGGCTGTTCCCCCCTCCACAAGTAAAATCTCAAAATATCATTTTGGTTTTTATGATGGGTCTTCTCTGGTGCTCGTTCCACCCTCCAAGTAAAATTTAAAAATATCAGTTTGGGTTACTGAGGGCGTATTTCGGGTCTGGTTCCCCCCCTCCCATTAAATCTCAAATTCGTTTGGTTTTATGTGGGTCTTTTTGGTGCTCGTTCCCACCCTCTTAAAAATAAAAATCTAAAAATTTCTTTTGGGTTTCTGGGGCCCCGTACTTCTCTGGCTGATCGTTCCCCCTTTTTACAATTCAAAATCTAAAATTATTTTGGATTTATGAGGGTTTTCTTTGGTGCTCGTTCCCCCCTTACAATTCAATCTCAAAATATCAGTTTGGGTTTTGAGACGTACTTCTTGAGCTGCTCGTTCCCCCCCTCTCACAATAAAATTCCAAAATACAGTTTGGTTTTGTGGCGTATTTCTCTGAGCGCTCGTTCCCCCCCTCTCAAAAGCAAATTCAAAATATCAGTTTGGATTTACTGGGGCGTACTTCTTGGCTGTCTTTCCCACCCTCTCACAAGTCAATCGTTTGGGTTTACTGAGGCGTACTTCTTGAGCTGCTCGTTCCCCCCTTCACAGTCAAATCTCAAAATATCATTTTGGGTTTTACTGATGGCGTATTTCTTGGGTGCTGCCCCACCCTTTAAAGTCAATCTCAAAATATCATTTTGGGGTTTATGAGGGCCCCTACTTCCTGGCTGCTCGTTCCCCCCCCTTCACAAGTCAAATTCAAATAAGTTTGGGTTTTTGAGGGCCCGTATTCTCTGAGCTGCGTTCCCCTCTCCAAGTCAAATCTCAAAATTCGGGTTTGGGTTTATGATGGCGTTTTTTTTGTTTGTTTCTTTTCTTGTGTTTTGTTATGTTCGCTGCCCCCAGTAAAGTCAGGGGTTAAAAGAAACATAAAAAACAAATGAGCCCCTTCAAGAAGCAACAAACTGAAACCAAGGCCCCCAGAAAAAAGCAGTGTGTTTGTCGCTGCCATGTGTACTAGATGACCCCCTGTCACAAATCTTTTGATATTTCATTTTGTTATTTTGGGCTGCGGCCTATTTTGCTTTTGTTCTGTTTATTTGACTTGGAAATAGAAATGCTTTTTATGCCATTTATCGCAAATCGAATTTAGAATAGGATAGATAGCGTTTAACTCGATTTTTTTTCAAGAGGTATTTGACAACCAGTTCTTTTTTTTTTAAAGTTTAAATATTTTTGACCAGTTGGGGTAGAAAAAAAGAAACTTTTCGCCCGGGCTAAATCGTTGGCGAATTATTAAATTTCACGGGAAGTTTCTTTGGAAGAGTTTCTGGGTTAGAAACTGCCCAAACCCTGTTTTTTGAAAATTTTCTATTTACTTTGTTTCTAACCCAAAAAAGTTTTCAATGTTTTTCCCCGTTCAGTTGAAAAATTTTTAGGGTTTCCAATTTATTCAGAAAAACGCGCGGTAAATGTGCCACTTTAGTAATGACAACAACTTCCCCTTTTATCCCGTAAGTCAAAAAGAAAGAAATTCAAATTAGGGAATTTTGCGTATTGCTTTGCGTTCCCCTTTTTTTTTTACTCTTGGCTCCGCCAAAACCCGTTTTGAAGCTGTGCGTGTTTGGGAAGAATCAGCGACTATCCGCTGTATGGCAGGTTGAAAATTGGCTAAAGGACGTATTTTTTCTCGTATGATTTTTCGATAGAAAAAGATTTTTGAAGACAACCCGTGAAAAAATTTTCTTTCCTTGCAAGAGGGCAGTTTGGCGGGGTTATTTTGACGAATTTCTACGTTTCCTTTTCAGCTTTTGTTTTCTCTTGTGACATTGTGTTTTTTTGTATTTGGGGATCTTTTTTGGATCTTTGGTCTGTGAAATTCTTCTGGCATTTTTTGAGAAAAAATTCATTTTAAAAGTTGAATTTGTCAATGTTTCAGTCCCGGTCTTTGGATATGTGTGATCTGTAAACCACATGATGTCAAGACATAAGAGTGTGAAGACTGTTTGGATGATCGGTCATTGGAGAGAGAGTGAAATTTCTACCGCAGAACCCCCTTTTTTCCCCTCAAAGAAGCCATTCTGATAATTTGAGACATGTCACAGAACGTCATTAGGATGACCAGCGCGTCCTTGAGTGCTTGTTTGTGCTACACAGAGAGACACGCACTGGCTTGAGCATAGCAATCTGTGGGTAGAAGACCTTAAAAACACGAATCGGTTTTCAAGAAAATATTTCTACTTTAAAAAAAACATTCTGTTATTCTTTCCTTCCATCTGTTCTTATTTATTATTTTTCAATCGTTCCTTCAGTTATTTAATTTGCCGATTTATTATCATCAAAGTTATTGTCTCCAAAGGACCGCTAAATTCCATCCCGTGCAGTTAAGCCTTGGTCACATGGAACGTTAAATCGTTGGTTGTCAAGCGGTGCAGGGTGCGCAACTCAATACACTGCGCATATCGCCGTCTGTGAACTTGCTTTCTGAAAATTGTAATGATGAAAGTATTTTCACTCTTCCAGACCAGCGCCATATTTTACACGCGATGTGTAAAAGTGTATATAATAAACAGAACGACGAGCGGAGATCGATATTTGGGTTATGGCCTTTTTGGCAAACATTGAAATCTGATTGTACCTTTTTTTAGCGGTGACCGTAGTGACCTGTGTCTTCTTTTTTGTCGTGAAGGTCAAAGACATGGACAAACGGTTGCAGGCAGTCAGCAGCTGTGAACATTCGGTGGGAAGAAAGCACGTATCCTCATTGATGAAGAGTTTATCCCGAGTCAGTGATTACACGTACATGTTCAGCTGTATTTTATGGTTGTAAATCTCTCTTGAGACTGTTATATCAAAAGTATTCCTGGAGAAAAGGAGCGGGGGATTTATTCTGGTTAAAAAAGGAGAACGCATGATGTCTTTTTAAAAACAAAGAAAAAAAGCGATGTTGTTTTCTCTAAAAATGCTACTTTTTGTGCTAAAGAGGCAGCCGATTTCGCAAAACAAAGATTGTAAAACCCAAAAAAAAAAAAAAAAAAAAAAAAAAAAAAAACGAAACAAAAAAAATGGGTACAGGTCGATACATCCTAGGGTTGATAGATCTCAGGGTCGATAGTGGCCAAACGCCACAAATACATCGTTGGGATTGTCGTCTGGGAACTGTTTTCAAATCTCTGACGCTGCGATTTAAAATTCACGCGACGCTTAAAAGCGAAGCACACACATGTCAGTGTTGACGTGGCTTGGCGTACGCATCTCAAAACATGTATGTTGATTTGGGCTACCGTCCTTCAGCAGCCGACACTCCGCTCTGAACCTTACGAGACGCGCACACACACACACACACACGCACGCACGCACGCACGCACGCACGCACGCACACACACACACACACACACACACACACACACACACACACACACACACACACACACACACAAGGAGACTCGTATTTACACAATACGCACACACGCGCGCATACACGCGCGCACACAAACATACACTCTGTCTCTCTCTTTCTCTCTATCATACACTCTGTCTCTGTCTCTCTCTCTCTCTCTCTCTCTCTCTCTCTCTCTCTCTCTCTCACTGGCTCTGCGCACACAAACATACACTCTGTCTCTCTCTTTATCTCTGTCATACACTCTGTCTCTCTCTCTCTCTCTCTCTCTCTCTTCTCTCTCACACACACACACACACACACACACACACACACACACACACACTGGCTCTCTCTCTCTCTCTCTCTCTCTCTCTCTCTCTCTTCTCTCTCTCTCTCTTACACACACACACACACACACACACACACACACGCACACACACACACACCCCTCCTTGGGCATGTGTATCAACGAGAAGGCAGCACATTTCAAACAGGTCTTTCGCACCTGAGCGACGTGCAGAATTCAGTGCAAGTTACGGTCTTTTTTTTCCAAGCTGCACGTTCTTTCAAACGTTCAGCCTGCTGTATGAGCAGCCAGTTTGCGCACAATGCCCGGATGTAAAAGCATCGGGGTGCGAACAACATGGAGCGGAAGAATCACCGCCACCTCGACACCAAAAGCGAAGAAGTTTATTGTCAGTGCTCTTCGCCCAAGTTTCGTATTGTGACGACACTGATGCTGTTAGCTGGCTGTCTTCGTTTCAATGAAATCCGATGAACATTATCCCACAATATTGTCGGATTTTCTGAGGATGCAATCAGTTCTCTCAGCAACGCACGATGAAACAGCTTCCTTTTTGTCCTTTGCAAATGTGTACTTACACCCTGCAATAGCAATTACGATCTTAATCGTCACGTGTACGTTTAAATTTTCTATACGAAATTTCTTAGTATGGTAATGATAGTCAGCATCAAACCAGTCGGTTAATTTCAGATCATGATTAACACTTTATTTATTTTTTCATACGGTCCAAAGCATCTTGAATACAGGTAGTGAAAACATCTAATGCTTCATTCATAGCGACATCAGTAAGACTAACCGCGTTGTTGATTCTTTCACGAATCTGTTGTGTAAACATATCGTTAACAAACACATGACAGGTGTGGGAGGGGGAGGGGAGGGGTGGTGGGGGGGGGGGAGGAAGACAGTGAACTGCCGTACAAGTATCGGTAGGATTTGTTTTGACCTCTGGCCGTGACTGATGATAGCACGTAGTCCACAATCTGAGGAAGGACTATGGCAGACACAGACCTCTGGCCATGACTGATGATAGCAGGTAGTCCACAATCTGAGAGAGGACTATGGCAGACACAGACCTCTGGCCATGACTGATGATAGCAGGTAGTCCACAATCTCAGGGAGGACTATGGCAGACACAGACCTCTGGCCATGACTGATGATAGCAGGTAGTCCACAATCTGAGAGAGGACTATGGCAGACACAGACCTCTGGCCATGACTGATGATAGCAGGTAGTCCACAATCTGAGGGAGGACTATGGCAGACACAGAACTCTGGCCATGACTGATGATAGCAGGTAGTCCACAATCTGAGGGAGGACTATGGCAGACACAGACCTCTGGCCATGACTGATGATAGCAGGTAGTCCACAATCTGAGAGAGGACTATGGCAGACGCAGACCTCTGGCCATGACTGATGATATCAGGTAGTCCACAATCTGAGGGAGGACTATGGCAGACACAGAATTCTGTTCCCACGGTCTGCAGACAGGTGTGTGATCCACAACGCCTTCTGCTGCCATCCACCGGCGGTCTGTTGGGGGTCGCTTCCTGCCTGTCTCCATCGCTTCATGACAAGGAGGGCTCCAGAACAGGCCACCTCCCGCATCGGCATAGTGCCCCTTGGATACAGCTGCATTGTGCCCCTTGGACACATCTGCATTGTTCCCGTTGGACACGTCTACATTGTGCGCCTTGGACACATCTGCATTGTTCCCCTTGGACACATCTCCATTCTTGCCCTTGGACACATCTGCATTGTGCCCCTTGGACACATCTGCATTGTTCCCCTTGGACACATCTGCATTGTGCCCCTTGGACACATCTCCATTCTTGCCCTTGGACACATCTGCATTGTTCCCCTTGGACACATCTGCATTGTGCCTCTTGGACACACCTGCACTGTTCCCCTTGGACACATCTGCATTGTTCCCCTTGGACACAGAGGGGACGGTGCTACCTCAGGACTGCTCCTGTCCTGTTCAACCTGGGCCACTTTGCTCCTCCAGTGTGGCCACATCGAATCGAACCCAGGACCCAGCCCTCCACTCAGCAGGGACTCCACGCGCCAGACACGACTCTACAGTGGAGGGTCCATCCGGAGAGTCAGTCGGGAAAGGACCAGCGAGTCTCGCACTTCTGGACCCGTGTCTGTCGCCATAGAACCCACGCTCCGCGACGTCACGGACACCCCGAACACGTGACGTGACCTGATGGACGCCACGCTGGACACAGTGAAGCAGGAAGTCCATGATCTGAAGGAGGACTATGCCGCTCCACACAGCGAGGTGAGAGAACTGAAGGAGGACTAGACTATGCAGCTCTACACAACCAGATGAGAGAACTGAAGGAGGACAATGCAGCTCCACACAGCGAGGTGGGAGAACTGAAGGACTATGCAGCTCCACACAGCGAGGTGAGAGAACTCAAGAACTATACAGCTGTACGCAGCCAGATGACTGAACTGAAGGAGGAGGTGACAGAGGTGTGGAGAGAAAACAGGGAACTGCAGAAGACCAGTAACAAAAGGCCTGAGAAGCTGGACAAATGCCAGAGATGGATCGACGATCTGGAGGGCCGTTCCAGGAGCAACGACCTGATTTTCTACGGACTACCCAGAAAAGACGAGGAGACCAGTGCAGACTGTGAGGGCCTGCTGCAGGACCTTCTGATGGACAAGCTGGGCCTGACTGACCAGGTGGAGTTTGACCACGTGCACCGGCTGAGTTCCCGACCTGACTCCCCAGTGATTGCCCGCTGTGTTTTTTACAACCAAAAGGTACAGATTCTGAAAGCTGAAGGGAAACTTAAAGGTTCAACTAGACTCATTGAGGACTATTCCAAATGGGTAAAAGACATTCGACAGAGAATGACACCACATTTGAAACGGGCAAGGCAAGACGGAAAAAGAACCACAACTGTTTTCATTTATTTGTCAATCAATGGTAAAAATCTTAAAAGGATTTTACAGTTAATCCGCCAGTTAATATGAAAAACAAAAACAAATAACAAGACAAAACACGACGCGTTTTAGACATCTTAGGCCTTCTACAGACAAGATAAACAACATGTAGGACAATGAAAACGACGAACAGAGCAGTAAACAAGTGGGGTATGTTTTGCTCCCATAAGAAAACCTAACACAGAGTAACTTTTATTCAAGACTGGCACAGCCTTTAAAACTGTGCCAGTCTTGAATAAAAGTTACTCTGTGTTAGGTTTTCTTATGGGAGCAAAACATACCCCACTTGTTTACTGTTTATCGTTTACTGTTCCCTGCCTCATTTCATTTCCGATTTCGGAAGAACAGAGCATTTATCTCCTCAAATTCGGCACAAGATTGGCGTTAACAAGTTTTTAGGCACTCGTGGCAGACTCATGGGTTTTAAACGGGAAACCGACCAGCCCTGTTTTGTTGCACACGACACTGCCCTTTGTGAGGGAACTTTTGCAACAGACACACCGGCATCACCGTCCAGTATAACCCAAATGACAGTAAACGTGCACGTGATTTTAGTGTTGATGACAGTGAGTGTGTTTACCTGGGTGATGGGAACTCTGTGTTTCAACTTCCGTTTGTGCTTCTGTCAATGACTTTTTTGTAACATAGACGCTGGGAAGATGTGTCTATAAATAAAAGAAATGGGGAAAAAAATCATTACGTTTTCTCCACATGAATGTCAATATTACTATCCCAGTTACAGGACAATGACTTTTCAACATTTTGTCAGTCTTTCGATTTGATTTGTTTAGTTGAAACGCTTATGGATGAATTTAAATCTTGTCCATTCTCTGGATACAAAATGTTTTGCTCCCTGTGATGAAATTAATGGTCAAAGGGAGACTATCGTATGGAATTTCGTGTCTCGTTGAAAATATGCATGTGTCGTATGTTAAAGATGTAGAAATGGAATCTAATGCCTTTGGTGCACTAATTATCAGTAAAACATTGTTTCGTACGGACAAAGAAATATTGCATGTATATTTGTATGTACCTCCAGTAGCTTCCTCATATTTTGAGTCTGATAGTGGCATTGCATTATTGGGAGATGTTTTGCCCAGATGTG
>CM031621.1:10046662-10081662 GCA_018398815.1 Conus ventricosus
GTGTGCGTGTGTGTGTGTGTGCGTGAGGAAGAGAGAGAGAGTTTGAATGTGTTTGTGTATGCGTGTGTGTTTGTCTGTGTGCGTGCGTATGAGAGAGAAAGAGAGAGAGAGAGATTGAATGTGTGTGTGTAGGTATGAGAGAGAGAAAGAAAGAGAGAGAGAGAGAGGGATATAGAGGGAGAGAGAGAGAGAAAGTGTGTGTGAGTGTGTACGCGCGTGCGTGCACGTGTTTGTGCGCCTGTGGGTGTGTGTATGTGTGTGCGTATACATGTGTGTGTGTGTAACAGTATGTGTATATGTGTTTGTAGGTAACTGTGTGCGCACGTGCATGCATGCGTGTGTTCATCCCTCTGTTAGTGTGTGTGAGTGTGTGTGCGCGCACGCATGTGTGTAGGTAACTGTGTGTGCGTGCTTGTGTTCATTCCTCTGTGTGTGTGTGTGTGTGTGTGTGTGTGTGTGTGTGTGCTCGCACGCGTGTGTCCATGTACGTGCATGTGTATGTATGTGTGAGTGCGCGCGCGCGTGTGTGTGTGTGTGTGTGTGTGTGTGCGCGCGCGTGTTTTCGTGTGTGTTGCGCGAGCGATAGTTGATGTGTTTCCAGATCAGATTATTGAAATCACCGTCACTTTAAAACACGCCACATTTTGCGTGGATTGTAAAGTGTCACCACATTTAAAACACACCACATTTTGCGTGGATTGTAAGGAATGTTACCCGTTTAAAACACACCACATTTGTGTGGATTATATAAAAAAAAAATCATCCGGTATAACAGACACTACATGGATGATGGCTACTATAACATGGGGATTTAGCATGGAATGCCTACATTAAATAAAACAAGAAACGACGCTAAAGATGTTCACAATTATATTCTGTGGATGAATTTGTCTGTTCACTTTTATCATTGTATTATGATATAACATGCGGGAACAGAGAGAGAGAGAGAGAGAGAATAAAAATGTTGATACACAGGTTGGCTTCTTGAGTTCTGCCTTTGTTAAAAATACCGACAGTGCGCTCTCCGTGTCACACGAGTTCGGTGTTTGACGTCACTGTGTAAATGACGTCACAATAAGAAGGGCAGACAGAAAGAAAGAAAGGAAGAGTGCAGACGGGAAGAAGGAAGGAATGTCACCGAAGAAGAACAGACGGACGAAATAAACGAGGCAAGGACAAAGGGAATGAAGAAAAGAGTGAACAAAGAGGTGATGATGGAACGAAAGACAGGAACAAAGGAAAGAAGAGGAAAGGAAAGACGGAACGGAAAGAAAGAAGAACAGAAAGATGAAGAGCAGGAAAGGTTGGACGAGAGGGGGAAGAAACACCAAAGAGAGAGAGAGAGATGAAAAGAAAGAATAAAAGAAAAAAGAAAGGAAGAAAAGACAAAGAGAGAACAGTAACTGCGCCGTGCGTGTCTCCCTGTTTTCGTTCAAGTTGATATTGCTCCTTATTTTTCTGTCAGTGGGTGTGAAAGAAAGAGAGAAAGAAAGAAAGAGAAAGAAAGAAAGAAAAAGATAGAAAGAAAGGACGTGGTCTCCTTCATAGAGCGTCCTCCTTCATGTTTATTCTTTCAATGCAGTAAGACTTAGCTTGCAGTGGCCGCGGTCCCTGCAAGTCGTTCTTGTGGAGGTCTCTTGGTAGGCAACACCAGTGTGCTGCACTCGCCTCCCGTTGATCTCGTCTGGCCTAACTTGCAGAGTCCCATCTGGAGGAGGACGACTGACTATTCTGTCATAGAAATAACACCTCGGTCCAATGGGAACAGGTCGACCTCAACCGTACCGAGGGCAGCGCAGATTTTTCTCTGTGTGAGAGAGTGTGTGTTTTTTTTTTTTTTTCGTGGGATATTGCAAAGTACACTGCTTTCCTCCCAAACACGCGCATGCAGGCGCGCGTGCTTTCGCGCATGAACATGTGTCTGTCTCTGTGTGTGTATGCGCACGCGTAGCTGCATTTGTTTGTGACGGTCTGTTCGTCGAAACCTACAACTCGAGTTCTTTTGTAATTATTTCCCTTGGAAGTGATTAGTTCGGATTTAGTTCATAACGGAGCAAGAGTTGTTGTACGTGTTTTGTAATTATTGTCTACCGTTTTCTGCCTTATTTTAGGTTTTCTCTCAGTTAGAAACCAAAATTAAGCAGAAGAAGCTAAAATACAACATTTGAAGCAAAGAAATTATGAATTACGATGAATAAAGCTAGAACAAAAAGAAAAAGAATTAAAACGAAATATTCCATAGGCCTGAAATATGATCTATGGTTTCTGTTATATTAAGGTTCGCCGTTAAAAAAAAGCGGTGTTAAAATGTATGGGCTTTTGATTGTGAATTCAGCTTAACGTCAGTGCGAGCGCGCGCGGAATTCAGCCTAACGTGAGTGCGAGCGCGCGCGGTTTCAATGTTTGAGCGTGCGATTGTCGAGTAAGCTACGTCAATAGAAACTCGCATTCCGTCACAAAATTCATTCGTTAGAGGGTCTGGGAATCGAAACTTGAAATTGTATGCGTTAGTGGACTCTAAATCTGCTTGTGTCTATATGTGTGTGAGGGGGTGATTCCTTTCATAGTCACATCTGTTTTTTTTTGTGCGCCAACATTTCTTATGACTGCTTTAAAACAATTATCAGTACAAAACACTATATTACATAGCCTAAATCATACGTGTTTGACATATCATTATCGTTCATTTCTCCATCATTATCATTTGGCGCCCAACTGGAGAAGAAGTTGTTCCTTCTACGTGTTCATCTTTGCAAAACATTCTTTTCACTTTTGCCTCTCTGTCTGTCTGTCTCTCTCTCTGCTATTTTCGTAATAACTGATTGAGCTTATCTCATATTGCTACAAAACAGGTATTCATATATGATAACAGACTTGGGGAAAAAACAAAACTTTATTTTTGTGTCTATAAGACTAAGAGAGGTATCATTCAACAAGAGCAGTGCTTACGATCTTTCTTATTCTACCTTTCTCTCTCTCTCTCTCTCTCTCTCTCTCTCTCTCTCTCTCTCTCTGTGAATGCGCGCGTGTGTGCGGACGCGTGCATACATGTATGCGTACGTAGCTGCATATATTTGTGCCTGCCTGTACGTCGGAGCATACCCCTATAGTTCTTTTGTAGTTATTTTCCTTTCCGTGGCCCAACTCATATCTGCAGGTCTCTCATCCGATTTGAAGTTGCCCTGATGTTAGAACAGCAAAATAGTAAAACAAGAAATTTAAGCGTGAAACAAAAAAGAGAGAGAGAGAGGTACTGGCAAGAATCTATATCATCCTCCGTTCAATTCAGTTCACAAGTAGAAACACTATAATTATACAGCAAGGGAAGGAATTAGAAGTTCTGAATCGATTAAAATTACTTCCCTGTCCAGAAAATGTTCAGCATGTTTTTTTTTCAATAGAAAGCACTTTCATTTGTAATGAATTCGCTGAATGACCATGCATTCCCGTTAGGTCGATTCCAAGCATTAGTGACATTGTCGTCGGGCCACATATTTCACCCTTTTACTACGTTTGGTTAAAATGAACTCTGTAGTGTTTGTACAATCTTTGATGACAGAGCGCGCAAAAATCAAAGAGATAGAGAGAAGGAAAAACAACAACAACAACAGTGAGGTGACTGCAAGCGGAAACTGACACAAACCTAACAGAGAAAGGACTGTTCCGTACGTTGAAGAAGAAGAAAAAAAGACAGGGGCAAACAAACGAAGAAACACGACGCGTTTCGAGACCTCTTTCGCCTTCTTCTTCAGGCAAGATTAACCAACATTTGGGACAATTCGAGACCTCTTTCGCCTTCTTCTTCAGGCAAGATTAACCAACATTTGGGACAATTCGAGACCTCTTTCGCCTTCTTCTTCAGGCAAGATTAACCAACATTTGGGACAATTCGAGACCTCTTTCGCCTTCTTCAGGCAAGATTAACCAACATTTGGGACAATTCGAGACCTCTTTCGCCTTCTTCTTCAGGCAAGATTAACCAACATTTGGGACAATTCGAAACGAAGAACGAGCAATCAGTCACTTCTCTTCTTGTAACTACTGGGCGCAAAAAATGAATCCATTTAAGTCAGTTCACGCGTGGAAATATTAGTTTTGATCGCCAAGGGAAGGAATTAGAAGTTCTGAATCGAAATAATTACTTCCCTTGTCTGAAAATGGTCAGCATTTGTTTGAATAGCAAAAGTGTTCTTTTCGTCTTTTGTAATTAATTCGCTGATTGGGCACAAAAGAAATCTATCAAAACATAAGTTATACTGCCAAAGGAATAAATTAGAAGTTCTGAATTGAAAGAGGTTAAATGTTTATATTTGTTGTATTTTGATCTGTCGTGCGATTGATATCTGAATCACACACACACACACACACATACACACACACACACACACACACACTGTTGCATGGCCACCTTTAAATTCAAAATGGACCCGCTCAAACGCCGTCAGTTTCAATCCCCAGGGTTACACCATTGCAGAAAACGGGAGTAAGCTGGTTATTCAATGGGACTCCTGGGCCAAACGGATACGTTAGAATGAGTTTCAGACATACAGAGACCAAGAAAGCGACCAGGTGTACCGTGCATAGACTGAGCTATGTACTGGCTCAGGGGCAAGGGGCATTCCCACCCCCAGATCTGGATGCGTCACACCTCTGCACAAATAACATCTGATACTGCCAGACCACATCAGTCTGGAGCCCAGTACAATCAACTGTCAGAGAAAACCCTGTGTAGCAGAGGGTCATTGCTCAGGTGCCCCCAGTGCCTTGTCCACCTCCAACTGTAAAGAGGATCAGGAGCCAGCGCAGGCGTTGTGCTCACACTGACGTGACTGCTGTCATACCATCACGCAGGGGCGGGGCAGGGAGGGAAGGAGTTGGGGGAGGGACTGCAGGCGGAAATAGAAACCTAGTTCCAAGAGAAATGACTACGCCGCCGGACAAACCAGTGACAAGACACACACGACGCCTTTCCACACCTCTTGTGTCTTCTTCCTCAGGCAACATGAAACACCATTTGGGACCATTCAACACGAAGAACGAGCACTCACTCACTTTTTTTTTTCTCATCATGATGGGGCAAGAGTTACTCTACTTCTTCGTACGCGTCGCGTTTTGTCATGTCATTTGTTTGTTTCGTTCGTTGGGCGGCATAGTCCTTTTATTGTTTCGAATTGTTTTGAAACAAAAGGTTGATTCAGTCCCACAAAGAGCGATTCCAATCAAGATATTCCTCATCAACCCCAACCGAATTAATGCCCTTTGTTTTCTTGCAGGAATTACTGCCCTTTGCTTTTTTTTTTTCAAGGTTTCTTTGATTGTTTTTCTCAACATCGATTCACTCTGTGCGCACGAAAAGGAGTACAAATGGAGTGATCTTAAATCCGATTGCCTAAACCGATAGCCTAAACCACATTAAAGTATTGGCATTTGAATTCTCTCTCTCTCTCTCTCTCTCTCTCTCTCTCTCTCTCTCTCTCTCTCCAGAAAAGTCACAAATTGAATACGTATGCAAATAATTACCTACATACCTAAATAAATGCCTTAATAAATGAAGAAATAATAAATAGATAGATATATAACGAAAAACATAAATAACTAAATAAGTAAATATATAAATGAGAAAAAACAAGGAATATTTGGTGAATTATTAAAACTTCATTGAGGATAACATAGATGTTTTCACAATTATACCACTGCAGCAAATAATGAAAAAAACGGAAGAAGGAAGGAAGGAAGGAAGGAAAGAAGGGAGGAAGGAGGGAGGGAAGGAAAAGAACCAAAAAAGCAAGAGAGATAAACAAAATGGAAAACAAAAGCCCGAAGTGTGCACGGTGGCTAAGTGAAAAAAAACTGATCAATTACTTAATTAGTTAGTTAGTTAGTTCTATTATTCTAAATTTATTAATCATCTTTCTATAACGTCTTCATGGCACATCAATCCTCCTGTCTTATATTTCGTTCTTATTCCTTTCTTTATCTTCTTATTTCCATCTCTTCTTTGTTTTTTGTACTCTATTCATTATTTTATTTTATTATATATGTATGTATATACACATTTTTTCATTAAAAAAGACTTTTACAAATTCAGAGAAAGACAGAAAGGGGGCCTCTTTACTACTTGTATCGGGTAAAGCCAAAAAAAAGAAAAAAAACGAAATTCTAAATTAAAAAAAAAATTTAATCAAATCTAAATAACTACGAAACAAAACTAAAAAATTTACGTTTCTTCACAATTTCTTTTATTCTTCACTTTTTTTTCTTTGTTTCCCGGGTTTCGAACCCGCAATTTTTCAATGGTTGTTTCGGGAAGGGCGGGGCCTTTCTGAAGGTTCCCTTTTTTGCAGAGGGTTTCCCTTACCCCACTGCTAACGACACCTATTTAAACTTGAAAAATTAGGGGCCTTTTAGGATTAACTTTTTTCCACCCTAACCACATTTTTGTTAAAAATTCAGTTGTTTATTACAAAACCCTTTTCGTATGCCTTTTTAGGAGTCCCCCCGGCAACTTTAAGAGTATGCTGAACTCACCCGGGAAAACATACGCTATCCCTGAAATTAAAGCACGGTTTTCCCTGGGGCACGTAGGGGAGCTCAGGGGAAGTGCACCTCGCTTTTAGAATGTTTCACTGACACTCAAAAAACAACAACAAAACCCCGGCAGTACGACACAACCCCAAGATGGGGCCCCTGCAAAACTTTATTTTACGACGCTGGGCCGGGAGGACAGCGGACAAAGCTAACTTTAGTTAGCTAGGGGCTACGTCGTACCAATTGCCCGTAAAAACATTTTAAACCATTTTAAAGGGCCTTTCCAGGTTTTTTAGGAGACAGTTTTCCCTGCACGGGCGACAGTACAGCCGTAAAAAGGGACCAAGGGGCTGGGAGGGTTAGAGAACAGCTTTTTACCAATCCGACTCACTTCTAAACCCAAACCCCGAGTTTTTGGCGAAAGGGGCCTAAAGCCGCCTTTTCCGGGTGGCGGAAGGAGAGAATAAACCAGCAACGACAGAGAAGAAAGAAACAAGAGAAAAAAGACAGACAGGGGGGAGGGGGCGGCAAAAGGGGGCACGCACGCTTTTTGCACGCACCACCTCACTTCACTCACACACACACCCCAACACACAAACACACAAAACCACACCCACACACACAAAAATTTAAAAAAAAATTGTCCCCCCTATTTTACAGTAGCAACCCCCGCCAAGGGTTTGGCGGCCCCTTTTTTTAATTGCGGGTGTGAAACCCGGGCCAAAAAATAAATACGCTGCACTCCCCCCCCCCCCCCCAAACTCCTTCCTGCCCATTTTTGGCCGACGCACCTATTACACCCCCAAACCCTGCCCGCTTGGGGGGCGCTGTCACAGCCGGCCCAATAAACGAGTTAACGTATGTTTCCCCGGGCGCTCACATGACTGGGTTAACCCACACATTTCTTTCGCTGACATTTTAAAAACCAGCGGGAGGGTTTTACTAGTGGTGGGTGTGTTATTTTTAAAAACCTTTTTCCCGGGAAGAAACAGAATTGTTATTTTAAAATTTTTTGGGCTTTTTGAAGACTTTTGTTGACAAAGAAACAGCATTTTTAATGCGGTTGCTAGGGGATAATTTTTTTTCGAAATTGGGGGCCAAGCAAAACAAACCATCACGCGTTGTTTGTTGGGAGCGGGTTTGGGACAGCAAAAACCCATTTTTTAAAAAAAAAGGCTTCATTTCTTAAGGGGGGAAGGAAAAACCGGGCTAAATTCGATTTGAAACATTTTTGCGGGTTCCCCCCCAAAAAAAATGTTTTATTTTTGTACAACTTGATTGATTGTTAACAAACGTTTAGCTTTCATTACAAGCTGATCGTGTTTTAAAAATGTGTAACTTTCCCTACTTTTCTAATTTTTAACCATTTATTGGCCCTTTAAAATGTCCCCTTTAAAGCAACTGAAATGGCGATTTTCAGAATGTTTTTGAAAAACCTAATAGGGCAAAGGCAACCTTAGTAAAACTACTTAGGAGAAGATGCGGGGTCCACCAATTTTATTATAAAAGGGCTTAAAAAAATCAAGGGGCGGGTGAAACAAAACAACTGGCTTTCCCCAAAGGGCCTTTGGAGAAAAGGGTATAAACATTTTTGTGCAAGAAGGAAAGAATAATGAAATTTTTTTTGTTGGGGGGCAACCCTGCGGTGAATTTACCTTTGGGCTGATGTACTATAAAATAGCCGTTCTTTCTTTTGACGCCTTTTTTTCCCGTGGGCAAAGGTCTGGGGTGAAGTTAGTTTTTCTGCCCTGCTACTATAAAAAGCCTTTCTTTCCCGGGTAAACCGCCTTATTTCGTAGCAAGAGGGCTACGGAAAAAATCCGCCTTGCTATAAAAGCCGTTCATGCTGTGAACCCCCTTTTTTTTTCCCCCAAAAAGGGGGCGGGTGAAAAAACCCGGGTTTTTGCAAATAAATAACCGTTCATGCGGAAACGCCTATTTATAGTAGAAAAAGGGGGCAGGGAAAAAACCGCCTTGCAATAAAAAAACCCCCTTTTCATGCTTAAGGGCCCTTATTTTACCGGGCAAGAGGGCTGGGGAAAAAATCCGTTTTGCTAAAAAAACCTTTCTTTGCTTTGAACGCCTTTTTAAAAGAAAGAAAGGGGGCCTAGGGTTTACGGGGCCTGACTTCCCTATGTGCACACAAAAGGGTTGTACCCCGCGCACCCCCCCTCCCCCACCCACGCACGAAACGTCTCCCCACCCCCCCCCCAAACGCACCACGCACGCTCCCCACCCCCAACCCACCCGCCACTTAAGTCACCCCTAAATAAATTCAAAAAGTCACCCTCAAGCCCTTTTCACAAGAACCTCAAGCCCTTTTCCCAAGTTTTTCTCAAGTAAATTCACAAGTCTTCCCTTAATTTTTTCCACAAGTTCTTTTTTAAGTCACCCCTCAATAAATTCACAAGTCCCCCCCTAAAAAGGGTCATTCACAAGTCTCCTCAAGCCCAATTTACAATTTCCTCAATCTTTCCCACAAGTCATCCTTAATTTTTATTCACAATTCCTTACTTAAGCCCTTTCCCAAAAAGTTCTTACTTAAGCCCTTCCTCAAGCCCTTTAAACAAGTCATCCTTAAGTTATTCACAAGTCATCCCCCGGGTCATTTAAAAAATTCTTACTTAATTCATTTTTAAAAGTCACCCCAATCATCCTAAAGTTCTTACCCAAGTTAACCTAAGATCATCCCCAAGGGTCATCCCTAAGAAACAACCAAGTTTTTTTAAATTTAAGTATTTTATAATATCAAAAAAATAAAAGCAAAGTTTTTATCTTAAATAGTAAAATGTCTAATAAAAAACACACCCCCCAAAAAAAAACGTGTCATCGTTGGATTCTTGCTCGGGCTTCTTTGCATAATCAAAAAGGAAGGTTTTAAAATCCAAAAAACCGCTTTTAATTAAACAATTCTGGTCTAGGGAAAAGTTTTTTTATAACCCCAAATTTTTTATTTATTAAACCCCAAACTTTTTATAATACGCCAAAAACTATTTTTTATTAAAAAAAAAAAAATTTTAATTTTTTTAAAATATTATCCATTATAAAGGTTTCAAAAAAAGCTTTCTTATTGGGGGGTTTTGGGCGGGGCGGGTGTCTTTTTTTTTGCATTTAGGGGCTCAGTTTTTTTTATAGCTTTCGTTTCTGTTGCCATTTTTTTTGAATTTAAACCCATAATAACCCCCCCCAAACCAGAAAGCAATGGCGCCAAAAAGGCAAAAAATTTTAAGTTCAAAAACCCAAAGACTTGGGGCCCTTGTATAAAAGGGGGTTTTTTTTAAAACCCCGGCGGGGGAATCAACTTTTTTCTGGCTTTTGGCGCGTTATGTTCATATGGTAAATTTTTCCCCAACTTTAATTTTTTTTGTCGTTCCACTCGGGCTAATTTTTTTCCTTTTTTAAAAAAAACGCCCAGGATGAGGATCTTTCACGGGCCCCACCTGGTTCAGTGTTTTTTTCTGCTAAATTTTCTGGCTTTTTACTTTCTCCCCCGATTCAATTTTTCCGGGTTCTATGTTTTTCCCACTCTTTTAAAATTTTAAAGGGGAAATTAAAACTTTATGTTTAAAAGTTTTTTAACCCCCCATGTTTTAATGGCGAAAAACAATTTTTCCAAATCTATAGTAAAAATCACATCCTAAGACTCAATGTCTTTTTTTTAAAAGGGGGAAATCTTGCTTTAAAATTCATACGAAAGATCTTGTTCAAAATCAATGGGGGCAAACTACTTGACTATTTTATGTACAAACAAAAAAACCTTTTGGGCCCCACATTTTTCACCTTTCTAGACCCCAAAAGGGTTTTGCGCTTCATACCTTTTTTATATCCCTTTAAAATGTCTTGGGGGCAAAATCTTTTTTGGAATCTTTTTAAAATGCGAATTCAGTTCCGGGGAAAACTTTTTTGTTTTCCCACAGGTTTCCCCAAAAAAATACAGCCTCTCCTTTTTGGCATAAAGTTTGGGGCTAAACTTGGTCTTTCTTAATTTCAGGAAGGTTTGGCTCCCTTTTGAACTGTGGGAGACATCACTGTTCATTTTTTTTTAAAAAATTAAAAATTATTTTATTTTTTTTAGCACCGAAAAAAACTTTTAAAAACCCTTTTATAAAAATTTCGGGCGTTGTTTTGGGGCCAAATGAAAATACTCAATGTTTGGGTAAAAGCGGGGTTAAAATTAAAACCAGCAATTTTTGGCAAACAAATTTTTGGAGGTTTTCAGAAAAGGGCTAATTGCTATCATTGCAGCTTCTTTTGTTTACAAAGTTTTTTCTAGTTAAAAAAGGGAATTTATTCCAGACAATAAAAATATGTAAAAAAAAATTTAAAATTTAAAAAAAAAGGCTTCACTCGCAATAATGAAGGGCGCGGGGGGTGAAGGGCGTTTTCTTTTTGGGCGGAAGTAATTTCGCATTTAGTAAACGGCGGGTACGGGGGAGAGAAAAAGACATAACAAAAACTATGGGGCAACTAGCAGCTGCACAAGACGCCTATTAAAAGCAAGACTTTAGCAGTTAGATTTTATTAAAAACACACTGAAAAAACGGGGGATGGGAGCTTTTCATATTTTAAAAATGTTGATTTAACAATAAAAAAAATATTACTATTTAACCAAACAAAACCCGGGCCAGACATTGCCCCCCCCCAAAAAATTTATGACTTTTTTCAAAACCCTCAAAAAACAAAAGATGCAAGAAAAAATTTTTTATTGGGGGGGGGGGGTTTGGGAGACCCCCTGTGTATTTTGTTGCGCATAAAATTTTTCTGAATAAAAAAAAACAAAACTATTATTCGCCCAAAATATATTGGGAAAGGGGATCACAGCAAAAAAAAGCTAAGCCCAAACACGGGAGTAGTGAACAAACAGCAAAGGAAAAGGTTCTTAAAAAAGCGATTTGGGGAAATTTTTTTACCCCGCGCCCAAACGAATACCCGAGACCGCCTTTGGGAATACAAATCCCCAAAAGACACCCCTCAAAAGGACCTTCTAAAATTTACCCTCTGATAGGTTTTGAGAAAAAGATTTAAGTACGCCCTCCAGTCATTGACATTGCTTCAAAAACAAAGAGCGGAAACCCTTAAAAAACAAAAGAGTGCCTTCTGCCCGTTGCTGTCGCCATACAAATAATATAAACCCAAAGAGGCCCCCCTAAAAATTAAACCCCCGCAAGATTCAATTTTTTGAAGGAAAAAAAATTTTAAAAGGGCCCCCTGAATCAATTGTTGTTAAAACATAGAGTTACTATTAAAGAGGGGATTCCCGGGGGTTCACAGATCACAGGGGTTTTGTTGAAAAAATTTAAAAAAAACATTAGCCGAAAGACTTTTTTTTTACCAGTAACACAGAGAGCAGATTGACAATTTTTCCCCAACACAGAAAGGGGTTTGAAGACTGCCCCCAGTTTTGCGGGGCAATGAAAAATGAAAAATTTAAAGGGGTAAACCAGTACAAGCAACAAAAGAAAAAAAATAAATTTGTTGAAGAGCTTCATCCCGGGAAAAATTACCGTTTGGATTGAAATAAGGACCCCTTTTTTTTACCGGGGGAACAAAGGGGGCAATTCCCCATCAGGGCCCAAAACCCATCCATTTGGAGTGTTGAACCATAAAAAATAAAAAAAAAATTGTAAAGATGAATCCCCCGTTAAAAATTTAAAGAGAAAAATGGGACAACAAAACAACCCCTCCTCCCAAAAATCTTTTGGGGAAAGAAGAACTTCAGATAAATTTCCCCCAGACACAGTTCCGGGTTTTTAATTTTTTAAATTTTCGTTTTTCCAGTGCCCAAAATTTCAAAATGAAAAAAATCTGGGGTTTAACAAACACCCGTTTTGTGTTTTTTTCTATCAATACTTCTTTGTTACAACTGTTTGTTTGACTCATTATATTATTCGTAGTTTTACTTTTTCCCTGAAAGAAAAAATCTTATTTTTAAACAATGCTTCTTTTTAGTTTTTCATTTTGAAAATGTTTGACTGCACAACACTGGGGAGATATTCCCCCTTTTCTTTCTTTAAAATTTTTTCCTGCTCCGGGAAAAAACGTACAAATTTTTTTAAACCCTTTTTCCCCACAACTTTCCCAAAACCCCCTTCCAGATTTAAATTTATCCTTTATCTTTCCCCAAAAACCTTCTTTTTAGTAATTGGGAAAATTTAAAACGAATTTTTTAGGGTAAACAAAATGGGAACATACCAAACCCGCTGGGCCTTTAGCTACTTCCCTTTTCCCTGTCCCTTTAAAAGATGCTTCCCGTAGGATATCTAAAAACAAACTATCTGTTAAACCCCGTGTAAAGTACTCGGCCAGGGTACAAGGGCCCTTTAAATAGTCCCTAAGAAAATTTTAACTTTAAAAAGGGTTTGAAATTCAAAAAAAGTAAACCCCATAAAACAGGTTTGTCCAAAAAGACTTTTCTTTTCTTTTTATCATTAAAGCCCAAAAAAACTGGTCATGAATCTTCTAAATTTCCCATAATTATTTTGAATTAAACTTAATTGCTTCCGGGTTTTCTCTTTGGGGACCAAACTGCGACTTTGCGGGGTGTGCAGGATTCCCATAGTCCTTTCCCAAACAACTTTGTTCATCCCAAAATTGAAAAAGTCCCTTTTTCCCGAAGACTGTGGGTTTGGTTTTGGGGAAACAGGGTTTTTTCCCGAGTATGGGTTTTAAGAACTGTTCTTTAACAAAAGCAAAATTTTGCGATGAACACTGTTTTTAAAGTTTAAAACCCTGTCTTAAATAAAATTTCAAAGTCTTAAGGCAGACATAATTTTTTTGCCCCGAAGATTAGGCACAAGTTTAAAGGGGGTTTTTCTTGGGTCCATCTTTAGACTTTTTGCCTTTTCTAATGGATAGCATTAGCAGGGCAGGAAATTCCTAGGGAAATTTTAAGTCAACTTCTAGAATGAAAATCACGCTGTTGATCAGGTTAAACCGGGCCCAAACCAATTTTAAAGCCTTTTGAAAAAAATTTTTTCGGGTCAACCCCCTTTGTAAATTTTAAAAATTTTTGTAATTGGAAAAGGGTTGCGCCATAAACCCCCTCCTACAGATTTTTTTTGCATCTAAAAACATAAAATATTAAACCTTTTTCTTGGGTCATAACTTTTAATATTTGTTGTTTGGGGGGTTTTTATTAAAGGCGACCCCCTACAAAACCCCCACGCAATCCGTTTTCCAATCATCTTAAACATTGGTATTTAGACAATTAAACAATTTTGTAAATCCAGTAAAATTTAAGAAGAACCCAACTCACCCGGGGCAGAAATGTAATGCCCCGGGGGTCCAGGGATAATGGTTTTTTGCGGTCTTTTTTTTTTCAAAGACGTCTGCCAAAAAAACTTTCATCAGCCATCAATATGATCATTTAAAGCTCCCCCCGTTTTTTTCAAATCCAATTCTTCCACGCATTTTTGACATGCCGGTTTTTCAAATCACTGATGCCTTTCCTCAAAAAAACGAAAAAACGCAACCCTTTTGGGGGAAGGTGCTTCGCAAACCCTTTTCCCCAAATGTTTTTGTACTCATAAGGATAACCCCCCTTTCTAAAAGAGAGTTGGGGCAAAAAATTTTTTCTTTTTATTTTGGGCCGGGCTTTAAGGGCATAGCCAGGGACTCTAATAACCCTTTATGTGGGTTTCATAAGTCATAAAAAAGGGCCAATTTTAAATTTTGATTAAAGCACATGACTTTTCGATGACGGGGGCAATGCATGACACCCAAAAGGGGTTTTTGGGTTTCTGCTTGCAAAATAAGATGGAGGGCGTTTAACCCCCCAAGTTATGAAAAGAAGATGGGCGCTTTTCCTTTTCTTTTTGGGTTTAAAAATTGTTTGAAAGATTGCATTTTTTGTCGCAGCCCTCTGAAATTTCCGCTAATTTTTATCATGGCCCCCTTTCTGTTTGGGGTTCCTGTTTAGGGGGCCAAAAACCCCAAATCCAACAGTGAAATTTCCGAGGCTTTAACTTTTTTTTGGTTTTTCAGGAGTCAAATTTTGATTTCAGATAAAATTTAGATTATTTGAACAGTCTTTTTCCCCAAAATTTTTGCAAGGGGTCGGGAAAAAACTTTTACCGCATCTGGTCCCCCCGTAAAATTCTGGCGATGAATGAGCGCCATCCCCACCTGACAACCCAAAGAAAGGGGAAATAACAAAAACATGATTACTCCCCTTAAAAAATGTTTTTTTGAAGTTTTTTGGCGCGGCCCTTCATAAGGAACAATTTAGTGATTTGAAGTCTGGTAAACCAAATATTGGGGAATTTGCATCCGTTTCCCCCTTTTTTAAAAAAAACTTTACTGCCTTTTTGGGGGGGTAATTGTTCGTTTTTACAGCAACTGGCCGATACCAAAGTTTCCAAATGGGGGGCCTTTTTGGGTTGGAACAGATGGGATTTTTTGTTAAACTTTTTCTGCAGAATTCTGTTTGTGCCCCTCTTTTGAAGTATGCTGCAAAAGGTTTTAATCTTTTTTCTATCAATGGTTTAAGTGCCAAACCCCGCTGGGGAAAACATTTTTTAAAAATTAAGGGGAACCCCATGATTTTTGTCTGGCTCCCCCAATCGTTGGACTTTTCTTTGGGCACTTTTAAATTGGCACCAAAAACGGGTTTTTTCCCCACCCATGTGTAGGGCATTAACTTTAAAAGGTTTGTTTTTGGGTTTTTCAAACTGATTTATTTTTTATCACAAATAAAAGGAAAGGATATTCCCCTAAAGTTAAATCCCTTTGGGTGTAAGGGGGATAGTTTAACACTCCCCCTGCGTTTTTTTCGGGCGTTAATGCAGCCTTGCCAAAACACACCACATAAAACCTTTGTTTCTGTATTCTTTTGTTTTAAAATCTTTTTTTTTTGCGACAAACGGAGGAAAAGGGGAATTTGGGGACTTGCCTACAATCGGTGCATACTTTTGACTGTTTTAAAACGATCTCTAAGACTTCGCCCTCTGACCAACCAAGCCTCCATTTTGGGGTTCCTTTAGCGGGACGTCAAACTGTGTAACATTTTGTCTGCCCCAAACCGGGGGTTAAGTCGTTTTGAGAAAGAATTGTCCCGTTTTTTTAAACCCAGACCCAACTTCAAAAGGGTTTTTTTTTTCTTTATTGTTAAAAAATCGATTAAAAAAAAGCTAACAATTCTTTTTAAATGGGGGGTCTATTTTGGGGGGTTTACCCCGGGAAAATTAGAAATTGCAAAGACCCAACGCTTTCCCCGACGCTTGCTGGGTCAAAACTTCTAAATCCAAAAATCATTTAGTGCTCTTGGGTAAATTTTTTGCATCCTTCAAAAAATTCGTTTGCCCTTCATAAATCTTAGCCTTTTTTTTAAATTTTTAAAATTTTTTTTTTTTTTAAAAATTTTTTTTTTTTTAAAAATTATTTTTTTTTTTTTTAAAAAAATTTTTTTAAATTTTTTTTTTTTTTAGTTTAAAATTTTTTTTTTTTTTTTTTTTTTTTTTATTTTTTTTTTTTTTTTTGACCTTTTTTTTTAAAAAAAAAAAAAAAAAGATTTTTTTGGGTTGTCCGTTAAACCTTTTTTTTTTTTTAAAAAAAGGCAAGTTCCTTTTTTTCTGCTGGGGGTTGCTGTTGAGAAAACTGCCCCGCCTTTCTTTGAAGTAAAAATTTGTCTTTGTAGTCATCAAAATGGGCCTGTAAACGATTAAATTCTTCACCGTGATTTTTGAGCACTACCTTTATTTTTTTTCAGCTTAAAAGAACTAAGTTTAGGGTTATTATTAAACCATATTGTGTCTTTGGATTTAGTTTTTAAATTTTTTTTCCGCCGCATTTACGCTAAAAAAACACGGCCGAGAGCTAAAGACAAACCCCTAGGGGTAAAGCTGCGGGGCCCATCCCTTCTAAGAGACCAACACTCGTTCCGGATAGAGCATTATAGTCGATGCCCCAGTATAAAACAAAGTAACAGCTTTAAAGGGCAGCAAATACCTTCTTTTGGTTTGCTGAATTTTGAAGGTTTCCTAGTTTTTGTTGCTTTTTGCGTAATTTTTAATCTAAAGGTTTTATTTTTGGGGTTTTCACATCCCTTTTTTTTTCGCGCTGTAGGCACTTTTGGGAAAAACCCTGAACAACCTTTTTTTAAAATGAAAAAATAATTTGTAACTAATCTTTTAATCGTTCTTACATTTTCCCACTGCGCACAATATAAAAACAAAGAAACATTAAGCGTTTACGCTTCTTCTTTTTTATAAATTTAATGTTTATTACGTCTCCCTCCCTCCCCGTTTTCCTACAACTCATTTTCCTCTGGACCTTGGAATCCAAAAAACCCGATTTGTTGAAAAACATCAACCAAATTGTAAATGAAATTTTTAACACTGGGTCTGCTTTTGGATTTCACCCTCCCACCCCAAAAAATTTTCTTATTTCGTCAAATGAGATAAGGTTAAAGCCCGCTACGAGTTTGGGTTAGGACAAAACCGTAAATTTGACTTTCCCTTTTCGTTATTTAGGAAAAAAACTTTTCACTTGCCTTTTAAACGGTTCTTCACTTCAACAGCAAAAAAACCTTTAAAAAGCGATTTTTCTGTGGTGCTAAAACTAAAATTCATATAGTGTCTCCCTGCTTCTGGATATGTGGAATGTAAATCACTCTGTCGAAATATTGCAATTTTTGGTTTTAAATTTTGACCTCAATCATTGCAAATCAGGTTCAACAACGAAAAAATAAAACGAGTGTCAAAAATGCTGTACTTGCTTCGGTCTGATATTTATAACCTTTTGTATTCATTAAAATTGTTCATATGAAACTGTTTTTTTAAAACGCCCTTAAAATACGGTGCTGCGTTTTTAACAACCAAAAACTAAGGAAGGAAAAGCGATTTCCTACGAAAAATTTACAGCGCATACTTTTTTTTGCCGTCTTTAAATATCTCGGCCCTATTCTTTTTTTTAGTGTTCTTCATTTTCGTTCCTTGAAACGAAAGATCAGCCCTTTCTTTCCCGTTACCAAGATCAAAAAGGGTTAAAAAAATGTCTGCTTTGAAAAAGAAAATATTTCTTCCCCTCAAGTTTTTAAAAAAAATTTTTTTAAACAATTGCCCCCCCAATTCTGTACAACTGCCCTTTTTTGGGTTTGTTTTAATCGAGCGCTTTTTTGAAAGAAACCGCAAGCCCCGCACAATCACTTCACCGCTCCTGGGTCTAAAAATTGCAGTAAGAATTTGATCCCCAAAGTAAAAGGATTTTTTGAACAGTAAATTTTCCCTTATTTCCCTACACCCCACCGGTTTTTTTCTTCTCAAAAGGGGTCAAGAATCGGCCAGTCTAGTGCCATTTTTTATAAACAAAAAAAAAAGTTAATTTTTTTAAAACAGCGAATTAAAACTAAGAAGATTATATTTTTGATCCGAACGACATAGGAAATGACCCTTTGCAGGGCCCCCGCTCAGCCTCCATGCGGCGTAAATTTAACAAAAGTAGGGTCGAAGCATTTACAAAAGTTTGGGCCAAAACCTCCCAAATTTATAGACCCAAATGTTTTTAAATTTAAAAGATGGTCTTTTGTTTGAAGGGCGATCAAGGAAATCTGTTGGGCTTACAACAAACCGACCCACAAAGTTTTTAGCCAAGAAAAATTTAAAACAAAGACTCAGTGTAAAGATCAAAATCCCCTTTTGCATTGCAAAAACCAAAAAAATTGGGGACTTTGCAAACTTCAAAACACACTGCAAGAACTCCCGACAGATAACCAAATGCAAAACAGGAATTAAAAGAATTAAATCAATCCGGCGAATTAATAAATACAATAGAAAAACCTTTTTTTCAGAAGAAAACACTTAAAAGCAAATACACGACCCCCGCTACCCACGAGAATAGCGGCCCTTTAACAGCTTTGGAAGGATCGGGGCTTAACAAACAATTTTACAAAACTAGTGAACTAGAACAAAAAAAGAGAAAAAGAAAACCGTTGAGGCTGACCCGCATCGTAGGGCGAATTAAAGAAAGAATAAGACAAAGCTAAAAATCTTGAACAAAAAATCAGCAAACAGAATCTGACTACTAACCAGACCATTACGAACTCAAATGAACAGAATAAAAAACTTCAAAAAATTTTTTAAAAAGCCAAACCAGCAGAAAGAATCGAACTGTTTAGAGGCAAGGGGTCACATTACAAACTTTTAACGCTTTAGGATTTGCAAAAATACACGGTGTTGGGTATTTCAGGGGGCGTGGTCAAAAACATTTCCCCCTCCGCCGCATCGCCTCCGCCTGATAAATCAGGGGAAAAAAACAGCTTTATCATCTTGAATTTATTAAAAAAAATTACTGGAAAAACCGTGGGACCGGAATATTGGGGGGGATTGCACTGGGTTTTTCTACTCAAACAAAGTAGTTGGGTTTAGGCCCAGCACTTATGACATTAGTTCTCAAAAAATTGGGGTTTCTATTTAAATAAGATAAAGACCAAGAAAACCTAGGGCCCTTAATCCAAAAACAAGCGCTGTCTTTCAATTCATGGTATTCCCCGAACAGAGTCCCAGCTTTTCTATCTTTTAATGACTTTTTGGGGGTTTTGGACTCCGGAATTGATACTTTTAACTGGTGTTCTTTTTTTTTGTTTGTAAATACTGCCAAATTTATGCGTTTTTTTCCCACCTTCGCATTGCCTGCTTAAAATTCATTATTATATTTATTATTTTTCCCCGGGGTTGAGGCAGAAGCCATTAAAAACCATCCAACAGCAAAGTCTACTTTTTATCTTTCGTTTTAAAACATTTTTGGGATCTTTTAAACTTGAAGGGAAATCAACGTAAATTAAAGGGGTCCTCTAAATTTTTCTAAGTATTTTTTTTTGGCGTCAAAGCCATAGAAGGTCATTATGCTCGACTGCCTGGCTTGCGCCCCAGCAAAAACCAAAGTAAGTGCGAATAAGTCTTTACCTCTATTCCCGCCCAGTTAGGCCCTTAGAATTCTAAGATAAATGTTCCGCTGTTTATGCTCTTTCTGTAGGGACCCGGGCTCAACAGTTTTGCCCAAAAAAAAAGATTTGAAAGGAGGAAGCCATCTTTAACTTTTTTGTCTGCCCCGAAAATAAAGGGCGCCTAGGCCCTGATTATGACCAAATTTTGGGGAAAAGCCGCTTGATGTTAATATTGAATTCGTTACAGATCCTTTTTAAAAGCCTTTATGTTTATTTGTGCTGATGGATAAATGGTTTGTCTTTGGTAATGGCCTTGCAATTCAGTCAAAAACCTGAAGGGGTAATAAAATAAACCCCAAACACTGACCTAACCAAAAGGTCATGGTGATTTAAAGATCCATACGCCCCCACACCCAGTTTATGGCAAAACACAGCAAAAATTTAACTGGTTTTTGAAAAAAATGCATGAGACAAACCACCCCTTTTTTTGATGGCGTTTTCAAAGGGGGTTAAATAGCTGTTAATGGAGACTCACCTTTTTATGAAAAACAGTCGGGTCACAGCAATGTCAAGAATCATTGCTAATTTTTAAGATTTTAGGCGGCCCAACAGAATATTTTGCGCCCTATATTTTAACCCTCATTTTTATTTCGTTCAAAATTTTTGTAACAATACAACCCAAGACCGCCTTCGTTTTTTGAACATGCTATTATAACGAATCGGAGCCAAAAATGGTTTTCCTTTTATGAAAAAATTTTTTTACAAAGTCGATGGTTTAAAAAAACTGAATCCAGAAAATATGCAGTTCAAAAAATTAATAAAAAGGAAGGATTGCCGGGTTAAAAAAACCGGAGGTTTTTACGGGGTTTTTTTTGCTAAAAAAAGCAAAGATAATTTTGACATTACCTCAAAATTTAAAAAAGCAAATCAAAAAAAATGTTAACATTTAAACCCGAAGAAGAAATACACAACCTTTTGATGTAAGCTAGCTAAAATTTAGGCTTTGCAGATGACAACATGATTTAGAGTTTTCCAACAAAACACTTAAGGAGAAAACCCCTCGATCTTGCATTACATTTATTACCTAAATTTTATTTGGACGAAATAACACTGATGAAAACTATAAGAGGAAGGCCCCAACGTTTTTAAAGCTCTTCCCCAGGGGAAGCTGCATATGCGATTAGAAAATTTTACAATTCCCAATTTCAGTTTTTAAAAAATTTGTTTGGGGGGTCGGGTCATTTATTAAAAAATAAAGACAAAAAAGGGGAAACGTGAAATTGATAAACCCGCCATTGTTTTGAAAAAAAAAAACGTTACTAAAAAAATAATTCGCGGGCCAGAAAACCGGATTACATTAGCGCCCTTTAGGTGTAAACTTAGAATTAAAAGACCTTGCAGACTTGCGGACTTTGAACAGAAGGCGAAAGGCGCTTGAATTGGTTTTTGAGTACACTAAAAGATGGTGGGGTTAAAAAACCAAAAGGTTTTGGGGACAGCAAAAAGTTTCCTAAACTGAACCTGCGCAAACTAGAAGCAAAAATGTTGTCAAATAATAAAAAAATTCGAAAACCTGACCCAAATGGCACTTAGAACCAAATTTAGAATGGGGAAATAAAATTTAATTTAAAGCCCATTTACATATTTTAGCCTCAAAAAAATTTCAAAAACATTTAAAACCCGGCCCTTTACTGAAGTCTTATCCGGGCGACAAAACGAAAGAAATTGAAATAAAACCCTATGGGAAAAACAGTACACCTCCACGAAGAGAAACGGTTTTAAAAGAGCTCTACAAAATTACAGTTCATTCCCCCAAATGAAATTAGGAGACACGTTCACAATAATATTTGAAATTTCTGTCTTAAAAGATAAGGAGAGGATGGGTTGTGGGCGTTAGTGACGTCCTTTTTAAAGGAATCTAATTAGCTGGCAAATTTAGACGTTGACAGTCTTAAAGTTACTGTTGTCATTCTTCACAATGGCGAGGATATTAAGGTCATAACAACAAGCAACAAAATCAATATTAGTCAAAATAGAAACAATCTTACAGCACTGAATTGGATTAATCTTACACACTTAGGCCTTATAGGATTTTATTATACTGAACAAGTTTTGACAGAGAGCAATGATAAAAACAATAACTGGATTAGATTAAATTCTAGTATAAAACTATGGAGCAGTTAAACTTTATGACAAAAACCCCTCATGTTCATTGATTTGTGGACAGACTGGTTGTGGAAAAACAATATTTGTCCTCAACCTATTACAAACAGTTTATCGCTATAATTTAATCAATTGTAATTTTCTGTCCAACACTTAAATGGAACAAAGCATAATCATGATAGAAGGTTTATATGGACAGATGATGACATATATTTAGTTAATCCTAGCAATAAACTGAGTGAGTGTTTAGAACAGTTTATATAGACTGTTTGAAGGAACGCAGACACTAATATATTATAGATGACTGTTCGGCAGAAAGAGACATAGTTAAAAAGAGAAACACTTTGTCAAAACTAGCTTTCAGCGGAAGACATGCTGGGATAAGTGTGTGGATTTATGCCAGAAATATAACTCGGTTTTAAAACTTTAGAGAACAGTTAAAGACTGTAGTGTTATTTCACATGAAAGACAAAGACTCATTTGAAGAATGTTTGCGCGAAAATGATGTTATTGAAAATGACCAGGAAAAACATAGGATTAAACAAAAACTGAAATCTGAAAAGTTTAGTAAATTAGTATTAAAAACGGATAACCCTGCACAGTATGTTTGTTTGTAGATAATCGTTTTTTTTGGTTATTGAAGTCTTACTTGTCAGAGAACAGTAAAATGCGCTTGCGTGTGGTGTGTGTGTGCGTGCGTCTGCCCGCCTCTCTGTCTGTCTGTCTGTCTCTCTCTCTGTCTCTCTCTTCTCTGTCTGTCTGCCGGGTGATTCTCTCTCTCTTCCGCCACAGGAAAAGGCGGCTTTTAGGCCACTTTCGCCCAAAAACTGGGTGGTTGAGCAAGTGAGTCAGGATTGGTAAAATGCTGTTCTCTACGGTTTTGACAGTACCACTGCTGGGCCCGGAGGTGGACACTGACAGAAAGAAAGTGTACCAGCTGCTTGACCCTCTGAGGAAAGCTGCAAGCTCGGCTTGGACAGAGTGCGTCGCAGACTGTGTGTGACAGACCTTACTTGGTAGTTCATGCCAGTGAAGGGCTTGGAAAGAATCCTGACGTAACCCCCAAGCCAGAGTCTGGACTGACCAGGTAAGGTAGAGTGTGTGTGCGAGTGCAGAAGTGCTAGGTATATAAACGAACTTCTCTTGTGTGCAGGGAAAACACTTCATTGGTGTCAGAAGTGGATATACTTAGCACTTTCAATTGGTGCAACCCTAGCTGTAAGTTAACAACAAACAGAAGTTGTTAATAGTGTTGGGTGTTGGTTGTGTTGTACACAGACCAGGTACTAAGTGTACTCCACACTAGTACTTTCCAGTTGCTCCATTAGTAAAAGGGGGAAAGATTTATTCAATAGACCATAGGGCTGAATGTAACACTGCCTCTGATTGAGCAGTGCAGCTTTTGTGTTCAGGGAAAGGAAGGGGAGGTTGAGGTTATCCATGATGATGTCCATCCCTTGTGGCAAACCCAGTGACGACCTGCTTGAACTGATTGATTTTGGAATGCAGCAGGGACCATGGAAGATTAAATTGAGCCCCAAAATGGCCGCCACATTGGGGGGAAGAAAAGAGTACTCCTTACCCACATGGATGGGCAGCAGTCCATGGATGATTTCTGGTCCTCTCTTCACTCGGAGGCAAGCAAAAGCTTAAGTCAAGTTGCTGAACCCAGTGATACCAGTTCCCTGCTCGCCGAGCTGCCACCAGTTCCAACTCATCCACCAAACTTTGTGGACAACCAGGTTGAGTTGGAAGTGGGCTCTCTTGGGTCTGCTGAAAAATTGGAACCCCATCCCTCCAGAATGGTGAGAAAATCACCAGGAAGGAGCGAGTCTTTTAGACTTAATTACTCAGATCGAGGACACGGGCAGTCGCGGAGGTCTCCGTCTTTGTCAAGGTCGGCCTCTAGCAGACAGTGTTGCCACAGATTTGGGTCAGAGTCTCTGGCGTGGGAACACAAGCAGAGTCTGAAGCTGTCGAATCCTAAAGCAAGATCACAGGGACGACAGCACAGACACCATGGTGGGGACTTTAGACCTAAAGATCCAGGCACTTTACCCCATACTCAAGTAGGTCCAGGTCGCCAGCACCGACTGACCACAGGCGTCGAGATTTTGCTGGAGATCATGACCATGATCATGGAGATGGGGAGGGGCGCCTGTATAGTGGCAGGAGCATGATGGACGAACACGGACCCCGTCGAGCTATCCCCTACCCTCGAGAGTAACTTGGAGCAGGCACCAAAGTAGGTCGCACAGAAACAGGTTTTACTGCCATGACCACCTCGACTGCACTGAGAGTGAGTCGGAATTGTATTCTGACCCCTCAGACAGCAGCAGGGAAAACAGTCCTGTTAGGCATCCCCATTCTGGACCAAGAGGGAACCCCGGAAATTGCCCCCAAATCTACAGTATGACGGGAACACAAACTGGCTGTCATTCAAGTACAGGTTTGACAGCTATAGAACAGCCCTCAACTGGTCAGAAATGGAGAGTCGGGATTACCTGGGATGGTGTCTGGAAGGAAAAGCCCAAGACTTCTTCACCATTGCCACTAAGATGAGCAGTCAGTGCTCATATCACCGATGATGATGAAGTTGGAAGCACGCTTCGGGGCCAGAGAGCTGACTGAAACAGCCAAGCTCAAGTTTCAGCAAGCCAGCCAGAACCCAGCAGGGAGTCCTATGAGGACTGGGCAGACCGGGTCACCGTGCTTGCTGTTTCAGCCTTCAGAGACCTGCCAGAAAGTTATGTACAGGGCGAGGCGATCAGCAGATTTTGCATTGGCAGTCAGGACAAGGAGGCAGGTAAATATGCCTATCTAGAGAGACCCAGAACCATGGAAGAAGCCGTCCATAAAGTAAAGTGGTACCAGCACGTCTCCCTGGTCATGGATGAGGCACCAAGGAAAGTTCAGGAGGAGCCACGGGTCAGTTCTGGTTTTTCCAAGCAGGATCTGGACAGCTTTAAGCTGATTGTGGATAAACTGACCATTCATCTGCAGCTTATAGCCAGAGAAAGTGGAAAACAAGCTCCTGACAATCCGGATTCCAACATCAAGTGCTTTTACTGCAAACAGGTTGGGCACCGGAAAAAGATTGCAGGCGGTGCCAGAAGTGGCTGCAGAACCAGTCTGGCAAAGGAGAGGGAAGGAAGGAAATGGACCCCAACTCTCCAATCAAGGCTCCAGTTCCTGCATGCACTGGCAATGCAGTAAAGGACCATCTCCCATGGCAGGGTTTCCAAGGTGCAGCCTTCGGTACGGTCCAAGGTAGTGGGAGCTACTGGCAATAAATCCGCCACACATGCCTAGTGCTTCACCACTAAAAGGACCCAACCAGCCCCAGGCAGTCAGCACCCCTTGCAAGACTTTGAAAGAATCGCCTCAAGCAGGGCCTGAGGTTATTCGAATTGCTAGGGTCAGGGCCGTTCTAAGGTGAAAGTGACCATGAGGGAGAACAGGTCAGGATGCCAGAGTAAGGATTCAAGTACAGCTGGCAAATCAAGTTGCTCCGAAGGACCACGTGGGAACGTGTCAGCCAGGGTTACTCAGGACAGTAGGGGTAATTGGGCAGTCTAGCCAGCGTCAGGAGGAACCCGAGACAGGCCTTATAGGATCTAGTGAAAGGGACAGGGAACCTCCGACAAAGGGCCCACAACAGGGAATAGATTCACGGACTCAAACCCTACTGCTGAGATCCAGGATGCCAGAACGTCTCCCAAGCACATGTCTGTACATCGCCACAGATCCAGGAAGGCAAAGGAGGCCGGTTCCACAAGCCAGGAAACCCAAAAGAGGGCAAGAAGTGTTTGATTCCTGGGTGTGGGGAGGCTAACAGGTATCCTAAAGCTCATGCCTTCATCCACCATCTGCCCGGCATATTTGATGAAAGGCTGCCACCTTCATCAAGGGTTGTTTTGCAGGTCGGACACAGGCACTTAGACAGGCAATGGCATGGCTACTGGGGCCATGTGGAAACTGGGAAAGGCTGGTGGGCTTCATCGGGGGGTGGCACTGCCCCAGCTTGGGCAATACAGTCTTCACCAACTGCCAGAAGGAGGCCATGAAGGCTTTTAGCCAGCATGTGGGAGAGCCAGTTCCAGAAACACTTCATCTGAAGTCTGTGCCGGCTCTCATTCACTGGAAGGCACTATTGGTGTTGACGGCTAGTATGAGCCCAGAGAGGGAGAGCTGCTGGCGGAGGAAGTACCCAGCACCAGTGGACATGGAATCCCCTGAGCCTTCTGCTTGCTGTTAGGGTGCCTGAGAGAGAGACTGTGATGGTATGCTGAGGGGTGTGCAAGGCATTGTGGCAGGCCATGGATTGGTTTGTCGTGTCACTGGGTAGCTGGAAGTGATTGCTCCGTTCCCCTGAATGCAGTGTCTTCTGTCCGCCCTGGGTGACGTACGCATCCAGGATGGGCAGAGGGAAGTGATGGTCACTTTTTGCCAGTATATCGGGGGGGCTGGTTCAGGGTAGCTTCCAGATGTGCCCGGCTGAGGCGGCAGCCGTCCTGGTTCATTGAAAGGTCATGCTGCTTCTGGTGGCGTGGATGGACCCACAGGAAAAACTGGGGGGAACACTATCCAGCGCCGGAGGCCTGGAGCCTGCCCAAGCAGTGATATCTTAGGCATCTGCTGACCCTCCGAAGTGGCTGAAATAGCCTTACCGACGAGGTCGCAGATTGGCAATGGATCAGTTTCCATGGGCCTGTTGGCACACAGTGCTTTTCGCATCTCCGGCTGCTAAACAGAAGCACTCTCAGAGGACCTGCAAATCAACACTAAACAGACATGGGCTCGAGCGAGGTGAAGAGCTCCCTTCCTCACTGCAACCCCTGGACAAAAAGCTTTCATCATAAAGTCGGGGAGAGTGTAGTGATGCACGGTTTTTCTGCGCACGTAGGTGAGCTCAGCGGAAGTGCACCTCGCGTGAGAAGTGTTCACTGACACTCAGGTAAACAAGCAGATGAACTCCGGCAGTACCACACGAGAGCCTGAAGAGTGCGGTCCTGCTAACTTGTTAGTTTAGCGACGCTAGGCCTTGAGGACAGCGGACTAGCTAACTTGTAGTTAGCTAGGGAGCTACGTCATACCACAGTGACAGTAACACTAGTGTTAGACCAGTGTTAGGGCCTCCAGGTTATAGGAGACAGTTTTGCCCTAAGCACTGCGACAGTACAGCCGTAGACGGACACAACGGCTAGGACGGTTTTGACAGTACCACTGCTGGGCCCGGAGGTGGACACTGACAGAAAGAAAGTGTACCAGCTGCTTGACCCTCTGAGGAAAGCTGCAAGCTCGGCTTGGACAGAGTGCGTCGCAGACTGTGTGTGACAGACCTTACTTGGTAGTTCATGCCAGTGAAGGGCTTGGAAAGAATCCTGACGTAACCCCCAAGCCAGAGTCTGGACTGACCAGGTAAGGTAGAGTGTGTGTGCAAGTGCAGAAGTGCTAGGTATAATAAACGAACTTCTCTTGAGTGTAGGGAAAACACTTCATCCCTGTTCAAAACTGAAGACAAAGGAAACCACATTGTCGTTGTCCTGAGCTTCAATGCTATAACCGATTATTCCCTGTCACGTTACTACCACGGCGTCCATGCTGTGTATCGCAGAAAGTGCCCCCTCCAGGTAAACAGGGATAACACTGTGAGACACAGAAGAAGCCAAGGGTAGGCAAGGCAGCCTTTTCATCTCCATCTGGTTTATTTTTGCCAACTCTGCCCAGTTTGTTCTATGGTGCTGATGCTGACAGTGAACAAATTGTTTATACTGATAAACATGTAGCTGACTATGATCATCGTTTGCCTGCTTCTGTTTTCCAGTCTTTGTATGACACTCAAAACAATGAACGGCAAATCAACATGAAACTGTGTGGCGCCAATACACAGTGACTGATAGTGTGCCATGACTCTGAGAAAAAGTGCGTAGCAGAAACAGATTTGCATATGACTGTTGGTGTAAAACATACTGAAGGCTATGAACAGGAAATAATACGAACGTGATTCAAAATCGACGCATTTACCCAACACAGAGCACAAAAGTAATGTTAGAACATCAAGCATATGTGACACAGACAGCGCCTAGCTTACTACAGAAGTTGATGTGCAGCAGCACACAGAACCTTGTCAACAAAACATTCACACACAAATAATGGCAACTATTGTGGAAAGAGGGAAGACCTTGGTCAATCTCCTCCATGTTTGTGGCCAAGTTCAACCCATCACTTCTACCTGGAGCAAAGATGTTGTGAAAGGAAATCCTCACTAGGACCCATCGTGACTGTTGTGTTGTAAAGTTGTGAAGTGTGATTGACAGTCCAAGGATTAGTTACAAATATGTTTAATACCACGATGTAGGATCCATGTCACGATGAACGTTTGTAAAGGCCAATTGTACAACGATGTTTCTACATAAGTTTCGTAATCTGCCTCCCTCCTCACCCCATTTCCCCCCAGCCCTCATCCCTACCCCGTTCCCCCATCCCATTCGTCCATAGTCCGTTTTTTTGTGAATGGGCCTTAATAGTCTAAACCATATTAAGGTATCGGCATTCGTATTCTCTCTCTCTCTCTCTCTCTCTCTCTCTCTCTCTGAAAAATCACAGATTGAATACGTATGCAAATTAATACCTACATACCTAAAGAAATGCCTTAATAAATATAGAAATAATAAATATACAAAAAAAATATAAATAAGTACATCTGTATATAAGTAAATAAATAAATGAGAAAAAATAAGCAATATTTGATATACCATGAAGATTTTGGTGAATTATTAAAACTTCATTGAGGCTAACATAGACGTTTTCAGAATTATACCACTAGAGCAAATAATGAAAAAAGAAGAAGAAGAAATAAATAAAGAAAGAATGAAAGGAAGGTATTAAGGAAGGAAGGAAGGAGGGAGGGAAGGAAAAGAACAACAACAAAAGCAAGAGAGATAAACAAAATGGAAAACAAAACCCCGAAGTCTGCACGGTGGGTTATGGGGAAGGTGTAGAGAAGTTACAGTTTGTTAATAATATAAGTACTGAAACTCTCCCACATCATTGTGCTTTGTGAATAATGGTTGTGCTACTTTTTGACAAGCGGGAAGTGCAGCCACAGCGCGGAGCTTTTCACAGTGAAACAGGCGGACACAACCTTCAAGCTGACTTCTGAACACACCGGTAGCAGAGTAACGGTGATCGGTTTGCCAAAAAAAAAAAAAAAAAGTTAAACAAAAGTCCCATGACAAGAAAAGTGTTTGTGTGTGAACAGGATTTTTAAACACCACCTACTTTCTTTGAGTGTTGACTTGATCCATGGAGGCTTTTGAAACAAATACCATCCTCAAGGCGAAACGACATCAGTAAGACTGAAGTGGTGAGAGGAAGGTTTAAAGCCGCCAAGACAGGTAACCGAGAGAACTGGAAGTAGAAGGAAGATGAACGAAAGGAGATAAAACACTCAAGCACACCTCCCCAAAAGAGACTTCTGAAAGCTAGACCTAAGCAGAAAGCTTAAAAGACATAACCAGAGCAAACAAACGGTCTGTAGCAATGCAACGCCTTTCTCTACGCGGTTATTGAACACTTATCGAACGCTAGGGTACATGTATGATCATAAACATCGCTCACTTTTATGCCCACTTGAGAACGCACCCCCCCCCCCCCCCCCCCCCCCCCCCCCCCCATTTAAAGCAGATAGATCTGGAAAAAGACTGAAGAGGTGGCGATACGAGAAGGGGGTAGGGAAGAGAGCGTTGAAGATGAGACGGGAGAAGGAGGGGCAGGATGTGCGTTAGAATGAGAATGGGAGGGGGGGGGGGGGGGGGTGAGTGGGTGGGAAGCAGTGTGTATTCTTGTTTTCCGGTAAAGTACAATCACCAAAATGTTACGAGTCGTGGGGCCGGAGGGAGGTGGGGTGGGGGTGGGGGTGGGGGATCATTGATAGGCTAGGAAGGAGGGAAGGGGGGGGGGGAGAAAGCGGGGAAGGATGGGGTAGTGACGGTTTTGTAGAAAGGATTACTTATTTACAAAATAAAGGGTACCCGCTGAAAAAAAAAAAAACCCACCCAACTGAATGGTGGTGAGGAAGAAGGTGGAGGTGGGAATGGTGGTATTGTTCACCCCTATCCCCACCTTCTCAAATAAACGTTTGTTGAAAGATTGTTGAGCAGGGTTGGGAGTGGTTAGGGGTGTGTGTGGTGTGTGTGTGTGTGTGTGGTGTGTTGTGTGTGTGTGTGTGCGCGCGCGCGCGCGCGTGTGCGTGTACACAATAATTCCCCTTTGTATGTGAACTTTTCGTGATGACGTATATTTCTATAATGATTCATTTTCAACGTCTTTTTTCAGCTTCCTTTTTTGGGAGCTGTCTGACGTAAGAACACACACACACACACACGAGAGAGAGAGAGAGAGAGAGAGAGAGAGAGAGAGAGAGAGAGAAGGGGGAGAGAGAGAGAGAGAGAGAGAGAGAGAGAGAGCGACAGACAGACAGACAGACAGAGAGGGGTGTAGGGAAATGGAGGAAGAGACCAAACTAACTAAATGCACCGGCACGGTGCCGCAGTGGTTATAATATCGTCGCAACTTACGCTTTGAGAAGTTGTGGGTTCGATTCATATTTGATGCATTGAAATGTGTAATTTTCGGCACGACTAGCATTTGCCAAGTGTTGAATGTGCTATGGTATTTAACAGAATCTCTAGAACCACACGGTCTATTTTCGTCGGCTTAAAGGATGCGTGTTTGAGAGTATTGCTTCGGGTTTCTGACTAACAGTATAGGTGTATGAATCTCTCGGGCCAGGATATCTTTCCAAAGGAAGGCGGAGGATGCTATGTAGTCTCCATCCCAGAGCTGTCGGTGCCGGCAAGATCATGAGCATTGTTCCTGGATGGAGCTGTGGCGCCCTCAGAAGGGGGGGGGGGGGGGGGGACTCTCTCAAGCTGGCCCCATGATTATGACTGTAGTCGGCAGGGGGCTCAGTAGCCGGTGTCATGCGAATATTGGATCAGGACAGGCACTACTGAGCATCACTGCAGTCAGTCAGCAGCAGTGCAGTGTCTCCTTTGGCGAGGTTCCTCAAGACGACTTGGAAAATGAAAACGTATTTGCTTGAAAATAAAACAAGGGAAAGACGGACGACTACCTCTAGCTCGACTTTGTGCGAAAATGATACTCGTAGTAGTAGCAGTGCTGGTGTTAAAGTAAGTAGCAGTAGTAGTGCCAGTCGTGGCAGCAGCAGCAACAGCAGCAGCGGCGCCAGCAGCAGCAGTAGTACTAATAGTTGTAGTAGTGGTCGTTTAGTTGATATGATTGTTGTATTTGTTGTTGAACTAGCTTCATTTTTACCTTTTTTTCGCATTAGGAGAAAAGCAGACAGACAGACAGACAGACAGAGAAGGCAGAGACAAAGACAGAGAGGATACTGTTGAAACATTCGTACTCAAACACTCATTTGTGGAAGATGTTTACACATTTTATTGTCCGCCCTAAAGGAAGCCATGGATTGTCTATTAATTTATTAGCACATATAGAGGGGAAAAAACAAAGCTGACGTAAATATGAAGACCTATACTGTTCATTAAGTAAAGCATTAGAATGTATTGTCAAGTCTGCATAAAAAAGGATTTTTTTCGATTGAAGAAACAAACAAAATAAGGAACAGACAGACAGAGAAAGTGAGGCGAGAGATACATAATCAGCCACAGTAGGAAAGACGTGGAGTTGTGGTGAGGAGATACGAAGAGGGAGTGGGATGGGATGGGGGGTGTGGGGCGCAACTAAAAGCACTGTGTTTGAATATCTGTAAAATTAAGAGGCCAGCCGTCGTTTGTATCGTTATACAGCTTTCCAAGATCAATCCAACCATTTCTGAAACCATATCCGTGGGTTCCTTGCGTACAAGCCCAACCAAAATCCCAAAGCAAATGAAATGTAGCTTCCGTTTGGCAAGAAAACAACAACAAAAATCTGAGGAGAAAACGAAAAGCGACCACACGACCTAAAGCAGTGTGAAAAACGTCCTCTCCTTCATATTAATTTTAACATTTCACATCGCAGCGAGACCGATTCAACTGTTGACCGAATTACAATATTGTACAAATAGTGTCTTTTTGACAACTGTGCCGCAATTAAAAAAAAAAAAGTGCTGCTTCCGAAAGGTTTTGATAGTTACAACAACAACACAACAAAAGAAACTCCATAGCCCGTAATATGTCACCATCACCGCGGAATGAGTTCTGTTGAAAACCTACGGTTCATTGACAGTTTATATGTACGATATGTACTCTTTCTGTCGGATTTTTCCATTTTAATTTTTCCCCTAGTTTAATTCAGAATCCTCTCATTAGAAACTTTCGAGGAAACGCTTATTTTCTTGTCGGCATGAAAACGGACTAATAGCATATTTCTGGGCATGGCGAGCGCTTAAGGCATGTCTTTTTTTTTCGTTGTTGTCTTTTTCTCCCCGGCCGATTTTTGTTAATTTGGATTCGTTTGTTTACGTACATGTAGCATGTAATGTAAGCAAGAGAAATACACTGTTTGTCTTTATGGAAATGTCAAAAGCTTCATAGTTTTCATCCCTCTCGACTTACTCTTAGTTGTCGATGATAGCTCGCATTCCGAAGATTATGACAAAAAGACCAGCGCATATTCCCTAGAAAACTAGCTTGATGGCATTTGTTGTTGTTGTTGTTGTTGTTTACAATTCATAATATCTATAAATGAAAGAAGCAAAAATGTAAAACAAAGGCGAAGTTGAAGTAATCTAGCTAATTTGCTTTGTTTTAATTAAAAAAAATCCACTTCATCTTCGATGGCAATCAAATAAATATTGTCTTAAAGGGCGAGAGGTCGAAGCCAAAAATCACTGAGAGTTATGTTCAGCCATGATATCCCTCACACTAAAAATAGTAACGTTCTCTGGTTGGTAGACGGATCCCTCGGCATTCTCACTCTCCACGTTTGCCGTTACAGCTCCATGGTATCAGTGTAGGTAGCGGACATCCCGTTGTCGTACACCGCCTGGATGATGACGTACAGCGTTGTCGAGGTGTCCGCAGCGTACCCTTGGTAGTGGGTCAGGGCGGTGGTCACGTGGTTGATGACGTTCCCATAGCCCTCCTCTGTGCCCGCATAGACGGAGTAGTGACGTCACGAGTGACGTCACGAGTGACGTCAAAGACGTGACGCCAGTCAAGGGACAGTTCTCTGTCGTTTAATGATAGGTCGCCGTCTTTCCTAAGAACACAATGAATTATACGAATGCAATGTAAATAAGAAAGTTACTAGTAGTTGCCATAGTAGTGGTGGTCGTAATGTTACATCAATGATAATAATAATAATAATAATAATAATAATAATAATAATACAATAATGATAATTACAACAATAATAATGATGATGTGTGATATCATATTAATTGAGAGAGAGAGAGAGAGAGAGTGAGTGTGTGTGCGCGCTTGCGTGTGTGTGTGTGTGTGTGTGTGTGTGTGTGTGTGTGTGTGTGTGTGTGTTGTGTGTGTGTGTGTTGTAAATGCGAGCACGCGTGTATATCTTGCATGTGTACCTGTCATCCGTGGTTTCGTGTCGTCCAGTCTCACCGTCAAAGACAAAGTCTCTGACGTCACATCTCTCCCATTCACCGCCACTACTTCAGCTGTGACGTCACCGTTCACGCCCTTTTCCCCCATTCTGCCCCAAACGGCCGTCGTCTTGTGGACGTCCAAGGGAGACCAGTCACTCAAGGCCTTGGTGTTGAACAGGAAGCGGAAGTAGTACTGCATCACGGTAGGGTCCTGGACTCCACGCCAGAAGAACTGTAGACTGGAATTGCCGGATCGGACTCGGGGCGTGGACCGATCGTACGGCGACACGAGGACGTAGTTGGAAAGAGAATCCAGGGTGACCTGAGAGCAGAAGCAAGGTGAAGGGTAATTGATCGTTTGACCCTGTGCGTTTCTTTTTTTTTTCTCCTTTTCCCCCCTGTTTTTCTTTCTTTTTTTTCTTCCTCCCCCCCCCCCCCCCCCCCCCCCCCCCCCCCCCCGTTTTTCTTGTTTTCTTTATTTTTTGTGTGCTTTGCTTTGTCATTAAATTCAAATACAACCACAAGCGAGCACTCGTTTCTATGCGTACACCACCCATCTTTCTGTAAGCCCAATTCACACATTCACACACGCTTGCGCTCACTCACTCTCACTCACCTCTCTCTCTCTCTCTCTCTCTCTCTCTCTCTTTCTCTCGTCACTTGTCACTGTAGCAGCCTACCTCAGTCAGCGCAGGAGGAAGGAGAAGAACCATGACAGGAAGTGAGGTCACGGTGGTGCGCAGACCTGCCGTATTGTGACACGTGACAGACACCGTGACCTCTGACCGTGCCGAGGGTCACCCAACGTCCACTGACAGTGACCACTCGTCGTCGTCGTCCCACTGCTGCCCGGTGTCCACTGCTGTGTGGACCCGTCCACTTCGTGACCATCTGACAACGGACAAAGGGACATGGACATCACTCGGCGGTTTTGTCACCATGTGTATGACGTTCCTTTCTTACTGATAAGGTAAGGACAACAACAACGACAAACAATAAGCCATGAAAAAAAAACCCACTATGGAGCAGCAGTTAGTGTTGCCGACGTACTTGCGGGCTGAGAGGTTGCTGGTTCGAATCTTCACATTCACTTAAGGAAATGTTCGGCCTCGATCTGCACCTACTCAGAATTCAGTGCTGGGGGGGGGGGGGGGGGGGGGGGGAGGAGGAGGGGGGGAGGGGGGGGGCTCAGCCGCTTAATACTGAATCACATAATTAAGTTGTATTCACGGGGAGGAAGCTCCCTGAGGGTGATATCCTAGTCACTTGACCATTACGTATTTATCATCATCACCTTTTCATCATCCTCAGCCTCACTCCCCTACACGCTCGTGGTGAGCGGAGTTTCGATTTCTTCCCTCATGTTCTGCTCGTGGTACGTTCATGTCAAAATCGTCAGTAATGTCAAGTTTATCATGACTGTCACGCGCGCGCGCGCGCACACACACACACACACACACACACACACACACACACACACACACTCTCGCTCGCTCTCTCTCTCTCTCTCTCTCTCTCTCTCTCTTCTCTCTCTCTCTCTCTGACCTAAACGGCACGAGCAGCCTTCCACGCCGCTCTCCGCATCATGCGCCGACCATGACCCTTCCGCCCACACCGTCGTCGTGACCTGGCCCTGACCTTGACCTTCATATCTCAAGGTCAAGGTCACCTCCGACACCACCGGCCCCGTCTTGTCCAGGACGCCCGGCGCCGACAGGAAACGGGACCACTGGCCAGCGTGGTTCTGGGCCAGGGCTGCCGCGTACAACGTCGTCGCGTGCTGCTGCGCGTGCACGTCCAAGCTCACGTGGCCGCTGTAGCCGACCCTGGTCCAGGGCCGAACTGCAG
>CM031621.1:10086662-10124162 GCA_018398815.1 Conus ventricosus
GTGGGTGAATATGCATCAAGAGGCGACCAGTGGGTGAATATGCATCAGAGGCGACCAGTGGGTGAATATGCATCAGAGGAGACCAGTGGGTGAATATGCATCAGAGGCGACCAGTGGGTGGACTGACCAAAGTCAAAAACGGGGGAAAACAAGAGCAGAGAGCCAATTCTTCTGTCTTTACACGAACTTGACTTTGCAACAATCTATTTGAAAAGAGTGAGGATGAGAGTAATTAGTAAAGCATGAACACCTCTATTTTTGTTGTTGTTGTCTACAATTTCATGCCCTGCTTGCGGCAGTGTTCCTAACACCGCTCATTACAGCCCCTAAATACACGGCCACACACAGAGGTTTGTTCCGTCACAGCCATAGCGCTCTTCTTTGACAGAATAATGGGCCCACTGATATTTCTCTCAGAGTCATTGGATAAGTTTGGTGTAAGGAGAATGAATTTCACCTTCTTGTTGAAAAAAAAAAACCCAGAAAGTTCACGCTTTTAGAAAGAGACACTACAGTTTTGGTCCACTATTGATGTCGGGTACAGATTAACCACATAAAAAATCGATTCTTTTTATTTCAACCCCCCCCCCCCCCCCTTTCTTCCCCATTTAACAAACTATTGTTGCCTCACATTTTATACTCATTTGGTGTCTTCTCACTCTACTATGCCAAAGCACTGTTCTACAATGATCCAAAATGTCGAAAGCCACATCTGAGTTTAAGATGGTTCAAATCCACAACCATAAGCAATAAACTGTCTTTTAAATTCAACAGCGAAGAGTTGTAATAACCAGTCTTCAGTTTTATTTCACGTACATAAAAAGCATGTGCAAACAAAAGACAAGCTACGTATATAAGATAGCACAAGTACGGCATACAGAGACAGCAAAAGAAAAGAAAAAAAGAAAGAAAAAGATACCAAACAAGTAGAGCATATACAGAAAAACAAACAGTTGAATACAGTACCTGTGTCTCCGGCCCTAGGATAATGGGGTCCACCACCAGACGTCCACTCAGCTGGCTGCGCACGTACACTGTGTGACTGACCACAGAGCTCTCCGGGTCACTGAACAGCCAGGTCACGTGCAGAACAGAGCGATCCCATTGGCTGCTCACCGGACTTCCGTCACGCGGCGATAGGAACTGTGGCCTGGACACCACTTCCGGTGGTGTTGAATCCACTTGGACAGAAGAGGAAAATAATGCGCACAATTGTTAAGAACGTCTTTTGACACAAACGTAAGACATCTGTCTTCAGTTACTTCCTTATTGACACCAAACTTTGCTGTTCTTTACCGTATGTAGAATATGTGCTCTTTGCTTGGCAGGTTTTCTTCTTCTGTTGCAAGTTTTTACCTGAAATGTTCATTCGTAAAGAAAAACAGCTTTCTATAACAATGATACAAAGGAAAATACAAATTTAATAACTTTGCCCTTAAAACTAAGCAAGTCTGAACTGAAAGTTGCAAGTTAAAGAAAAAGAAAAATATGCCAAACTCAAAATAACGTATTCAATGTATTAAGAACATAATAAAGACAATATCTCACAGTGAGAACTAAAAACTCACAGCGACCTAGGGTCTAAGTGTCTGTAGATTAATGTATTTTAATACCTGTGAATGGTCTTTGTCAGATGGATGAGTGGATGAATTTGTCACAGTCAGTGAACGTGAATGTAATTTCTGGCTCAGCGAGTGCAAGTATCCTCCTCACAAGTTCACAATTTTGTTTCCCTTTCGTCCTTTTCATGGTCAAAACAGTGACGTAAAGCAGAAAAAACTGCAGAACACTGCTGATGCATAGTATTCATCTCATTTCTGGCTTAAGTCTTCACCAACAAAAGAAGTATCATTATCAAGCATTCACCCACAGAATAATCCCACTTCTGGTCAAAGTAATCGTACGCAAAACAAAGTCAATTTCTGAGCAAACAATTATCTGACAAGATACATTTAATTTGTCTAAAACCCTCACTAATTCAAATCTATCTTATTTCTACCTAATCTATTCACAGACAAGATAAATCTATTTTATATATAAAACAGCTACAGAAAAGGTCAGTCTCATTTCCAGCTAGAGTTCCATCTAATAAAATATATTGCATTATTGCCTGAAGTATTTATACGACTAGACAATTATCACTTCTAGTCTCAGCTCCTAGTTCCTCTTCCAGATCACACATGCAATGAATACATGTCTAAGTAAGTCGTCAGTATTGGCAAGATCATGGGAACTGTCCTCAATGAGCGTGGTGGCACCGGTGACCTTTTTAGAGGGCGTTTGCTCACGCTGGTTCTAAAACTAAGCAAGTGCTGTTGTCATTAGAGGGCTTACTAGCTGGTGTCCTGCTTCTGTTGGATCAGAACCACTGAAGACCAATAAGTAATGAAGTAGCAGTACAGTGTCTTTTGATAGGCTCTCTGAAGACGATCTGACACTGACAGACTCCAAAAGAACTCTTGGTACAGAGACTGCGACAAGACCTAGGTGTAGCTATGTATGGAGGAGCCGAAATGAGAGACGTGTGTGGGTCCTTTAAGCTAAAAGCTGACTGTAAGCTGAAAGCAATGCACACTCCCTTGAGCACGTGGCTTACTCATTCATTATGCGCGGCACGCTCCCTTGAGCACGTGGCTTACTCATTCATTATGCGCGGCACGCTCCCTTGAGCACGTGGCTTACTCATTCATTATGCGCGGCACGCTCCCTTGAGCACGTGGCTTACTCATTCATTATGCGTGGCACGTTCCCTTGTGCACGTGGCTTACTCATTCATTATGCGCGGCACGTTCCCTGAGCACGTGGCTTACTCATTCATTATGCGTGGCACGTTCCCTTGAGCACGTGGCTTACTCATACATTATGCGTGGCACGTTCCCTTGAGCACGTGGCTTACTCATACATTATGCGTGACACACTCCCTTGAGCACGTGGCTTACTCATTCATTATGCGCATCACGTTCTCTTGAGCACGTGGCTTACTCATTCATTATGCGTGGCACGCTCCCTTGAGCACGTGGCTTACTCATTCATTATGCGCGGCATGCTCCCTTGAGCACGTGGCTTACTCATTCATTATGCGCGGCACGCTCCCTTGAGCACGTGGCTTACTCATTCATTATGCGCGGCACGCTCCCTTGAGCACGTGGCTTACTCATTCATTATGCGTGCATGCTCCCTTGAGCACGTGGCTTACTCATTCATTATGCGTGACATGCTTATCCGTCCCAGAGCCAGTCCCAGCTAATGCACGTCCGTTGCACACTTCCAATACACAGGAAGATGCTGTTTTACCTACCTGCTTGCACTCTCTCTCTCATCTCCTCTCTCTCTCTCTACTCTCTCTCTCTTCTCTCACTCTCCTCTCCTCTTCACCACAACACACACACACACACACACACACACACACGACACACACACACACCACAGTGACCAGGGGCAGTGGGGACAGAGGCTCTGACATGGTTTTCATTGAACGACAGGCAAAGTGCAGATACTGTATATGCATTGTGAACACTAGTAAAGCAGAAGACACTGTGGTGTGCAATGTGAACACGTAAAGCAGAAGACACTGTGGTGTGCAATGTGAACAGGGTAAAGCAGAAGACACTGTGTGTGCAATGTGAACATGGGTAAAGCAGAAGATACTGTGGTGTGCAATGTGAACACGAGTAAAGCAGAAGATACTGTGGTGTGCAGTGTGAACATGGGTAAAGCAGAAGATACTGTGGTGTGCAATGTGAACACGAGTAAAGCAGAAGATAGTGTATGTGCAATGTGAACACGGGTAAAGCAGAAGATAGTGTGGTGTGCAATGTGAACACGGTAAAGCAGAAGATACTGTAGTATGCATTTTGAATGCGGGTAAAGTAGAAGATACGATATTATGCTTCCATTCATCAGGTAGGGGAGAGTGCATTACTGTTTCATTGCTGAAATCGCATTTTCTTTTTAAATGTCCTTTTTTGTGGTGGATTCCAGCTAAGTACATTAATCAAAATACAAGCATCTGTGATAAATCTATAAAAAAAGCCAAAATAAACGCAAAAATGCTATATTCGGGACTGCAGTAGGGGTATGGTGCTGCTTCCAGTGTAAGGGGCCCACAGATGTGTGAATGATGCCACTCAGCAGGTAAGGAAGACGAGTCATTCAAGAGAAAAGCATTGCAATGCTCACCGACAAAGCTGTCAGACACGCTGCTAGTCTCCAATCCCGCAGGGTTGACGGCGGTGACGGTGACGTAGAGGGGATGGCCGGAGGTAGAGTAACGGCGGACGTCATGTGCGCGGCACGAGACAGGAGAGTGTGCGTGCTGGCAATGACGTCACAGGCGCGTGGCGCCAGCCCCACGCAGCAGGTGAAGTGCTGGATTCCAGTCTGGGGATCGGAGAACCCTGTCCACTGAACGGGCAGCGAGGAACTGGCAGAGCAGACAGTGGTAATTTTTACTAGTAAAGTCCCTCTCAATAAACACTTCCTCAATGTATTCTATATACTGATTGCCTTGTGCATCTTTGATAGCTAGAGAATAGAGGCATGATGTAGAAATATGATGACGGTAGCTAACATCTGGCAGAATTATTGTTTTGATATCACTGGAAATTAACTGTGTCAAATAGACAGCTAGTGGTCATTCCAGCATTAACAAAAATCATGACCTAGTCTGCAGAGAACAAGAACACAGCAACGATGCTTTCAACTGCAATGTACCAACACACATTCAACATTACCATAGCATACTGTAATACAGCTGAACCTTGGTGAAAGATATCTCTGTATGACAACACTATCCTTACAGTGACCAGAAAATTCAACGTTGAACTATCACTGGCAACTCTCATACTGGTTTGTTTTAATCTCCATACTGCGACCTCTCTTGGTTCTGACGAGCCACTGACCTAACATAGGTCTGTGACAAATTTCTACTGAAAAAGATATTGAAATGTTATTACTGATGGATCTCTTAACCAGCAACCTCTTTCGATAAGAAAACTTATTTTCACAAACCCTGGGCTTGATTGGTCTGAACCTTGAAGATATTTACATCAGCGTGTGTTTCTTTCTAACTTAAGGACAGACATACCAACAGGGATGCTGTATTAGATACAGGGTTGGGTGCGTCACACGCACTGGTGTCGATTTCACTACATCATCCACAGAAACAATCATGACCAGGAGCTCACTTGTGTCCCAGGAATTTCTCGTGGTGGCCATACAGCCCCACGGTCACGTGGCCGGAAGTCGGGGGCGAGTCGTCGAAGGTGAGACTGCTGGATGACGTCACACGGCACAGCCCGGCGCGGTTGCAGGCCTGTAGGGTGGCGTAGTACTGGGTTCCCTGCTCCAGTGCGTGTTTCCACGTGTAGGCTGTGGAACAACAACAGAGACGGTAAGTATGTTCCCTGGTGTACAATACGATCATTTACACACACACACACACACACACACACACACACACACACACACACACACACACACACACACACCCTCCCCCCATACACACACACCACACACACACCACACACACACACACAACACACACACACACACACACACACACAGACACCACACACACACACCCCACACACACACACACACACACACACACACACACACACACAAGTGCGTGCACATCCTGTTCAAAGTTACTTAAAGTAAGCACACGTTAAAATGTAGAAAAGAAAAACACGCATGTATGAGTGCTTGATTGCACAGAGAGAGAGGGGGGATGAGAGAGAGAGAGAGAGAGAGAGAGAGAGAGAGAGAGAGAGAAGAAGAAAAAAGAAGAAGAAGGAGGAGAGCAAGAACAAGAACAAGAACAAGAAGAAAAAAAGGGGGAGAGGGAGGTAGGGAAGCAGATAATACAAATATAATTTTGTATTGAGAATAAATACAAGAAAGCTGAAAACTTGTATTCATCATTCCCTAACTAAGAAGAAGAAGAAGAAGAAGAAGAAGAACAACAACAACAACAACACGCAGAAAAAGAAGAAGAAGAAGAAGAAGAAGAAGAAGAAGAGAGAGAGAGAGAGAGAGAGAGAGAGAGAGAGAGAGAGAGAGAGAGAGAGAGAGAGAGAGAGAGAGAGAGAATGAGAATGATAATACTTTATGTATTATTGGTATATATTTGAAGGGGCAGATAAACAAAAAGAAGGAATATATGAGGGCAAGAGAGAGAGAGAGAGAGAGAGAGGAGAGAGAGAGAGAGAGAGAGAGGCAGACAGACAGACAAACAGACAGAGACTTTTACTTAGTTTTGGTTCTGGTATACTGTTATTTTGCTTTGAATCAACGTGTGAAATACAGCGTATGAGCCCACTAAGAATACATCTTTCCTTTGTAACTAAAATGAATTGAGAATGGTCAACTTACTCGTCTGTCGGCCGACGTAGACAAAGGGGACGACGTCCGTCTGTCCGGCACTGGACCCGAGGCCTACCTTGTAGTGGTCCACGCCTGAGTGGGGGTCAGTGAACCCTGACCACCTCACGCTGTACTCCCCCACGTGTGTGCTGTAGCCACCCAGGATCTGTGCAGCAATGGAGCATGACCATAATGACCAGAACCGACATTCAGGAGAGTGCACAGAAGGGCACCTGAGAGAGAGAGAGAGAGAGAGAGAGAGAGAGAGAGAGAGAGAGAGAGAGAGAGAGAGAGAGCCCAGTCCACCTCACGCTATACATCCCCACGTGTGTGCTGTAGCCCCACCCAGGATCTGTGCGCAATGGAGCATAACATAATGACCAGAAACGACATTCAGAAGAGCGCACAGTAGGGCATCCGAGAGAGCGCTCGAAAAGACACCTGGATGAGTGTGCATAAGGGCACAGGGACGAGAGCACAGAAAGGAACCAGGGACAGTGCACGGAAGGGCACCTGGGGAGAGCCCCCAGAAGGGTACTGGCATAGGGCACAGAAGAGATCAGAGTGCTCAGAATGACACCCGGATAGGGCACAGAAGGGCACCCCGATAGGGCACAAAAGGGCACGTGGACTGAGCCCAGAAGCACACCTGGATAGCACACGTGTGATAGAGTACAGAAGGACACCCGGATAGGACGCAGAAGGGCACGTAAATAGAGCAAAGAAGCACACCCGGATAGGACGCAGAAGGTCACGTAAATACTGCAAAGAAGGACACCTGGATAGGACGCAGAAGGGCACGTAAATAGAGCAAAGAAGGACACCTGGATAGGACGCAGAAGGGCACGTAAATAGAGCAAAGAAGGACACCGGATAGGACGCAGATGGCACGTAAATAGAGCAAAGAAGGACACCCGGATAGGACGCAGAAGGGCACGTAAATAGAGCAAAGAAGGACACCCGAATAGGACGCAGAAGGGCACGTAAATAGAGCAAAGAACGACACCCGAATAGGGCGCAGAAGGGCACATGGATAGGGCACAGAAGGGTGCCGAGATTTAGCACAGAAGGTCGCCAGGGAGAGCGCACAGAAGGGCATCCAGGAAAGCGCACAGAAGGGCATCCAGGAGAGGGCACAGAAGGGCATCCAGAGAGGGCACAGAAGGGCATCCAGGAGAGGCACAGAAGGGCATGCAGGAGAGGGCACAGAAGGCATCCAGGAGAGGCACAGAAGGGCATCCAGGAGAGGGCACAGAAGGGCATCCAGGAGAGGGCACAGAAGGGCATCCAGGAGAGGGCACAGAAGGGCATCCAGGAGAGAGGCACAGAAGGGCATGAGCACAGGAGAGGGCACAGAAGGGCATCCAGGAGAGGGCACAGAAGGGCATCCAGGAGAGGGCACAGAAGGGCATGCAGGAGAGCATCCAGGAGAGGGCACAGAAGGGCATCCAGGAGAGGAGCACAGAAGGGCATCCAGGAGAGGGCACAGAAGGGCATCCAGGAGAGCGGAGCCAGAAGGGCATGCAGGAGAGGGCACAGAAGGGCATGCAGGAAGTAGGGCACAGAAGGGCATCCAGGAGAGGGCACAGAAGGGCAAGTCAGGAGAGGGCACAGAAGGGCATCCAGGAGATCAGGGAGCACAGAAGGGCATCCAGGAGAGCACGGGCGAGCAGACAGAAGGCATGCAGGAGAGCATCCAGGAGAGGGCACAGAAGGGCATGCAGGAGAGGGCACAGAAGGGCATGCAGGAGAGGGCACAGAAGGGCATCCAGGAGAGGGCACAGAAGGGCATCCAGGAGAGGGCACAGAAGGGCATGCAGGAGAGGGCACAGAAGGGCATGCAGGAGAGGGCACAGAAGGAGGCACAGAAGGGCATGCAGGAGAGGGCACAGAAGGGCATGCAGGAGAGGGCAAGAAGGGCATCCAGGAGAGGGCACAGAAAGGCATCCAGGAGAGGGCACAGAAGGGCATCCAGGAGAGTGCACAGAAGGGCATCCAGGGACAACGCTCACAAATGCACCAGGGACAGTGCGCAAAAGGACACCTGACAGAGCGCACAGAATGGCGCTGGGGACAGCGTACAGAGAGGCACCCTGGGAAGCGCACAAGAAGACACTAGGGGGACGCAGGCCCCAGCCAAGGTCGAAGGGTGCTCACTCCACTCTCTAATCCGGATACGTTCCACATGATCCGCACCAATATTGCCGTGGCTTGTCCTTGGGACACATTTCATCTTTCCACCAAGTTTGGAATTGAACTGATTTAGCTTTTTGTTTCGTTTTTTCTTTCTTTCTTTCTTTCTTTCTTTCTTTTTCTTCTTTTTCTTTTGTTTTCGCTTCATCTTACTGGATGGATTATGGATCTGCTCTCGAATCTGGATCAGCGCCGAGGATCTGCGCCAAAATTTGACTGCTTTCTCATAAGCCACTTTCCATTTTTTCCACTAAGACAACCAAAGTGATGAGGTCGGTAGCTGGTGGTGTGTGTGTGTGTGTGTGTGTGTGTGTGTGTGGGTGTGTGTGTGTTGTGTGTGTGTGTGTGTGTGTGTGTGTGTGTGTGTGTGTGTGTGTGTGTGTGTGTGCTTTCGCTGACAGACCGACAAATGCAGCAGTGAAGAGTTTTCATATCTGTAATATATTTTCTTAATTTCATGTTCCCAGTTTCTCCATCTTCAAACTCCCCCCTGCCCCCCCCCCCCCCCCCCCCCCCACTCCTTAAGTCCAAATTTTTGCCAAGTCATTACTATGAAGACAGTTCAGTTGTTGGCCTCGCTTGTTTTTCCCCACTATTAGATTGTTCGTCTATGTATTTGTCTGACTTTATTCAAGTTTAAAAGGCTGTGCCAGTCTTGAATAAATGTTACTCTGTGTTAGGTTTTCTTATGGGAGCAAAAGTTACCCACTTGTTTACTGTTTATTGTTTACTGTTCCCTGCCTCATTTCATTTCCAATTTTTTTTTTTAGACCGACAAAGAGAAAAAAGCTACTGATGTGGATGAAAACTGCACCTCCGGTGGCGGAAGTGATCAACTTGTATATCGCATATTCTTTACAAATTTGCCCTGAGTGCTTTACTGGACATACACAAAGGAAAAAACAACCAAACAAACATGCCTTTTGCTCCTCCCCCCTTTCCCCAAGCCTTGGGTTTGTGAATTCCTTCTGCTCTTGCTGATGAGGACATGCCTCCACTCGAGGTCTATGAGCAAGCTTGGAGATTCCTTTCTAAAGGGGAGTTTCCTTGTTTGTTCTGTGTGCGTCTTGTCTGCATATGTCTCAGGTGGATGGGCACCCGCGCGAGCAGCATTAGTTTGGAGTTCTGCGCAGTGAAGCATGTCACCATGGAAGCAACTATTCACTTTTCTTCCTTATTATTGCCACTCGATGTCTTCCTGTCTTATGCACTATCTCCTAGGAGAACTTTAACCTAACCTGAACCTTAACAATAAGCCTGTCAATGTCGGTTACCATTATGTTCATTCCTCTTATGCATGCAAGGGAATGCAGAAGAATGATGTCATTGTGCTGTAAAACGTCCTTTGGATTCGACGCTGTTTATTTTATAAGATACACGCAATTAAAAGTACATAAAACAAAAGCATATCTACATAATTATGGTAAGATGAAAATCAGATCTCTAAAAACCTTCATGTATATTGTGATACAGAAAGGAGAAAAAGCTACTCTATTTCAAACATAATATTTATATCAATATATATATAATATATATATCATATATATATATATATATATATATATATATATATATATTTATATATATATATATATACATATGTTTGAAATATATATATTTCTGTGAAATATATTTCAAGTTGTTTTGAAACGTAAAAAAGAAAAAAAGGAAGAACAAGTAAATTCAAAATTTAGAAAATTTGATGCTAGAGAACAGATTTGGATATTTACGGTAGTGTCGCTGTCGTTATGCCACAGACGTCCGAGTGAAGGCGGAGAGTTGTCAACAACAAATGGAGCAGAAGACTTGAAGTCGTCAGGCCTGCCTTGTTGCTGACCTGCAGGGGAAAAAAGTCAAAAGTATGGAATGGAAGTTCACTCTTGTCAAAGAATACAATTACTATTATTTTCATTAAAAGAAATATCCATGGAATAGTAATGTTTATTGTTTGACGTAAAATATGTGTGAATGTGAAGGAAACGGTAACTGTGACTTCAAAATAATCATCACTGCTTTTGGCACAGGTAAAGATCTATTAGCGAGCAAAAACGAAATTCGGTTTCAGTTTAAGTTTCATTAAAGAATCACTGCATGCGGACTAGTCCATATACACTACACTACATCCGCTAAGTTTTGAGACCAAACCGCACTTGATTTAAAGCTAATGGATAAATGATTTTAATGACTAAGAGGAGAGAATGTAAGAAGAACACAAACAAAAAGTTAATTAACAATGCCATAAAGCACATGCGGACCACAGAATTTTGTGTATTATAATAATTATAATGGTCGATAACAAAGATGGTGAAGATGTTGCTTTAGAGTTCTGTTCTGGTCTGAAATTATACGAGAGGGCTGCATTATAACTTTCACTGTCATTGTTCTTCCCGGGCGTCAGTCTTTCCCGAGTATACACAGCCTACACCTCGTGTTGATTAGGACATTGGGACAGCATCCCCAGAGACTCTGACCTATAGCAGATGACCTCAAGTATGTGGATGCAGCCTCTCCATGTGACCTCATAGCACATACAGCAGCAATGGATAGGCACCAGTTGGGATTGAAAACTAGCACAAATATATCTTTGATACGATTTCAGCAAGCGACCTTCCAGTCGAAGCTTATCACAGTACCTATGGCTAGATCAGGTAGTGAACCCTCCATCCATCCCCACGTCCTGTGCCTCTCTTCCAACTGCCTTGCCTCCTTCTACCCTTACCCCACTTTTCGCCCCTGTATCCTCGTCTTCAACCTGTTTTTACACTCTTTCGTGAGGTATACGTGAAGGAGGAAGGTGCAGAGACAGGCAGAGAAAGAGCTGGTCAGAGGAGAGGATAAAACGGACCAACCTCAGGCGGCCGGACCTTCTGTGAGAAGCAGAGGACAGGCCACGATGGAGAGGATTGGCAGTCGTCCTTCGTGTCCACCCTACGACCACTTAGGTCATGGGAATGACATGAGATTAAATGAATGGGACAGTATGATAGGTAAAACTAATGACTGCTTGAGTCTTTGTATTTATCATCAGCTTTTCACGTGTCTAGTACTTCACTCTCACCTTCAGCAGCACAACGTAGTGGTGTCCATCCACGAGACCAGAGGTATTGGTCAACACGGCACTGGTTCCTTGACAGCTCTGAAACTCTGTCACAGTGTCCCCGCCTCCTGGTTGAGCCACGCCCACCTGCAGCATGTTGACCGTTAGGAAAACAGCAGGTTTGTTTGTATCAGTGCTGTGCTTTTGTTTTCTGACACAAGATTTTGTTAGTTTGTTTGTTTTAATATTTTTACACCACACACAACACACACACACACACACACACACACACACACACACACACACACACACACAACACACACAAAACACACACACACACACACACACACACACACACACACACACACACACACACACACACACACACACCTTTCCACACTCACCCCTACCATTATTCATTTTGAAGATGCCACCAAACCACTACGGACCTTGTTGGTTTGAAACTTTCCCTCCCCCTGCCTTTCCATTAAATCTTGCTCGCTGAAGAATGCACCGATAGCGAAATGGCCCTTTCTTCAAGTGACTACGCCTTTATGCAATGTATAATAATTTACGAAAAATGTACAAGTTTTGCATTATTCACATGTGAACGTGTGTATATATGATTAGAAGTCAATAAACAAAACAAAAAACCCAACAATTTTTTTTCACTCAGGTGTGTCGGTGATGTTTGAGTAAAGAAAGTTGACTGACATTATGTTATTTGGTTTAACTACTATCATTTGTCCTCAAATTGAATGCGTCGTTACCTGAAAAAAAAATCTACAATTAATTGCGTCTACCATCTAAACAACAACAGCAACCAGACATTAAAAGCCACCAGAATTGACCTGTCTTCAAAGCCACAATGCTGATAGTCTCTGCGACCTAATACATATGGATGTTGAAGATAGCCGCCTGGTATTTCTTACCAAGCCACAAAATTGTCACTTGCTGTTATCGTGTGCCATCGTGTGCCATCGTGTACCGGTGGTAATGGAGGACACGTATAGACATCGCATGCATCCTATGTGAGAAACTGGAGGAGTAAATGAGATAAATGAAAATGAGTGACTGGTATTTGAATGGTACGGGAAACGACTGAATGAGCGCCAGTAGGCTGCTCTTCGGCCGGCTCTACCTAGGTAGGCAGCCCGTTGAGTGAGTGAGGTAGTGTGTTTATTGTAAAGCGCTTAGAGTTTGGTCTGTGACCGAGGATAGGCGCTGTATAAATACCCAATATAATAATAATAACATAATTTAGCATATTTTACTGGCAGATTTGACTACCTGCTTCAAATGTATCTAAAATGTAGTAAAGACCTCAAGCAAAACGGCGCCATGCACGCACGACTCTCATGTCATAACACTTCCAAACCAACAGATTTTCAATTCATAGACTTCAGCAAAATTTACACAGGACTTAGGTTAATGTGGAATCAACTAGCCTGTGTATCTGTATTCTCCATAGACCACTACATCAATGCGTCCTGTTATGCTATCGTAAGTTTGAAATCGTAAAGTTTCGTTAATTCCGGAAATTACACTAAACGAGTGGTACTTCATATAGACATTTATCAAATTACAACATCGTCTACTTTGCTGACATATTGTTTTCTATGATAATTTTCCCGATCATTTGTGTCTAAAAATCATTCAATGTGGAGAATCATTCTATACCAACTTCGAAGAGACACAACCAAATACATATTTACAATCTAAGTGTTCATTCACAGCGCTTATCTATTCGTTTATTTATCTGTTTATTTATCCGTTTATTGATTTATTTATCGTTTGTTTACGTTACCATTTTATTAATATATTTGTTCATGATTTATCTATTTACTTTGTTGACTAAAGTATGCTTTTTGGGGGAAGAAAGGGGATGTGGGAAGGGAGGGGGAAGGAGGAAATAAATAGACGATGCTCGGAATTTTGTGAGGCAAGTAATCCTTGTTAGAGCTTGCATTCAGCGAGAGTGACTCCGCCATTTATATGGTACAGACGCCGCTGACGGGCACTCTCCAAGCGTTGTGCCACAATCAGCTAGCTTCATAATTCAATCAGCTAGCTTCATGTTCAACCGGCAGCTCATAGTTCAATCACCTAGCTTATAATCAATCAGCTAGCTCATAGTTCAATCAGCTAGCTTCATAATTCAATCAGCTAGCTTCATAGTTCAATCAGCTAGCTTCATAATTCAATCAGCTAGCTTCATAGTTCAATCAGCTAGCTTCATAGTTCAGTCAGGTAGCTTCATAGTTCAATCAGCTAGCTTCATAGTTCAGTCAGCTAGCTTCATAGTTCAATCAGCTAGCTTCATAGTGCAATCAGCTAGCTTCATAGTTCAATCAGCTAGATTCATAGTTCAGTCAGGTAGCTTTATAGTTCAATCAGCTAGCTGCATAGTTCAATCAGTAGCTTCATAGTTCAATCACCTAGCTTCATAGTTCAATCACCTAGCTTCATAGTTCAATCAGCTAGCTTCATAGTTCAATCAGGTAGCTTCATAGTTCAATCAGCTAGCTTCACAGTTCAATCACGTAGCTTCATAGTTCAATCAGGTAGCTTCATAGTTCAATCAGCTAGCTTCACAGTTCAATCAGATAGCTTCACAGTTCAATCAGGTAGGTTCATAGTTCAATCAGCTAGCTTCACAGTTCAATCAGGTAGGTTCATAGTTCAATCACCTAGCTTCATAGTTCAATCAGGTAGCTTCATAGTTCAATCAGCTAGCTTCACAGTTCAATCAGGTAGCTTCATAGTTCAATCAGCTAGCTTCATAGTTCAATCAGGTAGCTTCATAGTTTAATCAGGTAGCTTGATAGTTCAATCAGGTAGCTGCATAGTTCAATCAGCTAGCTTCATAGTTCAATCAGTTAGCTTCATAGTTCAATCAGCTAGCTGCATAGTTCAATCAGCTAGCTGCATAGTTCAATCAGGTAGCTTCATAGTTCAATCAGGTAGCTGCATAGTTCAATCAGCTAGCTTCATAGTTCAATCAGTTAGCTTCATGGTTCAATCAGCTAGCTGCATAGTTCAATCAGCTAGCTGTATAGTTCAATCAGGTAGCTTCATAGTTCAATCAGGTAGCTTCATAGTTCAATCAGGTAGCTTCATAGTTCAGTCAGCTAGCTTCATAGTTCAGTCAGCTAGCTTCATAGTTCAATCAACTAGCTTCATATTTCAATCAGCTAGCTTCATAGTTCAATCAGCTAGCTTCAGAGTTCAATCAGCTAGCTTCAGAGTTCAATCAGGTAGCTTCATAGTTAAGTCAGCTAGCTTCATAGTTCAGTCAGCTAGCTTCATAGTTCAATCAGCTAGCTTCATAGTTCAATCAACTAGCTTCATAGTTCAGTTAGGGAGCTTCATAGTTCAGTCAGGTAGCTTCATAGTTCAGTCAGGTAGCTTCATAGTTCAATCAGCTAGCTTCATAGTTCAATCAGGTAGCTTCATAGTTCAATCAGAGAGAGACAATGACAATAATAGGTGTGAAACAGTGCGCCCGTAATGGAGACAGTCGACATCCCGATCGTTATCCTGAAGTTCGCTTCAAATAAACTATTTCACTCTTAAGATCTACCCTTGAATGAGAGAAGGTAAACCTATCTGCAATGGAAAGACAGGTGTCATCTTCTTTTGATTTTCCTCCGGAAAAAAAAAAATCAGTAATTACCAGTCTTACAATAGAGTCTGTTTATAAATATTCTTAAATCGTTCTTAATTTAATTGATGACGATGGTTATCTTGTTAGTGTGTCTGTGTTTGTGTCTTGTTCTCTGTCTCTTCCATCCCATTCATACTCCCTGTGTCTTGTTCTCTGTTTCTTCCATCCCATTCATACTCCCTGTGTCTTGTTCTCTGTCTCTTTCATCCCATTCATACTCCCTGTGTCTTGTTCTCTGTCTCTTTCATCCCATTCATACTCCCTGTGTCTTGTTCTCTGTCTCTTCCATCCCATTCATACTCCCTGTGTCTTGTTCTCTGTCTCTTTCATCCCATTCATACTCCCTGTGTCGTGTTCTCTGTCTCTTTCATCCCATTCATGCTCCCTGTGTCTTGTTCTCTGTCTCTTTCATCCCATTCATACTCCCTGTGTCTTGTTCTCTGTCTCTTTCATCCCATTCATACTCCCTGTGTCTTGTTCTCTGTCTCTTTCATCCCATTCATACTCCCTGTGTCTTGTTCTCTGTCTCTTGCATCCCATTCATACTCCCTGTGTCTTGTTCTCTGTCTCTTTCATCCCATTCATACTCCCTGTGTCTTGTTCTCTGTCTCTTTCATCCCATTCATACTCCCTGTGTCTTGTTCTCTGTCTCTTTCATCCTATTCATGCTCCCTGTGTCTTGTTCTGTCTCTTTCATCCCATTCATACTCCCTGTGTCTTGTTCTCTGTCTCTTTCATCCCATTCATACTCCCTGTGTCTTGTTCTCTGTCTCTTCCATCCCATTCATACTCCCTGTGTCTTGTTCTCTGTCTCTTTCATCCCATTCATACTCCCTGTGTCGTGTTCTCTGTCTCTTTCATCCCATTCATGCTCCCTGTGTCTTGTTCTCTGTCTCTTTCATCCCATTCATACTCCCTGTGTCTTGTTCTCTGTCTCTTTCATCCCATTCATACTCCCTGTGTCTTGTTCTCTGTCTCTTTCATCCCATTCATACTCCCTGTGTCTTGTTCTCTGTCTCTTGCATCCCATTCATACTCCCTGTGTCTTGTTCTCTGTCTCTTTCATCCCATTCATACTCCCTGTGTCTTGTTCTCTGTCTCTTTCATCCCATTCATACTCCCTGTGTCTTGTTCTCTGTCTCTTTTCATCCTATTCATGCTCCCTGTGTCTTGTTCTCTGTCTCTTTCATCCCATTCATACTCCCTGTGTCTTGTTCTCTGTCTCTTTCATCCCATTCATACTCCCTGTGTCTTGTTCTCTGTCTCTTTCATCCTATTCATGCTCCCTGTGTCTTGTTCTCTGTCTTTCATCCCATTCATACTGCCTGTGTCTTGTTCATGTCTCTTTCATCCATTCATACTCCCTGTGTTTTGTTCTGTCTCTTTCATCCCATTCATACTCCCTGAGTCTTGTGCTCTGTCTCTTTCATCCCATTCATACTCCCTGTGTCTTGTTCTACGTCTCTTTCATTCCATTCATACTCCTGTGTCTTGTTCTCTGTCTCTTTCATCCATTCATATCCCTGTGTTTTGTTCTCTGTCTCTTCCATCCCATTCATACTCCTGTGTCTTGTTCTCTGTCTCTTTCACCCATTCATATGCCTGTGTCTTGTTCTCTGTCCTATTCATCCCATTCATACTCCCTGCCGTTTTCGTTCCATCACAGAGGATGCCTTATTCTAAGCTGTGCACGCCACTCTCCTTGTCCTCCACGTTTCTCCCAGTGGACAGGCAACTCATGTCCAGCCACAAAATGTTCGGCACTTATCGCCCCTGCGGCCACGTAAGCAACGACAGGGGGCGTGCTATCGATGACCACCTGATTGGACCACACCTCCGTCACGTGACCCACGCGATCTTGAGCTGTGATACAAAGAGATTGGTTCCACTATGAAATAGATCATGGTTCAGATATCTTGAACTCTGAACAGCGTTACAGGCTTTGCGTTCAGTAATATGTAAACCATAGATGGAACTATCCTAGAGAGTACAGAAATGGACAAAAAGAGCGTTGACTGCCAGAACCCAGTATCTTCCTTTATATATATATATATATATATATATATATATATATATAATATATTATATATATATATTATATATTTCATATATATATATATGTGTGTGTGTGTGTGTGTGTGTGTGTTGTGTGTGTGTGTGTGTGTGTGTGTATGAGATACTGGGCTCTGCAGAATTTAATAAGAAACACAAATCATTGCATTTTGAAAGAGAACAAGAAGAGAACAGAGGACAGGGCGATACTAAGGTTAGAGAAGGAGCAGGGGTGGTGGGGGGGGGGGGGGGGGGGGGAGGGGGTGGAGATATGATCGGATGGGGCTCAAAGCTTTGTCAGGGATTTCCATAGATTCTCGATGTCCAAGGCCTCATTACATGTTGTAATCCTGAACAAATTCTCCATCGGTGATCTCATTACTTGACAGGGCAACGCACGTGATACCCGATCCGAAGTAGGTGTCTGAAAGTCCACGATGTTCTGTCCCCGCACAAAGGGAGCCAGGTCTTCGCTCCCGGGTAGGTCCTGAGAAACAGAACAGTGACATTTTAATAATAATATAATAATAATAATAGTGAAACTTATATAGCGCCTATTCTCGGCTAGAGCCAAGCTCTAAGCGCTTTACAATCACATCGTTACACAAGGGCTGCCTACCTGGGTAGTGCCGATGAAGAGCTGCCAGCTGGCGCTTCATTCAGTCGTTTCCCGTGTCATCCAGTCAGTATCGTTCAATATCGATCACTCATTTTCCTCACTTCCTTCATTCTCTCCATTTCTCACGCAGGGTGCATGCTATGTGTAACGTGTCATCCATACCAACGGCCAAACTGGCCTACTCTTCCGAAAGTTGGTGATGGGATTTTACGTGTGTGCAAGATGTTATGCGTGCGTTCACACACAGAACCTCGGTTTATAGTCTCATTCGAAGGACTGTATGGAAATGGAGTCAGAACCAATGTTAACTCCGAGGAAAACATCCCCCTGTACCGAAACGCCCCGGCGGAGGTTCGAACCCGCAACCCCAGGATCACCAAGATTACGAGTCCGGCGCTCTACCAACTGAGCTATTCCGGCTCCACTGAGCTATTCCGGCTCCACTGAGCTATTCCGGGGGAGCCGAGGCAGAAAATGTCATAATTTCTTTTAAATCATGTTTTACATGTGTTGGGGGGGGGGGGGGGGGGGGGGTTATGTATGAGTGGGTACATGTTTTGTGCACACAAATATGGAAAAAGAATGACAGTGACTTTGAATCTGGTGAATTGGGTTTCTATAAATAACGTTTCTATGGAGACAGCCAGTTTTGAAGCCATGAAAACGTCCCTTTTGAAAACGAAAATCACTAGCATTGATTGCATAGTTAACAATAACTCAGATTTTAGCACAGATACAGACATTAAATGTTTATTCCGCCAGAAAACATTTTCATCTGACCTTCGAGAGTATGCAACAATAGACATGTAAATGAAAATGAGAAGATTCTCACCTAATGCGACAGAATAGTTCAGCGTGATGCTGTCTTCAAGAAGGGGAACATCAGTCTCCACGTCAGCAAATCCTGACCACGTGACCAACACGTGACTGTCACCCGCCAGGTAGCCCTTGTTGGCACTGCTAATGGCAACGGAACCCCCGACCGGGGCATTGTCATCGATGACGACTCCGTCTCCGCAGAACTGTTGTTGAACTGCCTGTGAACCTGCTAATGGTGGTCCGCCAACGTCGTCCACAAAGGCAGCGCACACGTAGTAGATGTTGCCGCTGTGCAGTTTGGACAGATGACGTGGAAAGGTCACGTGACCGCCTGCCGTTTTCGACGTCACACACTCCTTGTCTCCCGCGCAGTCTGCCCGAGCTCGGAGCTCGCGGACTGGTGACGAGGAACCACGTGACACTGAGGTTCAGGCTGTTGGTCAGGACGGCGGACAGCAGCACGTCACTCGGGGCGAAATCAAGGTCAAGGTCGTAGAGGTCATGGAGCCGGCTGCCTAGCTGCTGGCTGGCCATCCAGGGGTCAAGGTCAGTCTGGCGGAAAGTGCTGTGAGAGAGTTCGATGACGTGGAAGGGTTCGTGGAGGTGGGTGGTGGGGGATGGGAGGAGTTTGAGGCAGCCTGGGTGAGGGGACCTGACAGGGTGCAGGAGAGTCAGGCACACGTAAAGGGTCCCCTCGGCCTCTTCCTCTCACAGCGGTCTGCTGCTGGATCTGTGGTGTGAGTGAACGAGACAGGCAATATAGTCTGGACATGTGAACTCTTAGTTCAACTGGGAACTGAAAAAGAAATTCTTTAAATAAAAAACAAATAGTTGACTTCCATAATGATTAAGATCTACGTAGCTCAGCTAGTTCCTGACGTGCGTGAGTACGGTTCGCCCACGTGTATCAAAGCAACAAGTAAATATCCAAGATCTCTCTCTCTCTCTCTCTCTCTCCTCTCTCTCTCTCTCTCTCTCTCTCTCTCATTTCTCCATGGACTAGAGAGGGAGTAGGGTGTTGGGGCAAAGGGGGAATTACATAGCTTAATAATGATTGAAACTCTCTCTCTCTCTCTCTCTCTCTCTCTCTCTCTCTCTCTCTCTCTCTCTCTCTCTCCTCTCTGTAAAAAGAAAATGTTGATTATATTTCAAATATTGCTCTCCATCGTGTTTATATTTAATCCAGATGGATCAAACAGACTTCGTCAAAACCAAGATCAGACCGTAATGTTCCTCTCAGCGTAGGAAATGTACACACATTACATAATCACTACTGGTGATATTTGACCCCTAGCTACAACCTGTCATTAATTTTGATACAAGCCGGACCTGCCAGTCCTTCATTGTCAAGCGAAGCAGTGTCATGTGAGTCGGTGATAGTCTTTTGCTACAGATAGCTCCTAGGATAACGACTTCATCCTCCTCTGAAAGAGAGAGACTTCCTCTGATGACGAAGCGTGGCTGCCTGTATAGCGAGGAGATGAACACAAGCCAAGCACGGGATCTTCTCCATCCAATAAAATACACGCAAGGACCAAGGCTTCGATTGAAAGGGGGTGCGTACTCCGGAAGACCCCCCCCCCCCCACATGCACCCCCCCCTCCCAAATTTAATCCCAAAATGCAAACAAATCATACATTGTTGGTGACATAAAGTAACAAAAACAACTCGCAAAATAAATCAAATGTAAATTAGATGTATGAATAAATAGACAAATAAAAAAATGAATAATTAAACGAACAGATATATAGATAAATGTATAAATAGATGCGTTAACAAAGAAATAAATACATGAATATATATATATATATATATATATATTATATATATATATATATATATATATATATATATATATATATATATATATCAGTATATTTAAAGTGCCTAAAACAATTTTTTAAGTGCTCAACCCCTTGGGGAGCAACATTAGTTAAAACAAGTTAAAAGAGGAATCTTAAAACAATCTACAAATTTGTTTCGAGCGCGTTGCGCTGTCATCCTGATGACACCCAAAACAAAAACCTGAAAGCCCCCAAAAAACACGTGCAGCCAACCCGCACGTGCAAACAACCGCAAACGGGAGCCCACACGCTATATAACATCGGCGGTGGGCAAACCAAAAACCATCCTGATGACAGCGCAACGCGCTCGAAACAAATTTGTGGATAGTTTTAAGATTCCTCTTTTAACTTGTTTTAACTATATATATATATATATATATATATATATATATATATATATATATATATATATATATATATATATATATATATATATATATGTATATATATATATATATATTATATATATATATATATATATATATATATATATATATATATATATATTATATAATATATATATATATATATATATATATATTTGTGTGTGTGTGTGTGTGTGTGTGTGTGTATGTATGTATGTACTTATATTTATGTAATTACACCTTGCTGTAGGAGAGAGAGAGGAGGGAGGGGGAGTAGAGAGAGGGAGGTGGGGATGGGAGTGGGCTAAGGGGAGATAGAGATAGAGAGAGAGGAGGGGGATGGGGAGTAGGCTAACAGCTGGGGACTGTTGGTGAGTTGGGTTAGAACATGTGAGAGAATATGGAGATTCAACTGGAGAAACTTTTGTGCACATTGTTCTAATCACTTTGAATCTTGACCGGCACGTGAGCTTTGTTCTTGGGGAGTGGTGGAGGAAAAGGCATTGTTTGTGAGTCGGTGCAGTAATAAAGCGTGCCCTGAAGAAGGCCAAGTGCCGAAACGTCGTGAGATGACAACTTGCTTGTTTGGTCTTGTCATTTGAAAGAGTCTCTCTCTCTCTCTCTCTCTCTCTCTCTCTCTCTCTCTTCTTCTCTCTACTTATATATATATATATATATATATGTATATATAGATAGATAGATAGATAGATAATTATATATATATATATATATATATATAATATAATATGTATAAGTTATATACGTAAATAAAGATAACGACTATACCTGGATATGTGAACAATTTGGAGATTCGTGAACCAGCCAGTCTGCCAGAGGAACTGATCCTGATCTGTCAGCGCTGATAGTCCACATGTACAGGCATGTCTTCAGACTCATAGGGTCTGGCACCACAGAGGCCTGGACGTCGACGGTCATTTGGTGCTGGTCCATGTCCACGATCGTCGCTTGCTGAAACTGGACGGTCACGTAGCCATTGCCGTAAGTAGAGGGTTCTGACGTCACAGGTGGCAGACAGGCATCATCAAAACATGGAGAAATCGACGATACGTAGGTATGGTCTGGAAGAAAGTTGCTGTCCAGGTTCTTGGAATAAACGCTCAGTTCTCTAGCAGATGCTGACACCTTTTGTGCGTGTAATGAGCATTTCTGGAATAAGTATTCTCCCGTTGTGTTGGTTCTCTCCAGGCATGTGGTGTCTATGATCTCTGCCTTGAAGTATTTGACATACGAGGTACTTGGTCCTGTTGTTTCCCACACGAAGGTGAACTGACTGTTGGGCAAATGAACGACAGGAGAGTCTTTCTGACAGTGCTGGATTTGCAGACTGGTGTTGGCAGCTGCAGGATGCGGAAGTACGGCAGTGATGGTGGATGTGTCAGCGACCAGCTGATAGCCTGTGAACGTCGTCTGAAGCAAGGTGGCGTTCTGGAAGACCACGTGCGGGACAAAGGGGGACAACTCGATGAAAAGGAAATCACCAGCATGTAGCGGTGGTATGGAGTTCTCACTCACACTGAATGACGTTGACGACTGTTCAATCGTTCCTCTTCCTATGACGTGATTTCCATGGCATCCTTTCCCCGTGAAGACCTTGATCACGTTTTCAGGGTCGGTCTTTGGCACGATGACGAAACCATCTGAGGAGAAGACGGATGTTCCACCTGATGACGTCGCTTTCACCACCGAAAACAGTTTCGTGTTGATAGGAAGTGACGTTAAATTGAAGCAGATAGGACTCGGGTTCTTTGCGGAGTGGAACTGCATGACGTCATCTTTGTCAACTTCAGTTCCCATACCGACTTCCACCTCTATCTTCTCTTCGTGGTAAAACCCTTTCCAAGCCACGCACACTTCCTCTGACTTCAGAATGGCGTCCACGTCGTGTGAATATCGATCTTCAACTGAGGCGGTCTTCAAGCTTTCAGTGGTCAAATGTGGCAGCGGTGATGTTGTAGACGTGGACGAGGACCCATGTGGTGAAGATACCCCTGAGCTTCCATGGACTGAAGTGGACCTCGTCGTGAATACCTGTGTTGTCGACGGTTCAGTTGCCGTGGCAACCTCAGGAACCGCCATTCTCAGGACATCCAAGATGACCGCGTGGCTTGGAGGAGAACGGGAAGGCAGACGGACAGATGACGTGTTGACGGTGGTGACGTAACCTGCGGCGTTGATGACGTGTAGCTGAAAGAAAAAGGAGCGGCCGTCGTCTGTGTCGTAGGCGTGCAGATCTCTGACTGGGTAGTAAGCGCATTCAGCCACGCCATGTGTCTGGCACGTGCTTCTCGTGGAATCGGTCACTGTGTGGAATGGAGTGACGAAGCCATCGTCATCACCTGGAGGACACAACAAGAACAACGCCGTGTATGTATGTTGTGAAGCCCTGAAACTGCTGCATACATGCAGGATCACATTGCATCGTGTCTGGTTTCTACTTTGAAACAGGTCCTATTATCAGTCGTTTCATAGTATGATTTAAAAAGTACTGATTGACTTGATTACGTTTCTGATTTACCTGATGAAGAAATAAATATTATATCATATTGTAATATGTATGAAAGGAGTATGTGCACGGGTATCATAATAATATCTATGTCTACATATAAATATATTTTGCAAAGATTTCCTCATGAATTTGCAGTTTACTTTTTTTTTTATCTCATCGATTACTGACCAGTACGAAACCAACTCTCTCTCTCTCTCTCTTCTGTCTCTGTCTCTGTATCTCTCTTAGTCTAAAAAAATCGATCCCTGTTATGGTAGATCCCTTGACAACAGTCCCGCAGAAATACTTAACAAGATTGGTGTACCAGCCCAGTACGTCATTTAAACAAGGATTGAAAGGGGGCGCAAAGGAAGTCTTTATAAAGTGATTTCGCTGTGTGTCTTTCTGTGACTAACCTATACGGAAGGAAACGTTTAACTCAACGTTGTGAGGTTGTTCGGGGTCGACGAAGACACCTTTTGGCCACGTCACCAGCAACAGCCCCTCCTTTATGACAGCCACCAGCGGCTGTGTGACCTCTGGCGCTGTGACGTCAATGAGGACAGGACCCAAGGTCAGGGTGCTGCTCAAGCCGGCCTTGCTGGTGACCCTCAGGAACAGGAAGAACGGGTCGCCTGACCCAGCCCCACGTGCCGCACGTGGTAGGAGGAATGACCCTCGGGGACGTGAACGGCAGAAAGTCCGGTGATGAGACGGTGGTCACGTCTCTCCCTATGCCGATGTCGAACTCTTCCATCTGACTCTCCTCGTCGTGACCTTGCCACGTGACTTTGACGTAATCTGACGGTAAAAACCATGACAGAGTCTGCGGACAATCTTCGTCAACGTCTGACAGTACTGCTCCGACACGTCCAGTTCTTCAACGTGCGTGGAGGACAACGGAAGATGCTCAACGTCCAGACCTGGGAAAGACCCAGAGCAGACGGCTTGACAACGAGTCGTGTTGGACAGAGCCACTCTCGTCAGGTTCTCGCTCACCAGCCAGGTCTGAGGCGGAAGCTGCGTACAGCCGAGCGTCCGCCCGCCACGAGCGTGAGTGATGGTAACGTTGCGCAGCGTGGGCGGTGTGGTGTCATACACTACCCCGTCTAAAACAGGCCCACTTGGGAGGGTTCCAGGGCTCCGTTGTAGGCCAGCACGCTGAAGAAATAGCGACCTGAAAACAAAACCCACCACCATTTCTACACACGTGGCAACAGCGTACTGTATTACTTTCTGTCTTTCTTTTCTGTTTTCTTTATCTTCCTCTACTTCTTTTTTTTTCTTTTGATAAAATCTCAGCCTAAAGTTGACAACAACATGGGTTTTTTGTTGCAAAGTATGAATAATCAAACGTCTGCAGTCCATAACTTTGGATTCCAATCACCCCGTATCTGTTCTTTCTTTCATTGCCGTGTTTGAAGAACTGACATGATTTCGCTACTAGCTTTTTAGCACGTTGTTCTTATCATTTTCAGTTTTGAGTGTATTATAATTATTATTATTATTATTATTATTATTATTATTATTATTATTATTACTATTATTATATTATTATTATTATTATTATTATTATTATTCATTGTTATTATTATTATCATCATCATTGTTATTATTATTATTATTTATTGTTGTTGCTGTTGTTATCATTATGATGATGATGATTGTCATCATCATCAAGAACGTAACAGTTATCATCTTTAATATAATTATTTTAAAGTCATTATTCATGTTTTTATTATGGGTTTTTGATTCTTCGCTAAAAGGCGTCTGAGGAAAGGACATACATTTAACTATACTTCAAAAAGAAAGCAACGAGAACACAACAAAAATTAACAAAAGATCTATCATTCGACCTTCTGCAGGAAAGGTGAAGGACGCCTTGCTGCCCTGCTTGACCTCCGTGGCATTGGCGGCTTCATCCACTTCACGAGCCGTGACACAGCGCTCCGCCATCACCACCGGTACAGCAAGATGCCGCTCTCCTTGTCCTGGAACCCGTGCCAGTGCACGTGCACCAGGGGCTGCTGGTGAAGTCCATCTCGGCCCGCCCTTCTGCTTCCTCTGGGTCAGCAGTCAGCCCCTCCCACACCGTGCCCGTGGAGGGCGGCGACTCGTCCAGCAGGATCTTCAGGCTGGACGTGGTGGACAGGCTGGCCCAGTTGGTGACGGTGACGGTGATGTAGTAGTGGCGATGGTGGTCGCCCTGGTGAGTGTGGTGGGGGTGCACCAGGTTGGTGAAGGTGACCAGGTAGCGGTCTGCCTCACACGGGCCCACTGAGGGGCAGTAGCAATCGGCTTGACCACTGCAGGAAGTCTGTGGACAACAACAACAGGCATTATTTTAACAGGTTTCCTGACATCAGAGTCGTGTGGATCGTGTTTCGTTTTTGTTAAGTCTCCAACACAGACATACTGCATGAGTAATGTGTATACAAGCTTGACGACACTAATGAAGGATAGATATACCCTGACCCATAATGCATATTTAAGCATGTACCGGTACACACATCCTGAAGAGAAAAAAAAACACCTATAAGCATCAAAACACTGGGCATAGAAGACAGAAACTCTGGTTTTCATATTCTTTCTGTGAAGAAAAATTGATTTTTTTTTTGTTCCATGCAGCGAAATTGTTTTTAAATTTTGGCTTTGTGCAACTTGATTCACAGTTGACACTAAAAAGGTGAGAAATTTGGTGCACGTGACTTCAGTCGTACATGTCCAAACAAAACTTACCAAACTCAGATCCAGTGTGTTTTGATTGACATGTTTTGCCCGTTGGCACATTAAAGAATTTTGACTGAAGGCAGTGATTTTGGAATAAACGGAAAGTCGGTCTGGAATCCCTTCCCGGTATGGAGAGTTTGGGCACTTCCATCACCTGTTGTGGCGTGATTTTGGATGTGGAGTGATTACAATGCCTTACACCTGGACTTCTGTTGAGTGCATCTCTGACATAAGGCTTATAACTAGCTACTCACGAACAGGCAGTGACACTACGGATGTATTCACTGTCGGCTCATACAAGTTGTTAGGTTCTAACTTAGCCATAGATTCCATTTAAATCCCGTTTTTTAACGAAAGGTTGGCTATTTCATTCCCCTCGGGATTACCGTATTGTCCAGTCGTTGCACGCCGACTGCCCCGCGTCCTACGTCATCAGACAGTGGCTGAGTGGACAGTGTCCAGTGTATCGTGCTCACTCCGCTGTGGGGGTCAGCTGTCCTTAGCACCAAGGTCATCTTTGAAAGGTCAGTGTTGTTGTGCACGTACAGTCCGTCTCTGTTCCACCGACCGAGCAGGCCTCGAACGTTGACGTCAGGACCCGTGTGGTCGATGCTGACACGTACACTGTCCTCCTGCGGAAAAGGGGCAGGCAGTGAGTTTCTTTTTAAGGATTCAAGCCAGACCAAGTGGTAGAAGAAAACCAATACTCTTGTGATAACCATTTGTGTGTGAAATCGCTACATTTGAATCGACAACTAGACCACGTGCAAAAAGAAAGAAACAAAAAGAAAGAAGAAGACAAAAGAAAAGAAATACTGGCCAATGTTATTAACGCTTCAAATGGCATTTGCGAAAGCACAACCATTTCTGACTTGAAAGGAAGGAATGACAAAGTTTACCAACCACCTATCCACCACCTCAGCACTCTTTGTTCTAATTACAGAAAAAGAACGGACTTTCTTTCTTATCATCTGAAACTAGGATGAGTGAAGGAACAGGTAGACAATAGCAATACTTCTGTGGCAATCACCTGTGTGCTTCTCCATTGACTAGCCATGCCTCACGGGTGACACATGGAAAAGGTACCATGGGCAGGGGACGCCCTCTTGCTCTGGCTGCGCCACCAGAAACTGTTCTCAGCAGTTCTGGCGAGTTCCCCTATGGTGACCTGGCACTGGTTTTCCCTTGTGAATTGCCGTTACTGAGGTGAGTATTGGATGGTTGTAGGTATGGCTATGCATGAAGTAGTGTAGAAGCAACACGTTGAAAGTGAAAAACAATTAACAGCAAAATAAAACCACCAACAACAAACAGATGGATAAAGGTCACCTTCGAGTTGCTCATGACATCAGACGCCCTGATCCACACGTCATAGGTTTCTCCATCGTATAAGGACCGCTTGAGACAGGTAGTCTGGGCGTGCAGGTTTTTGACCTCTGTAAAGCTTGACCTTGGGGCCTGGTTCAGACTCCATGCAATCTGAAAGCAAACTTTCGTTTTATGCCATCTTTTTATTTCTGTTACACTGTGCAATTCTGAATGCTGTATTCACTTCAACATAATGTGGTATATTTTCCCCTTTATGACCTGAATGCATTGTTTCATTTGGTGTTATCCTGAAAGCTGATCAGTCAACATCTCAAGAAAATCTGGTCAAACAAGAATTTTTCACTGAAGACCAAGCTGATTTCATGACTCAAATTTACTGTCAACCTCATTGTACAGCTGCGAAATATGGTGCATTAAAGCTGCCCAAGAGAAAAAAAAGCTTGATGATTTTGATTCAGTTTGCCTTATTAAGATCCTGGACATCAAAATAAAGCAACATCATCCTCAACAAGAAAGTCAGAAAGCGCTCAAATTAAACTCTAGCACCTTTCATTATATGCGAAAAGACGCTTTGGTTAGGCAATGTAGTTCGTCTTCCACTCTTTACATCTGGCACATTCAGAACTAGTGCCCTCGTTCAACCATAGGAAGAAGACTAAGGGACGGCCAAAGCTGAACTGGAAGCAAAGCACTCAACATGACCTCTATATCACGCGCAGGATATGAGCTACATAGGAATGCTGACTGCTGACAATCGCTCCAAAAGTGATTACTGTTTCATTCATTGGACAACATTGGAGCCCAAATCTTTGTCAAGTCATTACCGTGATGACGGAGGGGTTGTTGGCCTGCGCTTGTTTTCCCCCACTATTAGATTGTTCGTCTTTGTATTTGTCTGACTTTATTCAAGTTTAAAAGGCTGTGCCAGCTTGAATAAAAGTTACTCTGTGTTAGGTTTTCTATGGGAGCAAGAGTTACCCACTTGTTTATTGTTTAACATGTGAGCTTCTACGTCAGTCTCAAAGTAGCTCTCACCTATGGAATCAGGTAGTATTGTCTCCTGCAAGTTATCTAACAGAGGGTGCTTTTTACCTGATCCAGTCTGAATGTGATTTCCATTCTAAGCAGTTTTGAGGTAATTTTCACTTTACGTCACCATGAAAGCAGTTTCCACTTCATGCGGCCCTGAAAGCAATTTCCCCTTCCTTCAATATCAAAGCATTTTCACGTCGTGCAATCCTAAAAGTAATCTCCACTTCATGTGATCCTCAAAATAGTTTTTCCTTCATCCAGTTTGAAAGTACTTTCACTTCATGCAACCTAAAAGATTTTTCTTTTTCATGCAATCAGAAAATCTAATTTTTCTCAAGTAAACCGAAAATTGTTTTCACATTGTGCATTTCATAAAGACCATTTAATGTCATGCGATCGTAAAAGTAATCATCACATCACCTGGTCCTGAAAGTGTTTTCAGTGCACATCATTCTGAGAGAGCTTTTCATTCCATGTGATCCTGAAACTAGTCTTCATAATATGTGATCCTGAAAGTAGTTTTCACAATATATCATCCTGAAAGTAGTTTGCACAATATGTGATCCTGAAATTAATTTTCTCAAAATGTGATCCTAAAAGTAGTCTTCATAATATGTGATCCTGAAAGTAGTTTTCACAAAATCTGATCCTGAAGCAGTGCTCAAATATGTCTCCCTTCGCTGACCCTGAAAAGAAATTTCGATTTATGCCATCCTGAAAGTAGTCTTCACGTCCTGTGATCCTGAAAGAAGTGTTCACTTTATTTCATCCTGAAAGTCATCTACACCTCATGTAATTATGGAAGTAGTCTCACATTCATTTGATCCTGAAAATCGTTCTCAGTTCACTTGATCCTGAAAGCAGTCGTAACTTCATGTGATCCGGAAAATGGTTTTCACTTAATACAAACACATTAGCCTGGAAATATTTTTCCCACTTCATCTAGTTGAAAGTGGTAGTTTCTTCTTCACGCAGTACAAAAACATCTTAGCCTTTAGGGGGTTTGGAAGTTATTTCAACTATCTGCAGTGCGGAAAAAAATTAAAAATTGAACAATTGATCATCCTAATTCCCCAAAGTCCTATGATCAAAGGACGATGATGGCGACGATAATGATGATGATGATAATGATCGTTTACTAAATAATATCTTACCTGCTCTTCGCAGGATCTGCTCTCTCACCTCAAACTTGGTGATGCCTGCCACGTTGTCAGTTCCGGAGATCGGTAAAATGCCAGAGATCTGGTCATAGTGCCCGCGAATATCCAGGCTGGGATCAGAGTTCACTTTCTTCAGGAGGTTGTTGCGGACCATGTCTGTGTTGTAGAATCGTCCTGGCCACTTGACACACAGCTCCTTGGTCACGTCCGTCTGCCATTTATAGTCAGACCTGTACACAGTATGACAGTGTCAGTGACAGTGATTGTCAGGCCTGCACACAGTATGACAGTGTCAGGTGACAGTGATTGTTAGACCTGCACACATTATGACAGTATCAGGTGACACTAATTGGTAGACCTGCACACATTATGACATTGTCAGGTGACAGTGATTGTTAGTCCTGTACACAATATGGCAGTGTCAGGTGACAGCGATTGTTACACCTGCACACAATATGACAGTGTCAGGTGATACTATTTTTAGACCAGCACACAATGTGTCACTGTCATTTGTCATAAAGTGCTGGAAATGCACATAACATGACACTGCCTGCTGTCACTAATTTTTAGAACTGTATGCCATCTTGCACCGTCATCTGTCATTGATTACATAAACTGTATGCAAGATGACATTGCCAGCCGATATTTACCGTTAGAACTCAAAGAAACGTGACGCTATCCGTTGTCGTAGATTTTCAGAACTGGGCACCACATGACACTATCAGCTGTCATTGATTGTTAGAGCTGTACATGACATGACACTATCAGCTGTCGCTGATTGTTAGAGCTGTACATGACATGGTACTATCAGCTGTCGCTGATTGTTAAAGCTGTACATGACATGGTACTATCAGCTGTCGCTGATTGTTAAAGCTGTACATGACATGACACTATCAGCTGTCGCTGATTGTTAAAGCCGTACACAACATGACGTGGTTAACTAGGGTAAGGTAAGGTAATGTTGTTCACAGCCCAGCCGACCGCAAAGGGCCATATCAGGGCTGTCACCGCGTTGAAGTCAACTCACAAGTCATATATTTTTTAAACTCATTCACGTAACTTTTTAAAAATACACCTTAAAAAACACACCAGAAATTTTGTTAAAAATCTGTCTACTGTAGAATCTTAAATCAAATGAAAAATGTTAATCTTTCTCAGAAACCCAAAGATCACATCAGGTGTATAATATGGTCAACTGTCATGAAGTGTTAAACCTGTTTACAATATGATACTGTCAGCAGGTATTGACTTTTGAAACTAACTATACACAACATAACACTGTCAGCTGTCATCGATCAATAGAACTTGTACACCGCATGACATTGTCAGCTGTCAGAACTGTGTACAAGATGGCACTACCAGCTGTGGTTCATCACTAGAACTGTACAAAACTTGACACTGCCAGCTGTCACTGATTGTCAGAACTGTGTACAACATTATAGAACAGTGTACAATATTATAGAACAATGTACAACATTATAGAACAGTGTACAGCATAACATTGCCGGGTTTCACACACCATTAGAACAGTGTACAACATTATAGAAGAGTATACAACATAACATTGCCGGGTTTCACACACCATTAGAACAGTGTACAACATTATAGAACAGTGTACAACATTATAGAAGAGTATACAACATAACATTGCCGGTTTCACACACCATTAGAACAGTGTACAACATTATAGAACAGTGTACAACATTATAGAACAGTATACAACATAACATTGCCGGGTTTCACACACCATTAGAACAGTGTACGAGAAGACACAGCATGCCATCATTAGTTTTTAGAACTGGCAAAACATGACGCTGCCACGTGTCACTGGTTGTTAGATCACGATACATTTTCCTGTCATTGCATCCAGAGCTGTGCACATCACGGCACCATCACAATCCCCTGTAGTCATCACTCCATTTGCCAGCTGCAAATCTTTTTATCTATACCTTTCAATTCTCTTTCGACCCACCTCTTCCCCTATACCTCCTCCTCCTCCCGCTCCTCAATATCATCCGCTCTTCCTATCGTCAAGCAGACCCGGTTGCAGCCAGATCTGTCCAAAGACCCTATTCGGAACCACTTGGGCAGATCGAGTCTTTGAGACAAATTGGGCAGTAACATCCCCAACTCACCGCGGCTCTGCGTGCACCACTGTCAGACCGGTGGCCGGGCGGAACTCTACGGACGAAGAGTTGTCCAGCAGAACCAGACGTCTGGCGTACGCCACGTTCTGCACCTTGTCGTGCACCTCCAGGAGAACGCCGTACATACGCCCTTCTCCTCCCCCTTCTTCGCTTGTGGCAGGGTCAAGCTGACCTCGTAGGGCCCTCCGGGGGACGAGGCCTTTGGGTTCCATTTTTGGGTCAGTGTGGTTAAGGCTGTCGGCTGGATTGATAGGGTACAGCAGGTTTGAGGTTTGAGATGGATGAGTTTAGGAATGGTCGATGACGTGTTTATGGTGCGCAGTCAAGACGGTGTTAAACACTGAACAATTACTGCACCTGTCATTATATTTGTCTATTTTATTTGTTACTGCTGAAGAAAAAAAAAAATCTTCAACCACTAACACTGCCATGGTTTTACTGCTACTGTTCACTCTGCAGTACTTGCTACCACTGATGCCTTGAGCATCATCTTCATGGCTATGATCAAATATCATCATCACTCATCATCATCATCATCCATCATCATCATCATCATCATCATCTTATACATCAAGGTCTCGTGCTGTCATCCGCATCATCATCATCATCATCATCATCATCATCATCATCATCATCATCGTCGTCGTGATAAAGCTGTTGTCTTGAATATTAGTGCATTACCGACATTGTCATTTAAATTCTGTCCTTTATCATCGAGGTTAAAGTAACTGCAATTGAGAATACACAAATCTTGCAAAGCATGCCGTAAACTCGAGTGTACAACATTTGTACTCCCATGTTCCTCTCAAGGTGAGCTCCTCTCTCTCTCTCTCTCTCTCTCTCTCTCTCTCTCTCTGTGTATCCGGGCGCTCTCTCTTCTTCCCCCATCTGTCTTACTGTGTCTCTGTTATCCTGGTCTCTCTCTTCCCCCATCTCTCTCTCTTCTCCGTCTTCCTCTCTCTCTCTCTCTCTCTCATCTCTCTCTCTCCTCTCTCTCTCTCTCATCTCCCTCTCTCTCTTTCTCTCTTCCTCTTGTCTTTCTCTCCCCATCTCTCTCTGTTGTACCTCTCTCTCTCCCACGTCCCTCTCCTCCATCCTCTCTCTTTCTCCTCTCTCTCTCTCTCTCTCTCTCTCTCCTCTCTCCCTCTCTCTCTTGCTCTCTCTTTCTCACTCCCTCTCTCTCTTTTCTCTCTCCTCTTTGTCTTCTCTCCACTCTCCTCTGTTCCGACTCCTCTCTCTTTTCCTACCCCCCCTCCCCCCCCCCCCTCTCTCTCTCTCTCTCTCTCTCTCTCTCCTCTCTCTCTCTCTCCTCTCTCTCTCTCTCTCTCTCTCTCTCTCTCTCTCTCACCAGCACTGTCAAAGAGTTCTGGCCAGCGTGTATTCATGAAGTTCCAGGCGGAAGCGGTCAAGTCCTGACGCCAACCCACTGTTGCCCCGTGGCCCGGGTCCGTCCACCCGTTGATGTACACCTGCACAGGCCAGGGTACACAGTACACAGTTCGCATTACAGATCGCCAGTTCGAATCCCGTCAAGCTTAAAACTTTAAACAAAGTGCGTCATTTTCGCTGTTTATCCTAATGTGTTGTCGTCCTGGTGGTATAGGTATAGTCGTTAGACAGTTCATGTCTCTCCGACTCTCCTCAAAATGTCTATCCCTAACTGCTGTATCCTCTAGGTCTGTACGGTAAGCTCGTGTCTAACTAACAAACAAAATGAGACTTTTAGGAGGACATTGTTCGGTGAAATAAATACACGTACTCTCAATAGCCCTAACACAGATATAGGAACAAGCTTCTCTCTTTTTTACGTGTGAAGTGCCTACTATTTATCCACGACTCAGAACAGCCTCAATGGAGTGCTTAAGATATCAAATATATTGTAATTTATGTCTTCTCCCGATAACTAGAGAAATAAACTCAATAATGTCGATGGTATCAAGATGCTCATCGATTTTTCTTCGTGTAAATCTCCATAGAGGGGAATAATTAACTTTAAATTGGGGGAGCTTATGGGGTGTGTGGGGTGTAAACGTAACGGGTTGGAGGTTGCGTTAAAGAAAATAAGATGTTTTTGAAAAAAAAATACTGTTCAACAAAAACACAAACACAGCAACAAACAACAAACACACAACAACAACAACAACAACAACAACAACAACAACAACAGCAACGACGACGAAACCTTGATGTGACGTGAGCGTGTCACACGAGTAGACAACGTCATCGGCTGGTCACTGGCACAGCCCCCTCCACCACCAGTACTTGTACAGTGCGCCGGCTTCGTCTGGTCCATGGTGAAGCAGATGGTTCTGGACTGGTGCGTCTCTGGGAAGGTCTCCGTGCCCTTGGGATTCCCACTGTAGTCCTTCAGCTTGTAGTAGCCACCGGCCACGGCTTTCATTTCGGCGCAAACCCTGTCGACACGTAAAATGGCGCAGACAAAATTGTCCACAACATACAATTCGGCGCCAACGTCGTCAATGAGGTTTAACCATAACGACACAGTCAACAGTTTGTAATGGCGCCGACATTGTTAGCAGTCTGTAATGGTACAGACATTGTTAGCAGACTGTAATGGCGCAGACATTGTTAGCAGACTGTAATGGTACAGACATTGTTAGCAGACTGTAATGGTACAGACATTGCTAGCAGACTGTAATGGTACAGACATTGCTAGCAGACTGTAATGGTACAGACATTGCTAGCAGACTGTAATGGTACAGACATTGCTAGCAGACTGTAATGGTACAGACACTGTTAGCAGACTGTAATGGCGCAGACATTGCTAGCAGACTGTAATGGCGGAGACTCTGGTAGCAATCTGTAATGGCGCGGACACTGTTAGCAGTCTGTAATGGCACAGACACTGTTAGCAGTCTGTAATGGCGGAGACACTGTTAGCAGTCTGTAAGGGCACAGACATTGTTAGCAGTCTGTAATGGCACAGACATTGTTAACAGTCTGTGTTGTCAACGACACTGTTAGCAGTCTGTGATGGCACTGACACTGTTAGCAGTCTGTAATGGCACTGACATTGTCAGCAGTCTGTAATGGCACAGACACTGTTAGCAGTCTGTAATGGCAAAGACATTGTTAGCAGTCTGTAATGGTACAGACATTGTTAGCAGTCTGTAATGGCACAGACACTGTTAGCAGTCTGTAATGGCAAATACATTGTTAGCAGTGTGTAATGGCACAGACACTGTCAGCAGTGTGTAATGGCATTGACACTGTCAGCAGTCTGTAATGGCACTGACACTGTTAGCAGTCTGTAATGGCACGGACACTGTTAGCAGTCTGTAATGGCACGGACACTGTTAGCAGTCTGTAATGGCACTGACACTGTTAGCAGTCTGTAATGGCACGGACACTGTTAGCAGTCTGTAATGGCACGGACACTGTTAGCAGTCTGTAATGGCACGGACACTGTTAGCAGTCTGTAATGGCACGGACACTGTTAGCAGTCTGTAATGACACGGACACTGTTAGCAGTCTGTAATGGCACAGACACTGTTAGCAGTCCTTAATGGCGTAGACACTGTTAGCAGTCCTTAATGGCGCAGACACTGTTAGTAGTCCTTAATGGCGCAGACACTGTTAGCAGTCCTTAATGGCGCAGACACTGTTAGCAGTCTGTAATGGCGCAGACACTGCTAGCAGTCTGTAATGGCGCAGACACTGTTAGCAGTCTGTAATGGCGCAGACACTGTTATCAGTCTTTAATGGCGCAGACACTTTTAGCAGTCTGTAATGGCGCAAACACTGTTAGCAGCCTGTAATGGCACGGACATTTTCAGCAATATTTAATCGTACCGATAAATTGTCATGAATGTTTAATACAGAGGAGAATGATAATAAAAGTCTGTAATGGATGAGACATGGTTAACAACGTGACAGAACCCGTCCACAATATGCAGTGAAACAGACGTTGTCAACAATGGGTAGTGACGCATACATTGTCAGCAGTATATGTAATGGCGTAAACATTGTTTTTTTATGAATGTTTTTGTTTCTCTGTATCAGTCAGTCCGTCAGTCAGTCAGTCTGTCTGTCTGTCTGTCTGTCTGTCTGTCTGTCTGTCTGTCTGTCTGTCTGTCTGTCTGTCTGTCTGTCTGTCTGTCTGTCTGTCTGTCCTGTCGTCTGTCTCTGCTCTCTCTCTCTCTCTCTCTCTCTCTCCTCTCTCTCTCTCTATATATATATATATATATATATATATACATATGTATCTCTCTCCCTCTCTCTCCCTCTCTCTCTCTCTCTCCCTCTCTCTCTCTCTCTCTCTCTCTCCCCCCTCTCTCTCCCTCTCTCTCTCTCCCTCACTCTCTCTCTCTCTCTCCCCCCTCTCTCTCCCCCTCTCTCGCCCCTCTCTCTCTCCCCCCTCTCTCTCCCCCTCCCTCTCTCCCTCGCCCCCCCCTCTCTCTCTCTCTCTCTGCAATACTGACCGGTCCCCATCGTGGAGATTGACCTTGGACTGAGGCAAGGTCAGAGTAGCCTCACAGACGTGTTGGTCACTGCCAGTGACAGGGCGGGTGGCACTCACTCTCTGTTTGCACATGGGCTTCGATTGCAAGTCCTGCTCCACGATTGTAGAGGTTGACCCTGCCAAGACAGAGCATAATAGGTTACACCCCGGTTTGCCCTTTCTTCTCTCGCCCATTCATGTTTCGCCCATTCATGTTTCGCCCATTCTTGTTTCGCCTATTCGTGTTTCGTCATTGTTTCACCAGTTCGTCTTTCGCCCATTCCTGTTTCGCCCATTCCTGTTTCGCTCATTCATGTTTTCCCATCCATGGGTCGTCCATCCATGTTTTGCTTGCTCATGCTTCTCCTGTTCATAATCCACCTGTCCATGTTTTGCCCATTCATGTTTCGCCCATTCGTGTTTTGCCTGTTCATGTTTAACGTGCTCAAGTATCACCCAATCATATTTTAACCAGGCTTCGCCCATTTATGTTTTCAATGATTAAGAAACATTCTTCCCAAACAAACAAACAAACAAACACCTGGATCAGATCTATCAAAGAAACACAACTCGTGCTCATCAAGTAATGGTCCCATAATACTACCAAACACTCTTCAAACAAAGATTTCCATCCTTACCATTTATCATGAACCCAATTCCATGTCACAGAATTGTAGGCTACGTTTTTTGAGTTTCATAGCAATACTCAAAGAAATGCTGAAAATGTCAGTATTAGATATCTGGTCATATACATTCACATCAGAAAAATGCTGCCCAGAGTAAAATGAGATCAAGTTACTCATCTGAAACCAAATTTATATCATGACCAAGGGAGACAATTAATACTGTCGATTGCGTGGGTGCAGCAGGCATATACCTTTCTGTCATGGCTTTCTGGAATCATCCACCAAAATTCCGAACAGGTTCACAGTACCAAAACATGTGTCGTATACTGTTAAATTGAAAATAAAATCAAGAGCAAGATTCATTTCTGTCAACATTCATCTTAGTTACAATTGCGTTTGTTACAACAGTACGTTGTACAATTCTGATTTAAAATCACTTCAATTTAACTACATGCATGTTCAAATACTGCTAAACGTTTCCCCAATCTAATTTCAAAATTTAATTCAGTATTCTATTCGATACAATATTTTAACATATTTTTGTTT
>CM031621.1:10131662-10134162 GCA_018398815.1 Conus ventricosus
TCATCTGGTTGAGAAACCAACCCGTATTACCGAACAATCTTCAACATTATTAGACCTTTTTAACTTACACCATGTCCCGATATGACCAAACCACGGATGTAATGCCACCGATCTGTAGTGACCATTCATCACCATATGCTGTCTTGAAAAATCATCATAGGCCCAACACATGCTACAGACGCACAATTTATAATTACTCGAAGTTGGATGTTGCAAAATTGATTACCGAATTATCAAATACTAATTGGAATGCAATTCTGTCTTTAGAATCAATTGATGATGATGCTGAAAAAATGTCAGAAGTACTTATGAACACGGCAAAACTTTGTATGCCAGTTAAAGAAATTACAGTCAATGAACGTGATGCTCCATGGATAACTATTGAAATAAAAAAGATTATAAAAAAAAAAAATGCCATTCACAGATTAGCCAAATCCTTAAATTTCGGTTGGACATGGGCATTATTCGTCGAATCCGTAACGACCTTACAGAAAAAATCAGATTAAAAAGGGTGAGTATGCACTTGAACTTGATAGTCGCATTTCTTCTCCTTGCAGGTTTGGATCAAAGGACTGGTGGAAACTAGTAAAAACATTCATTTCAACCAAAGGTATGCCTCAAGCGATATTCCCCCAATAGAAGAAAATGGTGTAATTTACTACTCCATGAAAGATAAAGCAACTGTATTCAATACATACTTTGCTGCGCAGTGTTCGTGGATGGTAGAGCTGAGATTCTGGATTAAATGAACTCAACGGGTTCATAGATCAATTGACTCTTTCTACAAATATAGTATTGGAAATATTGAAGAGTCTTGACTGAAAAAAAAGCATAGGGCCTGATTTAGTCCATAACAAAGTGTTAGTAGCTGCTGCAGATGTTATCTGTGAACCATTGATTTTTTGTTTAAACCGTTCATTAACAGAATGTAGGTTTCCATCCATATGGAAACTAGCCCATGTAACTCCAATATTCAAAAAAGGAGACAGAAACAAGTGTGGAAATTACCGCCCCATTTCGCTCTTGAGCTGTGTATGCAAATTGATGGAGAAATGTGTTCAAAAACATGTTTTCAAATACCTCACAGATAGCAATCTTTTAGCAACTGCTCAGTCTGGTTTATTCCACATGACTCGACTGTCTTTCAACTTTTGAGTATATATGATGACTTTTGCAAATTTTTAGAAGCTAAAACAACTGCACAAGCAATATTTTTTGACATATCTAAAGCTTTCGATAAAGTGTGGCACCAAGCATTATTACATAAACTATATCTGCTTTGGGTATCCGTGGACAACTTCTCGAATGGTTTACTGACTATCTAAGAGATCGTCCCAGGCTGTTGTTTCTAAAAGGGAGTAAATCGTCCTACCTTCCAATATCAGCAGGTGTTCCGCAAGGTTCTGTTCTTGGACCACTTCTATTCCTTGTCTACATAAATGACATTGCACATGATATTGAATCGATGATCAAATTATTTGCAGATGATACTATATATATCTGGCGTTAGATAACACCCAACTAAGGACAGAAATTTTAAACTCAGATCTTGACAAGATAAGAAAGTGGGCTTCTGCTTGAAAGTAGAATTCAACCAATCCAAAACTAAATTATTAACTATTTCCAATCACACAAGTACCCCAAACTCAGCCCTTGAAATTTAGTGATGTGATATTACAGGAATCAGACCCCATAAGCATCTAGTGTAATGATACAAAGCAACTGTAAATGGGACCTCCATATTAAATCTATTTTATCCAAGTGCCGTGCCCTTATTCCCATGTCTCCGGTCATACAAGTACAGACTGAGTCGTAAATCTCTTTTTAAACTATGTATAAATCATTTATTCTACCTCATTTTGACTTCTCAGATGTTATTTGGGACAACTGTACAAATAAAAACAAAGCGAAGATCTTGAAAACCTCAATTTGGATGCTATTAGGACAATCACTGGTCAGTTCGTGGTACTAATCATCATAAACTATATAATGAATCAGGACTAACGTCCCTTAAAGAAAGACGTCGTCGTCATAAACTCATATTGTATTTCAAAATTGTTAATGGCACAGTGCCATTGTATTTAGTTGAACGTCTTCCTCCTCTAGTTGCTTCAATCAATCCTTATCACAGACGAAATCCCCAGGAAAGACAAGTACCAAGTGCAGATTGGAACTGTATAAATCATCATTCTTTCCTTCCACTACTGTTCTTTGAACAGTCTTCCTGATAACATGAAGCAGTCTGATTCTCTTAGTTTTGTTAAGCGTTACCTTAGTAATACAGATACAGTTGTTCCTTCTATTATTATTTGCAAGACAGACAATCAGAAATAATAATTTGCAAACTGAGACTAGAAATGAGTGACTTGAACAGTGACTTATTTAAACGACACCTGTCAAACAGTGCAGCATGTAACTGTGGTTATCCTGTTGAAGACGCTAATCACTTTTTGTTGCACTGCCCACTCTTCCAGTTAGCTCGAACTCAGACAAAAAGCGT
>CM031621.1:10136662-10141662 GCA_018398815.1 Conus ventricosus
TTCTGTGCGTCTTTCTTTTTCTCCCTATCTCTTTCTTCCTTTTTTTTTCTATTTACTTCTCATTTCCCCCCTTTTTTTCCTTCCATTCTCTCCATAATTTTCTCTCTCTCTCCTCTCAACTTACTCATTTCTACCAGTTGTATCCCCCCCCCCCCCCCCCCGATTTCAGGTCAATGGCAGCGAGTGTGCACATATGACCACTCTATTAAGAACAAAACCATTACGACGAAAATACAGTAATATGAAGTAGTACACGACGTCAAAATATAATGTAACAATATGTCAAAGATTCTACAGAAAATATCTACATTATATCTCTGTCTCTACACATGTCTTCTCTATCTGTCCCCGTCTCTGACTGTTCTGTCTCTGCTGTCTGTCTCTGTCCTCTCTCCTCTCTCACTCAACATACATGATCTCTCTCTTTCTCACTCCTTCTCTCCTTATCGTCCTCCCCCCCCCCCCCCTCCCCTATGTGTGTCATAACCATTGTGTCTGTCCGTCTGTCTGCCCCCTCCCCATTTCCCTCGTTCGTCTTCCCCCCCCCACCCCATCCATTCGCCTGTTGAAGGACACCACGTCTCATTAACGTTATGTTAGTAGTTCAAAATGCTCAGCTGTCCATCTGTTCTCGCCAGGGTGTCGTCCTGTCAACTACAAGCTTTCTGTTTAAACCCAGTCTGGAACTCCAAGCATCTGTCCACTTTGACCTACTGCACTCAAGAGAACATATAGCACAGAAATCATCAGAAACACGCAGTGATACACATGGTTCACCTCCATACCAGTGATGCCAGTGTTGTAACTATCAACGAGTTCAAGGAGCCATTAAGACCACGCCTTCCCACACCACCCCCTTTTCCTTCGCATCAAGCCACAGGCAAGAGCTTGGCCCTCAAACAAACTGAAATGAACACAACCATCGACACCACTCAACTCGGGAAAGCCAGTGCAAAAGGTTGATCCTAACCAAGAGGGCTATCCACCACTCTTGGACTCCAAGGAAGTGCACAGCATGCGGATAGAGTGGGGAGAGCAAGAGCGGTTTCCATGCCAACGCAAACCAAAAGGCGATGGTTGGACAACTCGAGGAACTCCTTTGTTAGTCTCGATAAGTGAGAGAGAGAGAGGACAGAACTCAGTGTAGAAACGTGCTTGCTTGCACGTGTGTGTGTGTGTGGTGTGTGTGGTAAGTGTGTGTGTGTGTGTGTGGTGTGTGTGTGTGTGTGTGTGTGTGTGTGTGTGTGTGTGTGTGTGTGTGCGTGAGCGTGCGCACAGATCAGTGCAAGCAAAAAATTTATCCACAAAACAAATCTATCCATAAAGCGCCATGATCGTTGAGTTTGGGGACTTGACCGGTCTAGAACTTAAGGTGTCTGATTTTGTTCCAAGGCCTGGTGTTCAATTCCTGCTTGAATCAGTATAGTCATGTTGGAAGAGGCATTCCATTCATGTTTAGTTTCTCCTGTTCCCGCCTTTAAAAAAATTTTTTTTATATTAAACTTCAAACCAAAATACTTGCATGAACGCATGCATAAAATCCTTTCAGGTTTCATTACTTCCCATTTTCCCTTTCACAGAGAAATGAACCGTCGTGCTATGTTGGGATGGACACCACGAAAATCTAACTCACGCATACTGGCATTGTGTTCGCATTTCTTCCTAAAATACGGTATATGGTTAAATTGAATGCGGGAACACAAGTGTAGGATGCACCAAAAGTTAGCATTGGTGACACTTGAAGCTGTAGAGAGAGAGAGAGAGAGAGAGAGAGAGAGAGAGAGAGAGAGAGAGTTGACACGTGTCTACCTTCAGCTTTTATTTTTGAAAAAAACGTACACTGCTTTCTTTGTTTTTCTGTGAAGCAATTTCAAACATTTATCTTTTCCGAATGTGGGAGCTCTTTTCGGTATGACCAGTGCACCAATAATCCATTGTGTTTAACAAGACAGTGTGTGTGTCATCCTCTTGATGTGCTGCTGGTTACTGATATAGTGTGGTACTGCAAGAGATGTGTATACACCTACATGGCTGAGCCTGATTGGACAAAAGTATTTGGTTTGTCTTTTCCCCGTTTATCTCGGTATGGCGTTTCTATACCGAGCTTTTCTTTTTTTTTTTTCTTAATGCTGATCGATAAGAATGAGGATGATTAAGATGATGCTACGGATTTCCATTTTGGTCTGAAACTACATGACAGGGCTGTACTCTACGCTTCCTTTCATAATATAACCCGGCGTCAACCAGGCCCGAGAGATACAGGCACCTGCAGTGTTGGTCAGGAAATTTGAGCAACACTCTCAGAAACGCATCCATTAAGTGGATGAAACTCGACTGTGTGGTCCCAGTCTTCCCAACTGAGTCCGCAGCAAACTCAACTCTGGTAGGAGCCGGTCGGGGCAGAAAAACCCACATGACTCTGATGGGATTCGAACCCACGACCTCCCAGCCGGGAGTCCGCGATGCTAACCACTTCGCCACGGCGGCTGGTTACCGAGCTTTTCTTGACCTAACTTTGGTTTATTACCCCGTGACTAGACTTCTTGTTCTGTGTAACCATGATTATTAGACAGTCTTTTCTCAAATTCACATTGTTTTCCAAAACAGAGAGCATCCATTCTAGCCATGGCAAAATATCTCATTCAAATGGCAAATGTGACCAGCACCGTAGAACACGCATCGCCTATTTAAATGTTTATCATTTATACAGCAAACTACTAAATACATGTTTGCTGCTAAAGTATAACCCCAAACGCCCATCTGCATCGACCAAAGGAAACCAACATTACAGACAATGTACTGTAAATGATCAGCTACAACATCCTTTGTCGCAATACTGATCACCATTGGTCCAGTCTTACACGAGCACTCTTTTTTTCTGTCAAACTGACAAGAGATTTCAGTCACTCAGCATTGCCAAACCAGGCTTGCAGTCTGTGTATATCACAACACCGTTCACTTCTTTTTATAATAAAAAGAAACTGATCTAGAATCCCTGGAGTCTGAGTGCTTCTCTTCTTTAAGGCTTTTGATATTACTAACCATTGTTTTCAACCTTGAGGAAATTTGTTATTTACATCCATTCTGAAAGTACCTTTAACTCTTTTCTTTATTCCTAATAAGAAGACAACAAACGACTCGCAAAGATGTCTCACCTGATCGACTTAAAAATGAAACGTAGCAGCCACAAATACAACATGAAATGGAAAACAATGTGAGCTACCAGTCAAGTCACAGTGACAAACAATGAGTGACCATTTGCACGAACTACCAAATCAGCCACAAAGCATTGATAACTGGTAACCAAACTTCTGACTCATTCATTTCTTAAACTTACCGAATCAAATCCATCAGAGAACACGTCAAATCCCATGGATAGAAGTCCCAAGAAATCTGTCTGCATGGTCTGTAACAGTAGAATCAAATTTGATAGTTACTTTAAAAACCCTCCACTTGCAGCCTACGAAGCATTCGCATTATTACAGGATATAAAAGAAGTTAGACTGCCTGGGTTTCTTTAAAACAGGATAACAAAACAACGGAGGAAAAAAGCTTCGAACCCACTGGAGAGATGAGGAATTGAGTACTTCGACTCGTAGAGTCTTCAAAGTAATCATTGCTTTGAAGACTCTACAAGTCGAAGTACTCAGGTTTTTCTTCTCTCCAGTGGGTTCGAAGTTTTTTTTTCCACAGTTGTTACTAGTTTAAGATTTAAAAAAAGAGATGGAACTTGATAAAACAAGTGTCTGACTTGTCGCATTTGCTGTCCCCTATATTAGATAGATAGATAGCTAGATAGCTAGATAGCTAGATAGCTAGCTAGATAGATAGATAGATAGAATGCTGAACAATCAAGTAGTGGGGGGAAACAAGTGCGAACTAACATTTCTTCCATCATTATAGTAATGACTTTGCAAAGATTTGAACTGAAAATAAAGAAAAAGAAAGGAGGAGTGGGGTTGAAGAAGAAGAAAATGGGAACATAAAAATAAGAAAGTATATTTAAAATATGAAAACCCTTCACTAGCTACACGAGGGACCATCTCTCTCTCTCTCTCTCTCTCTCTCTCCTTCCTCTCTCTCTCTCTCTCTCTCTCTTCTCTCTCTCTCTCATCTCTCCTCTCCTCTCTCTCTCTCTCTCTCTCGCTCTCTCCTCTCTCTCTCTCTATATATATATATATCATATATATATATATATATATATAATATATATATACAGTACTATATATATATATGTATATATATAGATATATGTAATTCATATATGTATGTGTGTATAATACTATGTAATTATATATATATATATATAATATATATATATATATATATATATATATATATATATAAAATATATAATATATATATATATGTGTGTGTGTGTGTGTGTGTGTGTGTGTGTGTGTGTGTGTGTGTGTGTGTGTGTGTTGTGTGTGTGTATTCTTCCGTCATTATAGTAATGACTTGGCAAAGATCTGAATTAAAGAAAAAAAATAGGGGTGGGGGTGGGTTGAAGGTGAAGAAAATTGGAACATACAATTAAGAAAATATGAATATGAAAACCCTTCACCAGCTGCATGAGGGAACCATCACAATCCCTCCCTATGGCAGATCTATTGCTATTGCCTGCTCCTAGGCCTTTCGTCCGGTGGATCGGACTCATCAGGGAGACACAGCCGATTGTGTCTGTGCTCATGACAACAATTCTCTCTCTCTTTCTCTCTTCTTTCTCTCTCTCTGATATATGATCCGTTCTAGCCATGTAAAGTAATTCGATTTAATCACAATGGTGAATAATGTAACCGGCAAAGTGGAACACTTATCATTCATACAGCAAAGTACTGGATATATTCTTGTTACTAAATGTACCCCAAACGCCCACCAACAAGAAATATAACCAGCATTACAGACACAATACTCTAAATGATCAGCTACTTCATCCATTGTTGCGATTCTGTTTAGCACTAGTCCTCTATTACATGAAGACCCCTTCTAGCAAAGGT
>CM031621.1:10146662-10149162 GCA_018398815.1 Conus ventricosus
GAGAGAGAGAGAGAGAGAGAGAGAGAGAGAGAGAGAGGAGTGTGTGTGTGTGTGTGTGTGTGTGTGTGTGTTGTGTGTGTGTGTGTGCGTGTGTGTGTGTGTGTGTGTGTGGTGTGGTGTGCGGTGCGTGCGTGAGGCGTGGTGCGTGTGAGCGTGCGGACGGGGTGTTTGTTTTAGTTTGATTGTTTCATTCTCGTTTCTTTTTGCGTATTACATAAGATGATGGTTGTCATTACGTATTTCTTCGACGAGGATGTATTGACTAAACATTGACGGATAACATTGTGGCCTGTGGCAAGTAAGTCAAAACTTACAAATTCGCGAAATATGCTCTGTGTGCCACAAAAACAGGTACACTAATTTGTTATTTTGTTGAGACAACACGTAATGTCTAACGTGTTCGTTGCATGTTTACTGTCATGGTTGATTGGTCTTTTGACTGTCCATGTCCTTTGTTTTGAATTGTTTGTATTTGACTGACTCTCTCATCGTTTTTTGCCTGTGTACATAGTCATTAGGGCCGAATCTTAATTAACGTTTTGAAAGTGTGTAACTGAGTGAATGATTGCCACAAACGTAAACGGCTGAGAACAAGAAGAAATAGCGCAAATGACAGTAGCGCAACAGCAGTGCCAACAGACAGTAGTGAAAAGACGGTAGAGTAACAAAAGTAGCGCAACAGACGGTAGAGTCAACAGTCAGTAGCGCAAGACGGTATAGTAAGACAGTAGCGCCAAAGTCAGTTAGCGACAAAGCAGTAGGCCACAAGACTTAGCGCACAGACAGTAGCGCCATTAGAACGTAAACGCAACAGACAGTAGCGCAACAGACAGTTGCGCCAAACAACGTAGCGCAACAGACAGTAGCGCCAACAGACAGTAGCGCCAACAGACAGTAGAGTCAACAGACGTAGCGCCAACATACAGTAGCGCCAACAACGTAGCGCCAACAGACGGTAGCGCCAACATACAGTAGCGCCAACAGACGTAGCGCCAACAGACAGTAGCGCCAACAGGACAGTAGCGCCAACAGGCAGCTTTTCAGTTCGAAATATTAAGGTAGGCCTGTCGCTGTGTAAACGAAAGCGTGCATAAGAAAGCTTCTAGAGGTCCAGCCGAGGATAGTCGTTATGAATGATAATGTGATGGTAACAACAGTCACTTACGCCGTGGTGAAGATCGTCATCCACACGAGGAAGAGTTGTAGAAGCTGGGAGCATCACGTAGTGGCCAGGAGCACTCACTGGCTGGCTGACTGGAGTCGGGCTGTTGGTTGGCTAATTGACAGACCTTAAGCGCATTGAAAACACACACGACGCACAACGCACGCGCACATGACTGACGACTGAACAATTTATTGTCAGTTATCTCAGGTTGTACTGAAACACACACAGCGCACACATGCACGCGCGCGCGTGCACACATACACACACACACGCAGCACACGCACGCACGCACGCACGCACGCACGCACGCACACACGCACACACAGCACGCACGCGCGCAGCGCGCACGTGCGGCGCACGCACCACGCCGCAGCGCAGCACGACGCACGCACGCCACAACAAAACACACACACACCACACAACACACACACACACATTCAGACAGCACGCGCATGTGGTGTACCATGCCGGACATACGCATGCCCACTACATACTAACATACACATACACCATCAACAAATCACACCACATGCACACAGAGTAGCGATAGTGGGGGAGGGGGGGGCTCTCAACGTCACTCCAATTAAACAGTACACATGCAAACCCCGTGCACACAATGTACAATGCCTCACCCCCTACCCCCCCCCCCCCACCCACACAACAGATGCACACACACACACACACACACACACACAACACACAACACTCACACACACACACACACACACACAAGCATGCGCATACACGTCGCATGCAACACAAAAAATTGAAGACACAACATGCGGGGTGTGCAGTGACACAACGCGCAGTGAGTGAGGAGAGAGAGAGAGAGAGAGAGAGACAGACAGACAGACAGACAGACAGACAGCAGACGACAGACAGACAGAGAGAGAGAGAGAGAGAGAGAGAGAGACAGACAGACAGACACAGAGACAAGAGACAGAGAGAGAGAGAATGGAAGCGGAGTTAAAAGGCAAACACTTTCACTGCAGAAATAAAACAGAAGTATGTACAAAACTTACACGTACCCTACAGGCGGTATCAGCGGTCTATCACACTCCCAACACTTGCATGCAGAGAGATTTGCAGGAGCCCACCACCCACAAGCCCGTCTGTCTCTTTGCTGCCCCTCTGTTTGCCTCTTTTAGGTACCCGCTCCTTCAGAACACACCCCTCTGGCTTTGAGCCAGTGACAACGCATGGGGGTGTGATTACACATCGGAAATCAATACGCCAGTGCTGCGAGTCAGGTTTTGCCATTATAATATGGGGACAGGCAAAAATGAGATTGTTCTCGTTTTTCTTTTTTTTGTGTGTTTGTGTAATAGCTCGGTT
>CM031621.1:10156662-10216662 GCA_018398815.1 Conus ventricosus
CCTGCCCACGACTCTAGCCATATGTTTTCAGCACTGAACACGACGGAAAATAAAACTGATGCCTTTCGCTTATTTACGAAAAACAAAGTTGCAACGACGCTACACAACATAATAAGGAAATTCAGAGAAACGCCGTCCTCCATCTGTGTTTTTCGTTTGGCAAGAAAACGTACATTACGAAAAACAAAGCTGCAACGATGATAAACAACATAGCAAGGAAACTCAGAGAAACGCCGTTCTCCATGTGTGAATATTTCACAGGGATGCTGTGAAGCAAATCCAGCACGAACGTAGATGATGCTGTTTTGGACAAATTGAGTGACTGTGACAAATTGAGCTGCGACAAAATGAGCTGTTTACCTAAGGGCATGTCGGTTATAAGCACACAGAAACTACATAGCCAATGTGTCACAATTCACCACAGAATGAGTCATATTACACCTCTGAACCATTTTGAGTTTACATTGTCTAAAATTACCTCTCTAGCCCTTTTTTTTGGTGGGCAAATTTTTTTGTTTCAAACTGGATCAATAGAATCTTAAGTATGCCAAGTTTAATACCACATTCCCTGAATAGAAACGTTTGAGAAATCCGTAACTTTCTTTTTAGTATCAAAGTTGACTGGTATATCCTTCCACAGTAAATTTTAACATGCAGATGTTCAGTTTTTCAAAATCAGGTCATCGGTATATCTTTGAAAGATTGTAGAATAGATTTATAAATCAAAGATTGTAGAAGAAGTGCATATTTTAAAAAAGATTGTAGAATAGAATTATATATTAAAGATGGCAGAATATGTTTACATTTTAATTCACAGCATAAAATGTATCTGTCTTTGGAAGACAATAGGGTGTGTGGAAAAGACAGCCAAGTGTATGGGAATATATTAACAAAAAACAAACAAAACAAAACAAAAAATGTCGAGAGACCTTCCTAAGCGGAAGGAAGTTAACAGTGGGACGAATCACGTGACTCGAAATATGCGAAGATGTTAATAGATACCAGAGACAGTGATCACAAAGACGAAGTCTTGATAAATCTAGAAATCTGAATCAGCTTCTTTTCAAATGGACATCTTAAATGAGGCAGGGAACAGTGTAACAGTACATACTGTACAAGTAAGGTAGCTCTTGCTCTCTTATTGAAAACAAATCACTCGCCATCAACTCCAAACGAACGCTGCTTACAACTCCAAATCGCCAAGACTTACCCTACGAGACCGTTCTTTACTGTTGACTGGTTCTCCAGTCATTTCAGATTTACTTTCATATCAATCAAACGAAGGTTACCTGTATCCGCACTGTTCGTCCGTGTGCTTGTTTGACAACATTTAAGTCTTGAATACATGTTAGTGTGCGTTTGTATATTTCTCCACTTGTTATTGCTGTGTGAATGTGTCCGGTACAGGCTATAATACAAGGCAAGGCAAGGCAAATGGTTTATTGCGTAACGGCCTCTGGCCCGTGACAGTGAGGGGAACGGCAATCAACTGTTAAATTGAAGACGAGACAAACAAACGTAGCATTCACACATTCAAGAAATCCCATATCAACCACAATAATGGCAGCAAAATGTGTTCATAAAACAAACCTTGCTCTACGTTTCAAAGCAAAAAAGGGGAATTTAGACAAATTCAGTTGGGTATTAAGGGTACTACTTGAAACCCTTGCACATTGTTCACGTTTCGTAAGGTTGGTCCTGCACTCTGAATATAATTCTTAGCTCTCAGGTCACTTTATTGTTGGCATTCAAATGATATCTGGAATTCGTCCTCATCGTCCGCCAAAGACTATAGTATGCAGGCAGAGTTGGAACATCCTTTTCCTTCCAATTCTCCTGGTTTGTTCCGTGTGCTCTGTATTGTCAGTGCTGCTAGGCTACTTTGGTGTTGTAAGCCACATTGGTTTGGAGTTATTCTGGCTTACAGCCATTTCATCAGGGAGGAAGAGGTACCCTATTTATTCGTAATTTACAGCTTCTTTCCGTTAAAAAAAAAATCGGTATGAACACAAGGAATGTTGTCGTAGGGATCAAAGGGAAAATCTTTCAGAATTACATTCCCCCATTGTTTGTGTCCCCATGCACTAAACATAGTAACGTTCTCTGATTGGTAGAAGGTTCCCTCGGCATTGTCACTCTCCACGTCTGCCGTTACAGCTCCAGGATATCAGTGTAGGTAGCGGACATTCCGTTGTCCACCGGATGTGACACGACAGAACCTCCACGGGAGTGCTTCCATGGGTGTACCAGCCCCTGTGTCATGACTGCAAGCCCACCGGCTCTGAATTGATGGGTGTACCAGCCCCTGTTTCATGACTGCAGAGCCACCGGCTCTGAATTGATGGGTGTACCAGCCCCTGTTCATGACTGCAGAGCCCACCGGCTCTGAATTGATGGGTGTACCAGCCCCTGTTTCATGACTGCAGAGCCCACCGGCTCTGAATTGATGGGTGTACCAGCCCCTGTTTCATGACTGCAGAGCCACCGGCTCTGAATTGATGGGTGTACCAGCCCCTGTGTCATGACTGCAGCGCCACCGGCTCTGAATTGATGGGTGTACCAGCCCCTGTTTCATGACTGCAGTGCCACCGGCTCTGAATTGAACTTCGACTGTCTAAATGCTTTTCACGAGTGCAGATAACTGTATGTGAGTGCGCCTAAATCACATTTGAGAATGTCACTCAGCTGCTCAGAAAGGATGAAATAATCGGTTCTAGTATCTCTGAGGCATATCATATACGTGTGCACTTACAGTGGACGTTTAACGGAAAAAGAGAAGAAGAAAAAGCTAACAAACAAACATAACCTAGCTGGAAGGTGCAATGTTGTGAGCCGCTATATTCTGTGTCAAATGCTATAAAAATGAAAACATAATACTATTATTACAGAAAATTACGTCATGCCGCTCTGCAGAAATGAAATGACAATGTCACTTACAAATTAAAAGCCGCGCAAAGAGCAGCCATAAAACCAGCAGCAGAAGATTAATGTTATTTTGATGTGAGCTAAATACTTACTTAGGCTTAGATGCTCCCGCGTGCGACGCATGAGGCAGTCAAGGCGCTCCACTGTGCACGGTCCTCAGCCAGTTTGCTATTGTCACTCCATCCCCAGCCAGTGGAGGCGCCGTCTGCAGACAATGGTTGACACGCGGAGCTGTTTGGACCTCTCCCTGACGTCTTCATTTGGTATAAAGTTTGACCATTTGATGCCCAAGATCTTATGTAGGCACTTAGTATCAAAAGCATCGAGTTTCTTCTCCTGGGTGGTCTTCAGTTGTCAGGTTTCACAGCCATATAACAGCGTTGAAATCACATGGAGTTATAAAATTTCAGTTTGATTCCAAGGGAAAATTTCTTGCTGTTCCATAATTGTTCAGCTGATTGAATGCTGATGTTGCTTTCACAGTACGACACTTCAGCTCATGGTCGAGGTCATTGGCTTGTTGATACAGCTGCCTAGGTATGTGGAGTTCTGTACTACTTCCACTTGTTTTTGGTCGATGAGAACGTCTGTTGGTCCATGATGTTTGTCGGTAAGCATGTTTTTTGTCTTTTTGGTACTGATGATGAGGCCAATGTTGCTTGCAAACTTGCTGATGTTGTCTACAAGTACCTGCAGATCTTGAGTGGTGCTTGCAAGAGCGGCAATGCCATCGGCAAAATCCAGATCTGAAAGGCTGTTTCCTCCTGTCCACTTGATTCCCTTTCCTTGGGTTGCGTGATTCAGAACCCAGTCAATGGCAAGTGCAAAGAGGAGAGGGGAGAGGATACAACCTTGCCTTACCTCGGTGAAAACTTCAAACCAGTCACTGTAGACATCTTCCGTCCTGGATCTGCACTTGGAGTTTATGTATATCTACTCAATGGCCGACACAACTTTCTCTGGGATGCAGTAGGTTTTCATGTTTCCACAGTGATGGTCTGTGGACACTGTCATATGCCTTGGAGAAGTCAATGAAGCTGATGGCCAAGGGTACTTGGTGCTCTCGACACTTCTCGATGATCGGTCTTAGTGTGAAGACTGTTCCACACAGGATCGTTTTGGGCGGAAGCCTGCTTGTTGTTCCCCGAGCTCATTGTCCTCTACGTCGTGCAGTCGTTTGAGGATGACCTGGCAGTACACTTTCCCTGGTATCAACAGTAGAGTAACTCCTCTCCAGTTGTCGCACTCTGAGAGGTTGCCTTTTCTGGGAATACAGACGACTTCGCCATTCTTCCAATCCTCTGCGACGACGCCGGAGTTCCAAGCCCGGTTGCAGAGACTGCACAGCCAAGAATCGATGCAATCACCACCACCTTTAAACATTTCCGCTGTAATTCCCAGGGGAATAGCCCAGGGGTCTTATTGTTCTTTAATGTCTTGATGGCTGTTCTGATCTCCTCTTCAGTGAAGTCTTCCGTGTTGATAGGGAGCTGGAGGGATGGTCATCCGCCTCAGCTGGTGTCGGTGGCTCTGGTATGTTTAGAACTTCTTTAAGTGCTCGGCCCATCTTACAAGCTTCTCCTCGCCTCTTGACAGAAGTGTGCAATTTTTTGCCTTCACAGGTCCAGAGCCAGTCCTCACAGAATCAGTTATCTTCTTTGCGATCTGGTAGACAGCTCTCGTGTCGTTGCGCTTGACAGCTTCTTCGGCATCTTCTGCTTGCTTATCCAGCCAATCCCTTTTATCTTTCTGGGCATTTCGCTTCACCTGCCTGTCCTTCTCGATGTATTCCTGGTCGTACGCTGCTTGGTCTGAGGAGCAGTTGTGTCTCTTCTGATGGAGTTCTTTCTTCTCTGCTATCAATTCCCATGTTTCATCACTGATCCAGGATTCTCGCAGTGACTTCTTAAACCCTAGGCTTTCTTTTCCAGCTGTTGCCATGGTTCCCTCATCTCCTCCCACCATTCTGTCGATCCTGGCATTCTTTCAGTAGGACTGAATACCTGTTGCTCAGGAAGCTTGGAACTGGGCCTCAGTGGTGGGTTCCTTCAACTTGCTTGTCATTGTGTTCTTGGACAGAGTCTCTTTCTTTCTTCTCTTCAGCTGATCTTCAGCTTTGCTGTCACCAAATGATGGTCACTGCCACGTCTGCTCCACGGTACACGCGTACGTCTTGTGGACATGGGGTTCTCCACCTTGGTCCAAATCGCGATGTGATCATTTTAGTCTGAGTCCTGTGTCCATTCGATATCCATGTGATCTTGTGAATATCATTATGCTGGTGTAGTGACGACACAATTTTCATGTTGTTCATTGCGCGGAACTGCAGGAAGCGTTCACCATGATCAGTTTCTCTTGCCATACCCATGTGGACCAAGGACATGTTCAAAGTCAGACCGATCCTCCCCAATCTGTGCATTCAAGTCGCCCATGATCAACAAGATAATCATAATGGCGTGGTACTTTTTCAACCAAGTCTTGAAGCTGCTGGTAGGCGGTGCCTTTGTCTGCATCGTCGTGGTCACATGTTGGGGCGTAGCACTGGATGATGGTGACCTTGGCGTGTGACGTGATGAATCGTGCTGTCAGGAGGCGCTCGTTCACTACATACCTTTGAACATAATTATATTTCCAGGAAAAGCCATATGGCTCCTTCCATTATCCAAAAGAAAAAAAAAGACTTGACATGTACTATAGTCCAACAAAATCAGCACATAAAGGAAGTCATGATCACTGTGAAAATAACAATGTCATTAAAGCCGCCACCTTCATTGAAGTGAAGAAAAGAAAAATTCCCTCCAGTGGCTAACTTTGGGCTATTCTATCGCAGAATACGTCAGCCACTCCTTTCGTTATTAATGATTCAAAGACGTGTGCAAGAGGGACCTGAAAGTCTTGAACATCGACCAGAACAACTGGGAAGCAACAGCCCTCGAACGGTCAGCCTGCAGACAGACTGTGCAGAAAGGTCTCTCCAAGTTCGAAGAGACACTCGCTCAGCAGCACGGGGAAAAGAGATGAGAAGAAAGGCTGCAGCCCAGGCAGACAGACCAGCGTCAGACTTCATCTGTGCCCTCTGCCACAGGGACTGTCATTCCCGCGTCGGACTGGCCAGCCACACCCGTCGCTGTACCAGAATAGACACCTAGAGCGCAACTCCATATTCTTCCGAGACTGAAGGATGCCTACATAAGTCTACATAAGATATTGAAACACAGAAGAAGAAGAAGAAGAAGAAGAAGAAGAAGAAGAAGAGAAGAGAGAGAGAGAAAAGAGAGGAGAGAGGAGAGAGAGAGAGAGAGAGAGAGAGAGGAGAGAGAGAGAGAGAGAGAGAGAGAGAGAGAGAGAGAGAGAGAGAGAGGTTATGCTTTTTTTTGATTCTTCCCAGAACTTGGTTTTTGGTGTGAGGCTATCGCTATGAAGCACTGTGTCGATTACTTTATTTTGGGCATTGTGTGAACGTATCTGGAGCAATATATTACTGTGTTGATTACTTTATTTAGAGATTGTGTGAATTTATCTGGAGCAATATATTACTGTGTTGATTACTTTATTTAGAGATTGTGTGAATTATCTGGAGCAATTTATTACTGTGTCGATTACTTTATTTGGCATTGTGTGAACTTATTTTGGAGCAAATTATTACTATGTCGATTACTTTATTTGGGCATTGTGTGGACCTAATCTGCCATGAAGCACTGTCGATTACTTTATTTGGGCATTGTGTGGACCTATCTGCCCTGAAACACTGTGTCGATTACTTTATTTGGGCATTGTGTGGACCTATCTGCCCTGAAAAACTGTGTCGATTACTTTATTTGGGCATTGTGTGGACCTATCTGCCCTGAAACACTGTGTCGATTACTTTATTTGGGCATTGTGTGGACCTATCTGCCCTGAAACACTGTGTCGATTACTTTATTTGGGCATTGTGTGCACTTACCTGGAGCAATGTCTTGGTCACATAATTTTCTCCTCGTCTGAGAGGGTGGAAAAGTTATATTTGGTACAAAAATCATTTGAGTTTTTCCAATCATTTAGTGACGTGTCTTTTTTTTTTCATTTTTATAATTAATATCGAGATGGTGATCCCCCCCCCCCCCTCCCTCTCAGTGAAAAAAAGTATTGACTGCTTTCCTTCTATACTGTATTCTTGATCTGATTTGAATGTGTCTTACATCTGTTGTTCTTTGCCTTCTATTTTTGTTTGTCTTACATCTGTCGTACTTTGCCTTCTAGTTATTGTTTGTCTTGCATTTGTCGTTCTTTGCCTTCTATTTTTTGTTTGTCTCACATCTGTCATTCTTTACGTTCTATTTCTTGTTTGTCTTACATCTGTCGTACTTTGCCTTCTAGTATTGTTTGTCTTGCATTTGTCGTTCTTTGCCTTCTATTTTTTGTTTGTCTTACATCTGTCGTCCTTTGCCTTCTATTTCTTGTTTGTCTTACATCTGTCGTCCTTTGCCTTCTATTTCTTGTTTGTCTTACATCTGTCGTCCTTTGCCTTCTATTTCTTGTTTGTCTTACATCTGTCGTCCTTTGCCTTCTATTTCTTGTTTGTCTCGCTACGCATATGTGACGATCGTTTCAGGTGGTGTAAACATGTTTTTATTTTTGTAATTTGACGCTGGTCTGTTTAGAGTAAACCCAATGTCGCTAACAGTCGATCGAAATTGTGCAAAATAGCTCATATCATATTTTAAGAAATGTAAAGGTAGCTTGCGTATATTCCTCATGATAAAGTATATGATGGAAATTTATAACAAAGTAGTTGTGTCATAGAAAACAAAATTCCCCCTAACAACTATAAAATGCTAACAATATCCAGGCCTGTTCGGAATTTATTTCAAAGTTAGTCATCTTAATTCGGGGATGATTCATCATGCGGTGGCGTTCCTCCGTCTCACTACATTCACTAACCTCCCTAGGCCCTTACCATTCTCCTCCTTCAGAGTGTTTGACCAAATTTCCCCCCACTGTCATGAGAGGAGGATCCATTACTATTTCTCTTCTGCCACCCCCCCCCCCCCCACCCCCTTTCCTTCTGGTTTCTCTTCATTGTGTCACGGTCTTGTCATGTCTCTCCGACTTGTTGACTGGCCGGTTCTTCTTGCTTTCTCTTTGCCGTGTTTTTCGTGGCACAGCTTCCGTCTTGTTGCGCGAGTGCTGGTTGGGCGATGTTGCTCTGATTCTAGCGTTGTAGCGTGAGTGCTGGTTGGGCGATGTTGCTCTGATTCTAGCGTTGTAGCGCGAGTGCTGGCTGGGCGATGTTGCTCTGATTCTAGCGTTGCAGCGTGAGTGCTGGTTGGGCGATGTTGCTCTGATTCTAGCGTTGCAGCGTGAGTGCTGGTTGGGCGATGTTGCTCCGATTCTAGCGTTGCAGCGTGAGTGCTGGTTGGGCGATGTTGCTCTGATTCTAGCGTTGCAGCGGAGTGCTGGTTGGCGATGTTGCTCTGATTCTAGCGTTGCAGTGTGAGTGCGGTTGGCGATGTTGCTCTGATCTACCGCGTGTGTTCCACAGTGACTGCAGAACTGACGTTTCCCTTCTGTTCTCTGCTGTCAGTACACAGGAACAAGAAACTCCACCAGTTAATGCCTTGATTGTTGGCAGCTCCTACACTCAGCTTTTTCCTTGTAGTTATCGGTCGTGTCACTTTTTCTGTGGTCATTCGATAGACTCGTTTTGCTTCAGATCTTTCCAAGACAGCCACTGCAGTGAAGACAGCCACTGCAGTGAAGACAGCCACTGCAGTGAAGACAGCCACTGCAGTGAAGACAGCCACTGCAGTGAAGACAGCTACTGCACTGAAGACAGCCACTGCAGTGAAGACAGCCACTGCAGTGAAGACAGCCTCTGCAGTGAAGACAGCCTCTGCAGTGAAGACAGCCGCTGCAGTGAAGATAGCTACTGCAGTGAAGACAGCCACTGCAGGAAGACAGCCACTGCAGTGAAGACAGCCACTGCAGTGAAGACAGCTACTGCACTGAAGACAGCCACTGCAGTGAAGACAGCCCTGCAGTGAAGACAGCCTCTGCAGTGAAGACAGCCGCTGCAGTGAAGATAGCCTCTGCAGTGAAGACAGCTACTGCAGTGAAGTAGCTAGCCTGCAGTGAAGACAGCTACTGCAGTGAAGACAGCCACTGCAGTGAAGATAGCTACTGCAGTGCAGACAGCCACTTTTAAGACTTCTAATACGTACCTGCAGTGGAGACAGCCCCTTTTAAGACTTCTAATACATGCCTGCAGTGAAGACAGCCACTGCAGTGAAGACAGCCACTGCAGTGAAGATAGCCACTGCAGTGGAGACATCCCCTTTTAAGACTTCTAATACATGCCTGCAGTGAAGACAGCCACTGCATTGAAGACAGCCACTGCAGTGAAGACAGGCACTTTTAAAACTGGCAGCAGAGGCGTGTTAGGGATGATAATGTGCACAAATCTGCGGTCAGTTTCAAACTGACTCAAACGTCTATCGAGGTTGCTAGCTTTCAAATCGTATAGTGAAGACTGTAATGAACACGTGTACCTACCTTTTCCAACCCTGCTTTAATGTCTTTCCGAACATAAGCAGTAATGCTGTTCATGTAAATTTTGCAGTTTGTTTTCTTTTTCCCCACTTCATTGTCCATTGCCCCAAATTCTTAATATGTCATGTCTTTTTTCATTTCATTTCATTTTTTGAATTGTATTCCAGAAGAGACAAATGTGCTCCGGGAAAAGAAACGACTCTGGAAATAAATCGTACTCATTTTCAATGGGTCAGAATTTACCACAGTCCTTTGATGTCACGTTTATGCAAATCATTCTCTTGCCAAACACAGCTTCTGCTGCTGCACGGTTGTCGTTGGTGATGGACAGTGGTTCCTTCGGCAGCACACCACACACACTTATGTGCGCTGGGTCCACTCTCTTGGCTTTCCTGGCTGCTGCCGTTTATTCCCCCTAGCACCAAGTTAGTTCTTGCTTTCGATCTGGACCGAGTTGTCTTGTAGAATATTTCTATCTGAACACTGAAGACAGAAGCGACACTTGATACAAAATTTAAAATATACACATGTTTAGACACGGTTGTTTCACAAAATACTCATGACACAGGTGAATAACGGCATAAAACATGGAGGACAACTGAGTCCCTTAACAATTTCAAATCTCAAAAGAAATTATCATTGATGACTTCCAAAGTGTTCCGTGGCCAGTTGCTTGGTTTTAAGGGGCATGGTAGCAGTTGTGGGTCTGTCTAGTTGCAAGACATCAACTTTTGCTCGTTTCAAAGACAGCTTGTCTCTTTCAGATACTGTTATTCTCTGCGACCTTTCTTTTTGATTTATGACTTTTGCGACATTCTTTGTCTGTCGTAATCACAGGAGAGTATCACAACAACAACAACAACACAACAACAACAAACCACAAAAAAAAAAGTGATACCAGCCGCCGTGGCGAAGTGGTTAGCGTCGCGGACTCCCGGCTGGGAGGTCGTGGGTTCGAATCCCATCAGAGTCATGTGGGTTTTTCTGCCCCCGACCAGCTCCTACCGAGAGTTGAGTTTGCTGCGGACTCAATTGGAAGACTGGGACCACACAGTCGAGTTTCATCCACTTAATGGATGCGTTTCTGAGAGTGTTGCTCAAATTTCCTGACCAACACTGCAGGTGCCTGTATCTCTCGGGCATGGTTGACGCCGGGATATATTATGAAAGGAAGCATAGAGTACAGCCCTGTCATGTAGTCTCAGACCGAAATGGAAATCCGTAGCATCATCTTAATCAACCTCATTCTCATCGATCAGCATAAAAAAAAATGTCTCAAATTCTGTGGCCCTTCATGCCCTGCTCTCATGGTGACCTCAATTTCGATGTCCTCTCCACGTCTGTGGTCTTGGTTTGGTTCCGTCGGGGTCACCGGTATCGGCGAGTCCATGGGGGCTGTCGTTGGACAGACGTGGTGGCGCCCTCCGGAGGTAGAGCTCACTCATGCCGGCTCCGCGACTAAGCAATTATTGTCGTCAGTAGGGGGCTTAGTAGGTGGTGTCCTGCGTATGTTAGATCAGAACAGGCGCCACTGAACACCACCGAAGTGACTCGGCAGCAGTGCAGTGTCTCCTCCGGTGGGTTGCCTCTTGACGACTTGACATTGACTGCCCCCTGTGGATTGCCGGTGCCGGGGCTTCTGTGGGGCCGACCGGGCTGTGGCTGTGGACGGGGTGTCGGAATGAGCGGTGTGGGTGCACTGCCTCTGAGGTGGCGCAGAGGTTGGGACAGCAAAAAAAAAAAAGTGATGAAAAAATCTCTGTATCTGATAATTCAGACATAAGCAAAACAAGACATGTTCATAGTTCTGCTGTATTAAAAGAACTATCTTGTTCATAGTTCTGCTGTATTAAAAGAACTATCTTGTTTCTTTGTCCATACTCGCCCTCTGAAATCTATGGTTTAGATTCTCTTGCATTCTGTTCGTGCGGGTGCGTGTATGTTCGTATCTGTGTGTATTTGTTTAGATGTCTAACATGGGCGGGGTGTTGTAGCTATAATTAGCACACCAAATCGCTTCACGCGCTCAGTCTCATCATTTTCCGCCTTGTGCTGTTCTTTTGAAGACCGTTGTTGATGCCCCTTTCTGCCGAAGACCGCCCAGAATGTTTCTCGATAGCGGGAACCCATTGTGTAATACAAAGATGTTGGACGAAGGCTTCACCAGAGCAAACACCTTGGAAATCCACGTGAAGCAGGTAAAACAAGTTATGCTCGGTTTGTCCATAGTGCACTTCAGGGACAAAATGCCGAACAACATTGAAGAGGGCGTAGGGCGACTCGCAGATCATGAACAAGATGGAGCTCCCCACCAGCATCGTGGTCAGAGTTTCTTCTTTGGACGACAAGGAAGAGGACATTTTTTTTAAATCTCCATTGCCTAATCTGGCGAAGTTTCACAGTCGTCACCACTGTCGCTATCGTCACCACCACCATCGTCCCTCCAAAAACACCAACACCAAACACTATGCCTTTCATAAAGTTAATCAGGTTTTTTTTGTTATCTTTGTAGAGTTCTCCCTCAATCACTGCCATGATGCGAACACATGGATGGGATCATGTAAGCATCCAATACAAAATCGCAAAAACAGGATGAATGACAGCGAGTACACTGAGACATAAATCGCAAAGATGATTAGCGCCATAGTCCGAGTACGTATCAGGCTGTGAAATGTCAACGGATTGAACACGCAGAGACATCTTTCAACGGCAATGATGGCAGAGGAGATGGGAGAGGAACAGGGTCGAACTTTTATTAAGGACCACTTATACACAGTCTCACAAAACATAGAAAGAAAAACCGACAAACGACAGAAACTTTATAAATGTTTAATTTCATTATCAGTGAACAACATTTTGTCACTTTCATCGAAAAAATCATTCTTTCTGATTAGACAGGGGAGCCTGAATGAGACTACCGCCCAAAATGACATTCACAAAAAGAGTTTTTCTTCACAGTCTGATCAAAACCGAGTGTGCCCCCCTCGTGCTGCCACACAATCCACACAGCGCTGCCTCATGGTATTGACTGTTCTTGTAATGAGTGCCTGGGGAGGTTTGCCCACTCCTGCTGCAGGTAGTGCAGCAGCTCCTGTCGATTTGCCGGAACAGGGCGATTTTCTTGAACTCTCCTCCCAAGCTCGCCCCAGATGTACTCAATAGGGTTCATGTCCGGGCTGTTTGCCGGCCATGGCATCCTGGTGATGCCAGCTTGCACCACAAAAGTGTTCATGGCTCGGCAACGATGTGGGGTGGCATTATCGTCCATGAACACAGCCTGAGCCCCAATCTGCCGGAGTGCTGGGACAACCAAAGGCCGTAAAATCTCCTGCAGGTAGCGTTGGCCGTTCAGGTTGCCATCCACATGGTACAGGGGAGTCTTGTGGTGACTGCTGACCCCCCCTCCCCCCATACCATGACGGAGCCACCACCAAAAGCGACGACCTCCTGGATGACGTCATCTGCCAGCTGCTCCTTGGGACGCCGCCACACCCGAATGCGTCCATCTCGTGGCTTCAACTGGAACTTGGACTCATCGGTGAAAAGCACCATCCGCCACTGAGCCCGAGTCCATGTTCGATGAGCTGTGCACCAGGCCAGGCGACGTGCCCGGTGGGCCGCAGTCAGTTTTGGTTTCCGGACTGGGCGCCTTGCTCGAAGGTTGGCGGCATTGAGGCGCCGCCGTATGGTCATCTCACACACTGCTGTGTTAGTGGCAGCTTGGAGCCGACGCCTGATGGTGTTGGAGGTGGTGGTCCTGGTCCGAAGAGCATGTCTGCGGATGAACCTGTCATCTCTTGCAGTGGTCTTCTTTGGCTGGCCTGGACGGGGTCTCTCTTTGACAGTTCTAGTGGCTTGAAAACGTTCTCTCAGCCGAATGATTACGGAGTGGGACACTTGTAGTCTTCTGGCCACTTCTCGAACGCCAACTCGATCCTGCAGCCATGCAATCGCCCGGGTCCGGTCAAAATCAGACAGCTTGCGTCTTGGAGGCATTTTTGTGTTATGAAGAATTATGCACGTTGGGCTGCTTTTAGGGGCATTCCAGTCAGTAAAATGCTCGGCAATGCATTGGTTTTTGCACGTGCATTTGGAATTTCAGTGCAAAACCGTTTGAAGCAGTGTTCACTCTTGCTTAAAAAACAAGCAATTTTGACAACAATCTGCAACTTTCAACCCCCCCCCCCCCCCCCCCCCTCTGCATGCCGCACGTGACAATAAGACAGCTTTCGCAAGCTTTGCGGAATACTCTGTTAACCCCTTAAACCTTTCCCAGTCGAATTCTTAAAAAAAAATGCATTGCTTGTATTTTTGGCCAATTTAAAAAGAAAGGGCCTTTTTTCGGGGTGGTCCTTAATTAAAGTTCGACCCTGTATAAGAGATTCCTAAAACAACTAATAATCCATTGTTGGTTATGAAAGTTAAGTGGGGACCTACCTCTTGTTTTTGCGAGAAACTGCATGTACAGTTCTTCTGCTTGGAATATTGTTGTAGCGGTCAGACACAGTCCATCAGCGAGGGCCAGGAAAAACAGACACATCGTGACACGGTCCTTCAGACCCTGCTTGTAGAACACCACCATGTTGATGACGTTAGCGGGTCCTCCAATCACAAACAGCAACAGGAGCATGCAGTTTGGGGTTTGATGAACGATGCGTCTCTCGTCAGGACTGACAATGCCATCAGGATTGTTCCCAGGAAGGAAGTCCAGCTGACTGAGCAGTACCATGATGCAGTCCTCTGGAACTGACTACTTTCCCCAGCCAATCGGAAAATGACCAGACAGGTTAGATGGCATGGTCATATTCCCTGTCAGAGCCATCAGTTGAAGGGAAGTGTCAGACGTGATGATAACAGGACGATGCGGTAATCGTATCTGAAATAACTTTTTTTTAATTCAAAAGAATACTTATATATATTTTCAAAGGTACTTTTGATTGAGAACTGCATTTGTGTATCAAAGGTGTATGTGTTGAATTTGATATAGTAAGATTATTGCTGTTTTGAAAACTGACAATAAAATATGCACGCGTGCGCGAACACACACACACACGCACGCACATAAACATCACACACACACCACGCACGCACGCACGCACGCACGCACGCTCGCACGCACGCACGCACGCACGCACGCACGCACGCACGCACGCACGCACGCGCGCGCGCGCACGCGCATGCACGCACGCACATTCCACTCACGCAGGATCGTGCGCGCGCATACGTGATGCATGTACGTGTACAAATGTATGTACCACTTTACGCCTATACGAATGTTACACAAAATATCAATAATCATCAGGGTACTACATGGATGGCATAATTTTGAATTTTTCGACATGTTGTAACAATTTCCTTGTACAAGAGTTATCTACTGTATTATATTTAGACGAACACGCTAATAAGCTTTCTTTGAAGATCTGTAAATTTATACTACGTGACATTTATCTACTGATAATGCGTACAAAGACTTTGGAGGTATCTAGCAAATTTGGAAAGTTCCAGAAAGTTCCAGAAACGTGTCTTGATTTCTCCAGTTCTCGTTTCTGGTTAAAATTTCTCAATGTTGGTTGTTTTTTTGTTGTTTTTTTGGCTTATTTGTTTGTTTTTTGTTGCTCCTCCTCTTCTTCGTCTTCTGCTTCTCGTTGTTCTTGTCCTTGTTTCTGGTTAAAAATACCTCAGTGTTTTGTGTCCTCCTCCTTGTCTTCATCTTCTACTTCTTCTCGTTGTTTTTTGTCCTTGTTTCTGATTAAACATACCTCAATTTTTTTCCTCCTCCTCCTCTTTATCATCTTCGTCTCCTTGTTCTTGTTCTTGTTCCCCTTCTTTTTGTTGTTCTTTTTATTGTTGTTCTTGTTTTGTTTTTCTTGTCTTCCTGGTTGTTGTTCTGCTCGTTCTTGTTGTTGTTCTTCTTCTTCTTCGTCTTCTTCTTCTTTTTCTAATAACACGAGCATAATATCCGGGTTTGTTTGTTTTTTTACTATATTCCAGTTTTGCTATTTTCAATCAACGTTTGATGTCAAGAGAGAGAGACAGACAGATAGAGAGAGGGTGAGAGAGAGAGAGAGAGAGAGAGAGAGAAGAGAGAGAGAGAGAGAGAGAGAGAGAGAGAGGAGGAGGAGGAGGAGGAGGAAGATATGTTACCTGTGCAGAAGCAGATGAAGATATCAATGTCCAGATAGTATTTGGTCAAAAGTCACCACTTCAACGCTGTCACTGCCAACCTCACTAAAGCTCAACGAATATGCAAATCTCACTTTTGTGTCGTTCACTGTCCGCACACAATATGAAACGTTAGCACGTGCAGATTGTAGTTCACCTGAAACACTCCTGAGTCAGCTTGCATTGGCTCTGTGTGTGTGTGTGTGTGTGTGTGTGTGTGTGTGTGTGTGTGTGTGTGTGTGTGTGTGTGTGTGTGAGCGTGTGTGTGTGTGTGTGTGTGGTGTGTGTGTGTGTGTGTGTGTGTGCGGTGTGTGTGTGTGTGTGTGTGTGTGTGTGTGTGTGTGTGTGTGTGTGTGTGTACGTGCGCGCGCGCGCGCGTGGTGTTGTGTGTGTGTGTGTGTATGCGTGCGTGCGTGCGTGCGTGCGTGCGTGCTTGCGTGTGTGTGTGTGTGTGTGTGTGTGTGTGTGTGTGTGTGTGTGTGTGTGTGTGTGTGTGTGTGTGTGTCTGTGTAGCATTGGTGGGTGGGTGGGTGCAAAGTGTGTGTGAGTCTATGCGTGTGTGTATGAGCGGGAGAGACAGTGCGTGAGCGCACATTGACCCCCCCCCCCCCCCCCAAACACACACACAGATACACACACACATACGAGCGCATGCACTCACGCGCGCATGCATACACACACTTACACACACAAACACACACGCGCGCGCGCGCACGCATGCACCACATGTATGCATGCAAGCACGTACGCACGCAGGCACTCATACATACACACATACGTTTGATTTCCCATAGGAGCGCGCACGTGTGTGTGTGTGTGTGTGTGTGTGTGGTGTGTGTGGTGTGTGGTGTGTGTGTTGTGTGTGTGTGTGTGTGTGTGTGTGTGTGTGTGAGAGAGTGTGTGTGTGTGTGCGCTCACGTGCGATATTTTCATAAGTGTATATATTTGGTCTCAGCGGTTGGAAACTTCAGTTTTAGTTGATGGAGAGAGAGAGAGACGGAGGGGGGAGGGGAGTCACACACACACACACACACACACACACACACACACACACACACGGACATAGACGGACGGATAGACAGAGATCAGTTAGCTTGTCTACAGCCGATTTTTACTCCTTTAAAATGTCAATTATGATAACAATAACAACGACCACGATGACAACGACGTCGATGACGATGACAACGACGTGAACGATGATGATGATGAGAGAGAGAAAAGAGAGAGAGAAGAGAGAGAGAGAGAGAGAGAGAGAGAGAGAGAGAGAGAGAAAAGGTATGTATGTATGTATGTGTGCATAGATGTACGAATTTGTGAAGGTATGTATTTACATCTGTATGCGCGCGCGCGCGTGTGTGGATATGACACTACAGAATGAAATTGCTCATGTCGATAAATGTTACGTTCTATTTATGAGATGAGCAACTTTTTTTTCCAGACTTACGCAGAACATGTGCCCGTTTTGTTAAAGAAGCAAACCCCATCCTTATTTCATAGAACGAGTCCCAAAAGGCTGCTTCTCTTGTGAGATATAAAAAACAAAACCAAAATGTAAGTTGGCCTTTTTCGTGTGTTTATGCGCGCGCGCGCGCGCGTGTGTGTGTGTGTGTGTGTGTGTTGTGTGTGTGGGTGTGTGTTCGTTCACTGTCCGCACACAATATGAAACGCTAGCACGTGCAGATTGTAGTTCACCTGAAACACTCCTGAGTCAGCTTGCACTGGCTCTGTATGTGTGTGTGTGTGTGTGTGTGTGTGTGTGTGTGTGTGTGTGTGTGTGTGTGTGTGTGTGTGTGTGCGCGTGCGGTGGTGGTGTACGTGCGTGCGTGCGTGCGTGCCTGCGTGTGTGTGTGCGCGCGCGCGCGCGCGCGCACGTGCCGTCGTGCGCCTGCGTGTGTGTGTGAACTGTGCATCATACAAATGGAAAGTTGATAACATCTTGTACTCCATCAATTATAGATGTTTTAATAATACTAGTTCATCTCCTTCCGTTCTCGCAACCAACAACGTACACTTAATCGTTGTTCTTTATGGCACTTTTTTTTCGTCTTTCCGTGCATGACATTTTGATTTACTGACCGATTCAACAGAAATTGTTTATGTTTGTACGTTTTCTTCCAGATCATTAGACACGCTTCCATGGATATTCAGCACGTTGTTTATATTACATGACCAGATTCCATGGATATTCAGCACGTTGTTTATAGTGCATGACCAGATTCCATGGATATTCAGCACGTTGTTTATAGTGCATGACCAGATTTGGGTGTGGTTCTACATCAAGGAATAAGCAGCGTGAGGACACTTTCCCCTTGAAGCTTTAGAGATGAGAGGAAGTGATAGAAATTGAAATCAGATGAATTAAAAGAAGACCTGAAATTGAGTGAAACAAAACAGATATTGAAGAAATGGAACAAAATCAAATAAAATATGTTGAAAACAGAATAACATGACCGAAATAAGACGAAAATCAAAATGGATTGAATAAATTATGTAAAAATAGAAATAAAAAAATTGATTGGAATATAACGCGATAGAATAGATTACGGTAATAAAAAAAATAGAATAAAATGAAACGAAGCAGCAAATTACAGATAAATCTCATGTAGAAAGGTAGTGAAGAGAAGGCATGTGCTAAGTTTGACTGGATTCTGAATCCACCCTCTGGATCAGATTTTGAGCGGGGACAAAATTCTGTCAGGCGACGTGAAAGATGGAATTGACAGAAAGTGTTACTTTCCATGCATGTATTTTTCAAACAAGACATGGGAATACAATTGTCAATGTTTATATCATAATGTTTTAATGTGTCATACAATACACAACGTCGTCGACAGTTATTGATTAAAGATTCCACCCTCATGTCACTCATTTCAGCTTCCAGAGCACAGCCTCACCTACACTCCCTCACCTGTCATCCCCCAGTGGACCTCACAGACCTCACGCTATGTCAAGTCACCTTTAAGTCCCACTCAAACACCATTCAGGATCATTTCACAGCGACAATCACTATACCAGTTCGAACATTTCTTATGACAGGTCCTGTATACTTTGGCATGGACTGCATACAAAATTTGTTCTCCTATGGCCACAAAACAAGGTCATTTTCATCACAAACTTTAGAATACCAAGCGTTTATCTCATAATTCAAAACTACAAAAATTATCCCCAAAAATGTTAACGTTTATTTCATCATAAAACAGACTGACGTTATTCGAAAGGCTGAAGTTTGCAACAACATTCGTCATGTCCAACGTTTTGAAATAAACGTACACTTTGAGAAAGCAAAAACCTAAAACGAAAGCAAGAAACCATTATCCAAAACGTATTGGAAAAGGTTATATCATATCTTTTGACACATTCTCGATTAATACACCACAGACACTAATCAAATAAGCAAAAAATGGACTCTAACTGCAGCATCAACACTCTAATGTTTACACTGATTTTCTTGCACACAGAGAGAGGGGGGGGGGGTAGGGGTACTAGGTGGGGGAGGGAGATGCGTGTGGTTGTGGAAGGAAATAAGAATGGACACAGACAGACAAGGCAGGCAACAGACAGACAGAGAGGCAGGCAACAGACAGACAGACAGACAGACAGATAGATATAAATAGACAATTAAGCACCACTTCTTCATGTAATATAAAATGGCTTGTAAACTAGTAGCAAAAGCCAAAGTCGGCCGACTACATTTAACCTTCCTGATTTTGAAAGGAAGCAGAGAAAGGTTTCTTGTAAACGTTATGGGCGTACCTCTCCCCGATTTTAAACGCTTTACACAAATAACTGCCAACTGCTAAATAAGCGAGAGAGAGAGAGAGAGAGAGAGAGAGAGAGAGAGAGAGAGAGAGAGAGAGAGAGAGAGAGAAGTTTCAAACGCATCTCTCTAATTTTCCTTAGATTGACTAGGTTTGTTGATGGGCATCATTAGATTAATATACAAATCCGACACAAGCAGTATATTAATAACTGTGTTCAAAAAAGCTATTCATCCGCCTTTTAGTACACGCAGAATGTTTCTGTGTATGCTGGTATACGATAGAACACGATAGAACTGACTTCTGTTGAACAGAATGACTTTGTACAGTCTTCATTCTGATTTCATATGAACGTTACAGCAACAAAAAAGGGGAAAAAGAAGAAAGAAAGGTTACAAAAATGTCGCTTTTTTCATATGCACATCTTCAATTTTTCAAGACTGTCTACTTTTCATCATTGTGAGGACAAAATACATATTCAATAATAACGACCTCATGTATAAAGCTGGCTTTTCAAAAAAAAAGGTAACAAGGTTGCCACGTTTATCAAATGCACTTGTAAAATCCAGACTCCATGTTGTTTTGAGATGCTCTTACAAAATTCAGGACACAACATTATACTATCTTCCAAAAGTTTGATCACGTATCATTTTAGAGCCATCAGCACCACTCAACTGCTCAAAATGTACCTATGCCCAAACAAGAAAGGAAAAATAAATTGGGGTGAAAGCATTTTCCGATTCAAGATACCAGAATTTGTAGTTTGGACCGGCACTACTTCTGTGTATGGCTCCTGCCTGTTGTGAGTAAATGCATGAGTACAAATCGACCCTGGTACTATGCATTACCTGCATTGTGTCCATAGCAGATGACTATGGCTAAACGAGAACATAATTAGGCACTCATATTAAAAAATGGTGTGCACTCTGTACATGACCACTGTGGGGATAATTTCAAATAGCAAAATGAGCCTTTTAAAGGGACGGTGAACCACACCATAATCACAAAGCATGTAAACAAAATCGGTCTAGGACATTTCACAAAACTGTACATAAAGACATGATCAATGAACCTGTTTAAATAATGGAAAATAGCAGCTCCACGGTCAGGTGAGTACCAAGGCAGGACCATGAAGGTATTGTAAAGAATCACAACAAACAGCGCATTACTTGATGGCGTTAAAGTCTGGGTAAACAAGCCAAACAAAACAGGTCAAGTACCGGATTATTGATCAAGAATTAAGTTTAAGGACGAGATCTAAACGAGTCTATTCCGTCAGATATCTAAATACACACGTTATCCCTGTATAAGGAAGGGAAACACACATTTTTGTATGCCACGCACCAACAATGACTATAAAGTCTGTACGAAGAATAGAAAATGCAACAAAGCACAACACGTCAAAACATTACAATCAATCAAATGTAAACTGAATAAATATTTTGATGATTATGATGGTGATGATGAAATTACAACAACGACGACGACGACGACACGATGATGATGATGATGATGATGAGCAGCAGCAGCAGCAGCAGCATGTTGTAGCCAGACACTAAAGCATTCAATTAATATTTGAAGGAGCAACATGAATACAGTAGTTTGTTGGGTCACGTCACAAAGAATAATGTTAAAGTAAGGAAGACAAACTTATCAAAACATGAACATACTATAAATGTTCAGAATTTTTACCTTTGTCACACAGAGAAAGCAGAACATATTGAATTGTGTAGATGTCCAGGTGGTAACCGAGGTCTGACAGCTACATACACATTAACAATCCCTTCGCTTTCACCAATGGGCACAGCAGATGTCTATGCACACACCTATCCTGCAGTCTTGTGACCATGAGTAAGATTCACGGTCACATCTCGCCATAGCAGGTTTCTGGCTCTGGCTAATGGTACTGAACGTGATCTTGACGTATGCCAAACCGGTTCGCCTGTGCACCTGACATAATGATAACAGTATAACGAATCAGTCTCAATTGATTCTTCAGCGTGTGCAATATGTTGCAACTTTGCGGCACCATCGCAAAATCCAGCCACAGTCTTTTGCAGGTCTTCTGCGCTGTGGCTGTCTCTACGCAACCTTACACACATCAACAGAAGTTCCAGGGTATTATCAAAAATTTTACACCAATCTAAAAACTGACAGTAGTTTGTTTGATCTAAAGTGTATGCAAATATTGTCGACACAGGTGCGCCTTTTTTGACAACATTAAAGACACTAACAAAACTGTCTTCAGAAAGCAAAAGGGAATACAATGCTAACGATATTTTCAATGAGGGAAGAGCTGCCCTTAAATTATTCCATGTATCACAAGACACTTCTTTTGTCTGACAAGGGTTGGTGCAACCGAACAAAAATCTAGTCAAGGTTGTGTTTCGCTGGGCAAGTTGGTTCAGAATCACATCATTTACATAGCACAAAGGCAGGATCAGTCTCTGCAGGTTGGAAAACTTGGACAGAAAAACAGTCAATGGAGATGAGGTTGGGTCAGGTCCAGAGAGTAGACTGCTTTCTAGCTCTGTCGGACATTCATCGCAAATCACTAAGGTTGTTAGAAACTTGCATCGAGGATCAGAGGCACACAAGTTAGCAGAACAGCAAGTAGATAGAATAAATCTTGAAGGCTTCTTCATGTTCACACCAAGTTTAATTCTGATATCTTCTTTGGTGGTGACACAATGTTCTATGAACTCTGACCAGTTTCCTCCAGTCCTAGACTCTTGGAAAAATGCAGATCTATCATCTGTAACTTCTATCAGTACTGATTTTAAGGCACAGAAAGGAGTGACAAGATGTTTAACCATGCAGTCAAACGTGCATGGTTCGATATGAAAACTGTTAGCAAAAAACAGATTCTTTCAAAAAACCGTCCCAAGCGTTTTAATATCTTCAATGTTGCTGGGCGCATATAATCACAGGTTTCATATACATTGCCAGAGTCGTTTAACTCCAAACGAAGCACTGGTTGCTTATACTTTAGAAATTGTTCGCAAGCGTTTCGAACATTTAAGTATGTATTAAACAACCGAAACAAGTCCTTAAGCCCAAGGGACTTACATATTCTTAGCCAGACTAATAGTGGTAACTGGGCCAGAGTCTGAAGTGACTCTGGTGAACCTTCCATTTCTGTCGATGACAACCTTGTGATCACGCTAGTGCCTTGGATGGTCCTGTGATGCTGTCCACTTCAACTTCGTCTTGATTCTGCATACAAAAAATAAGCAATAATGCGGGCAGATCACCAGACCAGTAATTTCAATGTTGTAAATGAAATTCAAGTGTTCATATCAAAAACATTTTGCTTTTGCTCTTCGGATATTGACAGTGAATGAAAACCATATATTGAAATCAAAACTGTCAGTCACACTCAAAGACGATCATTGAGAAACACTAAACATTCAAAGACTATTTGAAAAAAGAAAAAAAAGAAAGGGCAGTAATGCCGCCAGACGATACAGACAAACAGACAACAGACAAAACAATGCACTTCGACCTTTTGGGTCTTCTTCAGGAAAAAGCAAGCAAGATTTCGAACAATGAAAACGAAGAATGAGCAGCCACTCATCTTCTCATATTCAGCGCAAGTGTTTGAAACTAAACATTTAGAGACTGTCATGACCTGTTGTGCGCAATTCAGAATATTGTAATGAATATATGGGAATAGAGAAATAATCTAAAAACTATTGGGAAAATTAGCAGCTTTTATGAAATGCCGAAAATAGATCTTAACAAAAGAAAAACTAAAATGTTGATTGAAACGAAGGTCAGGCATCTACCTGCCCCCCCCCCCCCCCCCCCCCTTCCGCCACCCCTCCCTTCCTTCCTACTTACTGAGCAGATTTTTGCCAAGCTCCCTTCCCTCTTTTTTTTTTTTTTGTTGTTTTTTTTTGGGGGGGTGGGCGTGTGTGTCTCTGTCGCCTTCTCTCGCTTGTGCTTATTGAATGGTGCGATGGTTGACTAGATACTGACCGGGTGAGAAATTGATGTGCCTTTCATGCATATTTTCTTTCGTTGTATCAGCATTTTCTACCGGGTCGAACTTTAATTAAGGATCACTTATACACAGTCTCACAAAACATAGAAAGAAAAACCGACAAACGACAGAAACTTTATAAAATTTAATGTTTAATTTCATTATCAGTGAACAACATTTTGTCACTTTAATCCAAAAAATCATTCTTTCTGATTAGACAGGGGAGCCTGAATGAGACTACCCCCCAAAATGACATTCACAAAAAGAGTGTTTCTTTACAGTCTGATCAAAACCGAGTGTGCCCCCCTCGTGCTGCCACACAATCCACACAGCGCTGCCTCATGGTGTTGACTGTTCTTGTAATGAGTGCCTGGGGGAGGTTTGCCCACTCCTGCTGCAGGTAGTGCAGCAGCTCCTGTCGATTTGCAGGAACAGGGTGATTTTCTTGAACTCTCCTCCCAAGCTCGCCCCAGATGTTCTCAATAGGGTTCATGTCCGGGCTGTTTGCCGGCCATGGCATCCTGGTGATGCCAGCTTGCACCACAAAAGTGTTCACGGCTCGACAACGATGTGGGGTGGCATTATCGTCCATGAACACAGCCTGAGCCCCAATCTGCTGGAGTGCTGGGACAACCAAAGGCCGTAAAATCTCCTGCGGGTAGCGTTGGCCATTCAGGTTGCCATCCACATGGTACAGGGGAGTCTTGTGGTGACTGCTGATGCCCCCCCCCCCCCCCCCCCCCCCCCCCCATACCATGACGGAGCCACCACCAAAAGCGACGACCTCCTGGATGACGTCATCTGCCAGCTGCTCCCTGGGACGCCGCCACACAGGAATGCGTCCATCTCGTGGCTTCAACTGGAACTTGGACTCATCGGTGAAAAGCACCATCCGCCACTGAGCCCGAGTCCATGTTCGATGAGCTGTGCACCAGGCCAGGCGACGTGCCTGGTGGGCCGCAGTCAGTTTTGGTTTCCGGACTGGGCGCCTTGCTCGAAGGTTGGCAGCATTGAGGCGCCGCCGTATGGTCATCTCACACACTGCTGTGTTTGTGGCAGCTTGGAGCCGACGCCTGATGGTGTTGGAGGTGGTGGTCCTGGTCCGAAGAGCATGTCTGCGGATGAACCTGTCATCTCTTGCAGTGGTCTTCTATGGCTGGCCTGGACGGGGTCTCTCTTTGACAGTTCCAGTGGCTTGAAAACGTTCTCTCAGCCGAATGATGACGGAGTGGGACACTTGTAGTCTTCTGGCCACTTCTCTCGATCCTGCAGCCATGCAATCGCCCGGGTCCAGTCAAAATCTGACAGCTTTCGTCTTGGAGGCATTTTTGTGTTATGAAGAATTATGCACGTTGGGCTGCTTTTAGGGGCATTCCAGTCAGTAAAATGCTCGGCAATGCATTGGTTTTTGCACGTGCATTTGGAATTTCAGTGCAAAACCGTTTGAAGCAGTGTTCACTCTTGCTTAAAAAACAAGCAATTTTGACAACAATCTGCAACTTTCAACCCCCCTCTGCATGCCGCACGTGACAATAAGACAGCTTTCGCAAGCTTTGCGGAATACTCTGTTAATCACTTAAACCCAGTCGAATCTTCGAAAAAATGTATTGCTTGTATTTTTGGCCAATTTAAAAAGAAAGGGCCTTTTTTTCGGGGTGGTCCTTAATTAAAGTTCGACCCTGTATTATGCTTTTTTACAACGATTGTTTTCTTTTCCTGTGGTTTCTGTACTGATTCCGTGACTGAGTGACAGACTGACTCATTTCACATTTGTTGTATTGATGTTAAATGGTTTCTTTGAATCCACATCCAACCAGACGCAAGTTTTATAGATTGTTTCTCACTATGTTTAGAAACATAGCTATGAACAAAGAACACCTTAAACAGATCAGAGAAAAATGCATGGCATGGGTATTTTTTGGATCCAGAGCTGCATGTGAACAGCTGCAAGAGAGAGAGAGCAAACAGTCACTTTTGCGTTCAAGGTAAGGTGTTCCTTTTGCTATTTCGAAAAATGTGATTTTGTGAGCCAAAATATGGCTGGGATTTTTGATCAACAAGATGATGTTTTAACGAATCAGAAAGACATCGTGTGGCAAAACAAGTGGTCAGGAAGTAAGAATAATTCCAAAGCTAGGTACATAAATCATCTTGGAATGGATTGAAGCCCATTAAGATTGTATATATTGGGAATGTGGTTGTATAATGATTCAAAAAATGTGTAAGCATGAAATACTTTGAAAAAATCCGACCACTCATATTTCATTATGAAATTTGTTAGCATGTAAATCGCTATACCCTGACACTTAAAGATCGTATCCCTTTTTTTGTAATTGATGCATTTCGACTCACTTATAATTCCTGTGGAGTTTGGTGTGTCATTCTGTTCAAGAGACAACTTTAAACCAAGCAGTCTTTCTGTATGTTCATATATTCATATTGTTGTTAACATTGAGGCCATTTTAAGACATTTGAGTACCTCTCGAAAATGGGATCAAAATATCGTTAAGACATTCAATTCTTCTTCTCTCCTCTCTCTCTCTCTCTCTCTCTCTCTCTCTCTCTCTCTCTCTCTCTCTCTCTCTCTCTCTCTTCCCCCCCCCTCAGATGTTAAAATAAAGACTTTTATATTTTGCATTTCCTGTTGCTGAACGTAAATGAAAAAAACAAGGAAAAGAAAGCGCTAAAAATAAAGTTCAGAAAATGATTCAGTACGTCATTTCTGATTACGTTCATATATTCTTTGGTACTGACACTTTTGCACATTAAATTAAGTGTGCACATTGTATCAATCACGTACGTGCGTGCGTGCGTGCGTGCGTGCGTGCGTGTGTGTGTGTGTGTGTGCGCGCGCCTCTGTGCATGTATGTGTTTTCCTCTGTGTGTACGTGTGTGTGTTTGTGTGTGTGTGTGTGTGTGTGTGCGTGCGTGCGTGCGTGCGTGCGTGCGTGCGTGCGTGCGTGCGCGCGCGTGCATAAGATTGTACTAAGCAAATTCTTAGATATGTCAGCCAATATTCATGCTCCCACGCATTAGATTTATATTTAGATATATATATATATATATAGAGAGAGAGAGAGAGAGAGAGGAGAGAGAGAGAGAGAGAGAGAGAGAGAGAGAGAGAGAGAGAGTGATGACTGAGTAGAGAGAGAGAGAGAGAGAGAGAGAGCAGTCACTAAATTGCACCAGCACCTGACTATGAACACGTTCATTCACCGGGGAGTGTAAACACAAATGCTGACCTTTGTTCTCCAGTGACTAATGTATTCAACCAAGTTTCGTTTCTAAGTTGTCGTCAATTTTAATTCAGTATCAGTTTAATATGCAACTAACGGTGCTTAATTATAATAATAATAATAATAATAATAATAATAATAATAATAATAATAATAAATAAAAGTCACAACTAGTACCCAGTGCATTACTCTATGGTCTACACTAAGAAGTCAAGAAGCGCCTCGCAAAAAAAGACATGAATTGCGTATTGGGACATTCAGTAAATGTGTACACAGTCAGGTAAGAAAGACGTCTTTCGAAGATCTCAGTTCCTAATCTGTTTTCTTCAAAATATGGGCAATGTGGTCGCAAAAACTACTGTGAATATTCCAACAAGGGAGCGCACACTGCTATTTCAGTTCAGTGTATCAGCTACTTTAGTTTTTAAAGTTTCATATAGGAAGACATCAACATAGAATCCTTCACCGACTCCTTCAACAAAGCTGTCACAGAAACAGTAGCAGAAGTGCTTGGTAAACATCGGCCAAAGAAGAATCCATGGGTCACCGACGAAATTCTGGAACTTTGTGACAAACGTCGTGAATTGAAAAACAAAAAGAACAACCCAGAAGGAAAAAGAGAGTACAATGATGTTAACAAGAAGGTTAAAACTGAGATGAAGGCAGCAATGGAAACTTGGATTGACAACCAATGCCAAGAGATTGATAATAATTTGAAAAACAACAACAGCAAAGCAGCCTATAAAATTGTCAAGGACCTAACGGGAAAGAAACAAGCCAAGATAACAACGATCCATGACAAAAACGGTAAATGTCTCAACGATGATGAAAAGATACTACAACGATGGACAGAATACTGTTCTGAGCTTTACTCGCATAACGCTGAGGGAAATTCATCAATCCTTGTCGCACCGGAACCAACAAATAACAGCAAGGATAATATAACACGTGATGAAATCATTAGAGCCTTATCATCAATGAAAGCAGGAAAATCGCCCGGTGTTGACAACATACCGGCAGAATTGATTAAGGCAGGAGGTGATCCAATGGTGGACATGTTACTTGCAATATGCAACAGAATCTGGGAAACCGGGGAATGGCCTACTCCCTGGACGCAGTCACTTATCATCACGCTACCAAAGAAAGGCAACCTACAGCAATGCCAAAATTATCGCACGATTAGCCTCATCAGCCACCCAAGCAAAGTTATGCTGAAAGTAATCCTAAATAGACTGAACCCACAAGCAGAAAAGATCATCGCTGAAGAACAGGCGGGGTTCAGGCCAGGACGAAGTACCATAGAACAAATATTCAACCTAAGAATACTGTGTGAGAAGTACAACCAAAACCAACAACATCTGTACCACGTATTCATAGACTGCAAGAAGGCCTTCGACCGAGTGTGGCATGAAGCATTATGGGCAACAATGAAACTCTCCAACATCAATGCCAACCTCATTGGAACTATTGAAAGCCTCTACAATAAAGCCACCAGCGCCGTTTTCTTCGGTAACAACATAGGCGAGTGGTTCCGAACTACCGTTGGGGTGCGACAGGGCTGTCTACTCTCCCCCACACTTTTCAATGTCTTCCTTGAGAGAATTATGACCGATGCGCTAGAAGACCATGAGGGAACTGTAACCATTGGAGGGAGAATCATCACCAACCTCCGTTTTGCCGACGACATAGATGGACTAGCTGGAAACGAACAAGAGCTAGTGCACCTGATCAACAGACTCAACAACACCTCTGCTGATTATGGCATGGAAATAAGTGCGGAAAAGACAAAGGTCATGACTAACAACCCAATCGGCTTTACCCAAGACATAACCATCAACAGCAAAAAGCTTGAACCAGTCAACACATTTAAGTACTTGGGGGCAACAATCTCAGATGAAGGATCAAGACCTGAAATCATCTCAAGAGTCGCTCAGACCACAGCTACGCTATCTAAGCTAACGCCTCTTTGGAGAAATAAAAACATCTCCATCAGCTCAAAGATTAGACTGATGCGATCCTTAGTCATGGCGATATTCTTATATGCTTGTGAGTCATGGACGTTGAAATCAGACCTTGAGAAAAAGATCCAAACAATGGAAATGAGGTGCTTCAGACGACTCCTTGGCATCTCATACAGAGATCACATCAGCAATGTGGAAGTTAAAAAGCGCATCGTGAATGAAATTGGTCCATATGTCGATCTCCTAACCTCAGTAAAAAGACGCAAACTGAAATGGTATGGACACATCACACGATCAACAGGCCTTGCCAAGACAATCATGCAGGGCACAGTACCAGGACAAAGGCGAAGAGGTCGACAAAGGAAAAGATGGGAGGATAACATCACGGAATGGACAGGCCTGCGGCTGAGAGACACATTGCGGAGGGCGGAGAACAGAGAGGAATGGAGAAGGATGGTTGTCACTGCTTCAGGGGTGCCCCTACGGACCGACGTCTAAGGGACCAAGTCAAGTCAAGTCAAGTCAAGGAAGGGGTTACAAAACAAAATCTGCCCACTACAGACTTCTTTGTTTCTTGGTTGGTCCGTAGGTTGAAAAAGTGCTCGCGCACGGGCGCGAGTGTATGTGTCTCTCTAGGTGTGGGTGTGCGTGTGTGTGGGTGTATGTAGGGTGTGTGTGTGTGTGTGTGTGTGTGTGTGTTGTGTGTGTGTGTGTTGTGTGTGTGTCTGTTGTGTGTGTCTGTGTGTGTGTGTGTGTGTGTGTGTGTGTGTGTGTGTGTGTGTGTGTGTGTGTGTGTTTCATTTAACGTCTATCCACTATTCATGATATTAGACCAAGTGGTCGTGTGCATGTGGTGTGTGGTGTGTGTGGTGTGGTGTGTGTGTGTGTGTGTGTGTGTGTGTGTGTGTGTGTGTGTGTGGTGTACGTGTGTGTACGTGTGTGTAAGTATATGTTGAAGTGTGTGTGTGTGTTGTGTGTGTGTGTGTGTGTGTGTGTGTGTGTGTGTGTGTGTGTGTTTGCAGACATGCTGCGAATCTTAACCCTTTAAATGGGCGGCGTAGTTGGTTTGATATTAGGTTCCTTCGTTACCCCCTTTAAGGCATGGAACTTGTAGTTTCAGTCAAAATATTAGATCTTGTCATATCATGGTTAGTATTCTGTGTGACCAAACAATGCTGAACTTTACATGGAAAGAGGCGTTTCTGGGGGAAGAAAAAAAGACAGAGGGAACACAAAGCATAGTGCATGCAATAGTTTTGAACACACACACACACACACACACACACACACACACACACCACACACACACACACACACACACACGCACAGGCAAGCACTCACATGCACGCACTCACACGCACGCACGCACACAGCACACACACACACACACACACACAACACACCACACACACACACACTTGTCTAATATCACGAATAGTGGATAAACGTTAAATGAAGGACACACACACACACACACACACCACACACACACACACACACACACACACACACACACACACACACACACACACATGTAACGAGCAACAGACTGATTGATAACATCGTGGATTCGAATTTGCATACGCTAAATGATGCGAGTATTACCAGAATGCCTGATGTTGCCACTCATAGACCATCAGCTATTGACCATTCCTTTTTATCTCCAGCTCTAGCCATGAATTGTGTGTGGGAAACAGAGGATGACTCATTAGGGCCTGATCACATCCCTATAAAATAACTATAAACGAAAACATAGCACAGGAAAGTGAGGAGCATGACACGCTGCCAAAATATAATTATAAATATGTTGATTGGTCATCCTTTAAAGCTAAGCTTTAAGATATGAATACAGATCATTTAGTCACAGAAACAGACATAGAAAGCATGTACTGTAAATTTTACAGATTTGTTGTTTGTGCCGCAGGTAGTTCTATCCCCAAACAACCAGCTGTGAAGTCCGGGAAGCATTACGATAGCGTGTGGTGAAATGAGGATTGTCAACATGCCGTTAATGAAAAGAAAGAGAAATACAAAATATACATTAAAACAAAATCAGCTGACGATCACAAAGTAATGAAAGCCGCTAATAAACATAGCGATGTCATCGCAAAAACCAAAGAGGATTACTGGAAATGCTTTTGCAACTCTGAAATAAAAGATGTTAAAGGCACAGGGAAACCTTGAAGGGAGTTAAAAGTAATGAAAAATGGTATTAAGATGCCGTCTTATCCTTTACAGTTAGAAAATAAGCCTTTACTCAGTGCCTTAGAAAAGGCAGAGGCCTTTGTAGACATGTGTGCATCTGTGAGCTGTAAAAACGGTTTAACTGATGCAAACAGAATTTATAGAGAACAGCAGGAGAATAACAAAACATATGATGATCCTTTTCCAGGCAACACCAATTATATAAATGCCCCCATGACGAAGCAAGAAATAAAAGACACTATTCACCAACTTCCAAACAAAAAGCTATCTGTCGGGTTAGACTCTGTTTTAAATCAAATGATACGAAATTTACCCGAACATTTTATTTGTCTTTTCACGAAATATTTCACAAATGCTGTTAAATGGTGAAATGCCAAAAATTTGGAAGCAGTCAATTATAGCGCCCATTCATAAAGAGGGCAAACCTCACACCAACATTAAAAGCTATAGGCCTATAGCAATTACGTCGCACGTCTGTAAACTTATGGAGAAAATATTTTTTGAATAGCCTTTTGCATTTTTGTGACAAAATAATGCTATACCAATAATCTCAGCAGGATTCCGTAAGGGTCGCTCAACAACGGAAGTCTTGGTGAAATTAACAACCGACATTAAAAAGCCATTTGCTCGTCAGTCTTTATTAGCAACATTTTTGACATAACCAAGGCATACGACCAAGTATGGCATTCTCGACTCTTACTAAAATTACAAAACATAGGTCTTTCAGGACATATGTTTGACTATATTAAAAATTTTTTAGAGAACCGAGAAATAAAAGCACGAATTGGAAGTACTTACTCAACAAAAACGACACTTGAAATGGGCATTCTCAAGGTTCAGTGATTGCACCCATTTTGTTTTCGATTACAATGCACGACCTACCCAAGAAGATGTCTAAAAATGTAGTTTTGGTTCAATGTGCTGATGATGTATGCATGTGGATGGACGTGAACCTTAAAAAGAAAACTCCCGTACAAAGTGTATATTATACACGGAAAGTGTACCAGAGAGAACTTGACAACATAGGAAAGTATAGGATGACGAATGGATTGCATTTATCAGAAGATAAAACTAATATTGTACATTTTTAATTGTGGCACAAACCCACAGCGGATGCCTATTTTTAAAGTAAATAATATCACTATCCATTATAAATCGATTTCCAAATTTTTTACTGACAAACTGTCTTGGAATCAACACATCGAATACTTACTGACAAAAGCACGTAAAACAGTAAACTTTAAAAAATTATATAAATAAACAAGCATGGGAGCAAGATACTCCACCCTTATTTATTTATGTAAAGCACTTGTAAGATCTAAAATAACGTATGCTCAAGAGGTTTTCTTCAACGCACCAAAATACTTATTCAAAAAGCTTCAAAGCATGGAATCCAAAGCATTAAAAATTTCATTAGGTCTCCCAACACACGTTTCTTGCATTCGAACATACAAGCAGGCTCAAGTTTTACCTCTAGATGAAAATAGGAAAGTTGCTTGCGGTAAATTTCGAATGAGAATCATGTCAGTAGGGAATGATTTGAAAACTGAAATCAGATTAAGATCAGATACAGACTTCCTAAACGAGCGAAATCCATAGCATCTCCAGTTACAATTGCAACATATACATCTGATGTTATAAAAGGCTCGGGTATTAATCTTGAAAAGAGCTTTGGATTCGTTAAGCCCAACACCAACGTGGGAACTACAGAAAGCCAAATTTGATATCAGTCACACAGATAAAGCGTGATAATAATATTTGCTAGGTAGTCACGTCAGACTTCCATTGAAGAAATTATTCCAACATTTGAAGATATATACTGATGGGTCTCTAATACAGAAAAAGCAGGTTCGCATTTCTAACACCAATCCTAATACTAAAAGATCATTTCATTTTGGAGAATGTAAATCAATATTTACTGCAACTTACAGCAATTTCAATGACTAAATATCTTATAAATTTTCGGGAAAATGTGTTTCAGATCCTTTTTCTGTGTTGATTCCAAGTCAGTTCTTGAAAGCAATCCAATCACTGAAATACACAAGACCAGAATGATTATTGAAATCCCCATTTCATTCATGAACTTTCATTGCGGGGCAGAGAGATCACTTTCTTGGATGCCATCACATTGTTCAATTCATTTTAATGATAAAGTTGACAGAGCGGCTAAAAGGAAGAAACGATCCAACGTCAGTAAACATACTTTTCCATTATCGTTACAAGAAAAGTAAACGTATTAGAATAGTGTTGGAAGCAATTTGATAGCATCGAAAAAATACTCGTTGTTGTTTTATGAACTTTAAAATTGTACATAAAAATACTTTCTCTCGTGTTCAGAAAAAAAAAGTATGTTCATGCTCAGTGTCGGTTGGAAAACTACGGCCTTTAACGCATGTGTTCATGTGTGTGTGTGTGTGTGTGTGTGTGTGTGTGTGGTTGTGTGTGGGTGTGCGTGTGTGTGTGTGTGTGGATATTACACTCATTATGAAATTGCTCATGTCGTTAAATGTTTCGTTCTATTTATGAGATGAGCAATTTTTTTCCAGACATACGCAGAAAATGTGCCCGTTTTGTTAAAGAAGCAAACCCCATCCTTATTTCATAGAACGAGTCCCAAAAGGCTGTTCTCTTGTGGAATAAAAAACTAAAACAAAAACAGCTCAGGAAATATGATGTAAGTTTGCCTTTTTCTTGAGTGTTGTGTGTGCGGTGTGTCGTGCGTGCGCTGCCTGCCTGCCTGCCTGCCTGCCTGCCTGCTGCCTGCCTGCTTGTCTGCCTGCGCGCGCGCGCGCGCGCGTGCGTTCGTGTGCGTGTGAACTGTGCATCATAGAAATGGAAAGTTGAAACATCGTTTACTCCGTCAATGATACATTTTCATTTTTGTAAAGTCTGTACGTCTGGTAATATTTTTATAATAATATTAGTTCATCTCCTTCATTTCCAACCAACAATGTACACTTATCGTTGTTCTTTTATGGCCACTTTTTTCCGTCTGTCCGTGGCACTGACATTCTGATTTACTGACCGGAATCAAAGAAATTGTTTATGTTTGTAGGTCTTTCTTCCAGGTCATTAGACACGCTTCCAGGGATATTCAGCACGTTGTTTATATGACATGACAGATTCCATGGGATATTCAGCACGTTGTATATATGACATGACCAAATTCCATAGATATTCAGCACGTTGTTTATATTGCATGACTAGATAATCGGTTTGGGTGGGGCTCTACGTCAAGGAATAAGCAGCGATGGGGACCTTTGAAGCTTACGAAATGAGAGGAAGTGATATAAAATGAAATTTTACAAAAGACTGAAATTGAATAAAATAAAATGAAACAAAACATATATGGACGGAAATGGATCAAAGTTAAATAAAACATGTTAGCATAGACTAAAGTGGCTAAAATAAGACCCAAATCAAAATGAATTAAATAAAGTATTTTTTTAAAAAGAAAATACAAGAAATAGAATAGAATATAACATAGAATAGATTAAGGTCATAAAACATGGAATAAAATTAAACGAAGCAGAACAAATTAAAGATAAATCACATGTAGAAGGATAGTTAAAAGAAGACGTGCTAAGTTTGACTGGATTCTGAATCCACACTTTGGATCACAATATGAGTGGGGACAAATTCTGCCGGGTGAAGTGAAAGTTGGAATTGACAGAAAGTGTTACTTCCCATGCATGTATTTTTCAAACAAGACATGGGAATACAATTGTCAATGTTTATATCATAATGTTTTAATGTGTCATACAATACACAACGTCGTAGACATTTATTGATTAATGACTCCACCCTCATGCCACTCATTTCAGCTTCCAGAGCACAGCCTCACCTAGACTCCCTCCCTGTCAGCCACCAGCGGACCTCTCAGACCTCACGCTGTGTCAAGTCACCTTTAGGTCCCACTCAAACACCATTCAGGATCATTCACAGCGACAATCACCATACCCGTTTGAACATTTCTTACGATAGGTCCTGTATACTTTGGCATGGATAATGATTGCATACAAAATTCGTTCTCCATCGGTACAAAAAAATGGGTCATTTTCATCACAAAATTTAGAATAGCAAGCGTTTATGTAAATAATTCAATACCACAAAAAATTATCCAAAAATCGTTAACGTTTATTTCATCATAAAACAGACTGACGTTATTCGAAAGGCTGAAGTTTGCAACAACATTCGTCATGTCCAAGTTTTAAAATAAACGTACACTTTGAGAAAGCAACAACCTAAAACGAAAGAAAGAAACCATTATCCAAAACGTATGGAATGGGTTATTCATTACTTTTGACAGATTCTCGATTTTACACCACAGACCTATTCAAGTAAGCAAAAATATGGACTCTGTCTAACTGCAGCATCAACATAAAAATGTTTACACCGATTTTCTTGCACAGAGAGAGACAGGGGGGGGGGGTAGTAGGTGGGGGAGGGAGATGCGGTGTGGTTTGGAAGGAAATAAAGAATGGACAAGACAGACAGAGAGGCAACAACAGACAGACAGGACAGAGAGGCAGGCAACAGCAGACGGGCGACAGAGAGGCAGGCAACAGACAGACAGAGAGGCAGGCAACAGACAGACAGACAGACAGACAGACAGGGGAGGCAGGCAACAGACAGACAGACAGACAGAGAGCGGGGCAACAGACAGACAGACAGGCAGGCAACAGACAGACAGACAGCAGACAAACAGAAAGATAGTAAAGACGATTAGGCATCCTTCTTAATGCAATATAAAATGACTTGTAAACTAGTAGCAAAAGCCAAAGTTCGGCTGACTACATTTAACCTTCCTGATTTTGAAAGGAAGCAGAGAAAGCTTTATTGTAAAACGTTATGGCGACCTCTTCCCGATTTTAAACGTTTTACACAAGTAACTGCCAACTTCTAAATAAGAGAGAGAGAGAGAAAGATAGAGAAAAGAGAGACAGAGAGAGAGAGAGAGAGAGAGAGAGAGAGAGAGAAAGAGAGAGAGAGAGAGAGAGAGTTTCAAACGCATCCTCTAATTTTCCTTAGATTGCCCTAGGTTTGTTGATGGGCATCATTAGATTGATATGCAAATCCAACACATGCAGTATATTATATGTTCAAAAAAGCTAACTTTCGCCTTTTAATACACGCAAAATGTTTCTACGTTATGCTGGTATACGATAGAACACGATAGAACTGACTTGTGTTGAGCGAAAGACTTTGTACAGTCTTCATTCGTTACAACACCTAAGGGAAAAAAAGAAGAAAGAAAGGTTACAAATAGTTGCTTTTATGACTGCACATCTTCAATTTTCAGACGTCTATTTTTCATCATTGTGAGGACAAAATACATATTCAATTATAACGATTCATGTATTAATTTTGGCTTTCAAAAAAGGTAAGAAGGTTGCACCTTTATCAAATGCGCTTGTAAAATCCAAACTCCACGTTGTTTTGAGATGCTCTTACAAATTTTGGACACAACATTATGCTGTCTTCCAAACTTTTCATCCGTATCATTTCAGAACATCAGCCCCACTAAACTGCTCAAAATGTACCTATACCCAAAACAAGAAAGAAAAAAATAAAATCGGGGTGAAAGCATTTTCCGACTCAAGATACCAGTATTTCTTTTTTGGGAAACCTACACTACTTCTGTGTCTGGCTCCTGCCTATTGTGTAGTATATGCATGAGTGCAAATCGACCCTGGTACTATGCATTACTTGCAATGTGTCCATATCAGATGACCAGGGCCCCAAACAAGAACATTATTAGACACGCATATTAGAACATGGTGTGCACTCTGTACATGACAACTGGGGGATAATTTAAAAAAGCAAAATGAGTCTTTTAAAGGGACGTTGAACTAATCATAATCACAAAGCATGTAAACAAAAAAAAATCGGTCTAGGACATTTCACAAAATTGTACATAAAGACGTGATCAATGAACTGTTTAAATAATGGAAATAGCAGCTCCAGGGGTCAGGTGAGTATCAAGGCAGGACCATGAAGGTATTGTAAAGAATCACAAACAAACAGCGCTTTTACCTGATAGCGTTAAAAGTCTGGGTGAACAAGAGAAACAAACAGTCAAGTACCGGTTTATTGATCATTAAGTAGTATAAGAAAGTGATCTAAACGATTTCTATACCGTCAGATATCGAAATCACACGTTTCCCTGCATGAGGAAGGGAAACACACATTTTTGTATGCCCCCACACCAAAAATGACTATAAACTCTGTACGAAGAAAGAACATGAAACAAAGTACAACACACCAAAACATTGCCTAATCAAATGCAAAGTGAATAAATATTTTGGTGGTGGTGGTGGTGGTGGTGGTGGTGGTGGTGATAATGATGAGCAGCAGCAGCAGCAGCAACAGCATGCTGTAGCCAGGGCACTAAAACATTCAATTTAATATGTGAAGGGCATCATGAATATAGTAGTTTGTTGGGTCACGTCACAAAGTATGAAGTTAAAGTAAGGAAGACAAACTTATCAAAACATGAACTAAGAGAAAATAATAAATACAATCCTAGCTCAAAACCCCCCCAACAAAGTTTCGGGCGGTTGCCCTAGGCTAGGTATTTATTAGTTCTCTAACTATAAACCCTACAAAAAATGCATACTGTGTAGGATTATCCGTTTTCAATACTAATTTACTAACTTTTCAGATTTTAGTTTTTGCTTAAAACCTGTGTTTTTTCCTGATCATTTTCAATAACTTCATTTTCACGCATACATCATCAATGCGTCTCTGCTTTCATGTGAAATAAAACTACAGTCTTTAACTGTTCTCTAAAGTCTTTAAAACTGAGTTATATTTTTGACATAAAATCCACACACTTATTCCAGATGTCTTCCCCTGAAAGCCAGTTTTGACAAAGTGTTTCTTTTTTTAATATGTCTCTCTGCCGAACAGTCATCATAATAAATAGTGTCTGCGTTCCTTCAAACAGTCTATAAAAGTGTTCTAAACACTCACTCAGTTTATTGCTAGGATCAACTAAATATATGTCATCATCTGTCCATATAAACCTTCTATCATGATATGCTTTGTTCCATTTACGTGTTGGACAGAAAATCACAATATGATCAAAATTATAGCGATAAACTGTTTGTAATAGGCCTAGGACAAATTTGTTTTTCCACAACCAGTCTGTCCACAAATCAATGAAAAATGAGGGGTTTTTTATCATAAAGTTTAACTGTCCATAGTTTTATAACAGAATTTAATCTAATCCAGTTATTGTTTTTATTATACTTCTGTCAAAACTTTTTCAGTATAATAAAATCCTATAAGATCTAAATGTGTAAGATTAAACCAAGTCAGTTCTTTGAGATTGCTTCTATTTAGACTAATATTGATTTTGTCACTGGTTGTAATGACCTTAATCTCCCACCGTTGTAAAGAACGACGACAGTAACTTTAAGTTTTTCAACGTCTAAGTTTTGCCGCTAATTAGAATTCCTTTAAAAAGGACGTCCTAACGCCCACAACCCCCTCCCTCTTTTCATCTTTTAGACAAAAATTTCAAATATCATTGTGAACGGTCTCCTAATTTCATTTGTGGAATGAAAATGTAATTTTGTAGAAGCATCTTTCAAAACTGATTCTTTTTTGTGGAGGATGTACTGTTTGCTCCAAACGGCTTTATTTCGATCTCTTTCCGACTATTGTCCTTGGTGTAAGGCTTATATGTAAAACCCGAGTTGAGTGCTTTTCTGAAACTTTTTTGGCGGTCAAAAAGGTAAATGGGCTTATTTAATTCAAATTTTATGTCCCATTCTAAATGTGGTTCAAGTGCCATTTGTTGCTGTTAGGTTTTTGAACTATTTTATATTTATAAGGCCTGCATCATTTGTTTCTAATTATGCAGTTGTTCTAGTTTAGGAAACTTTTTGCTGTCGCCAACCTCTTTACGTTTATAATAACCATCTTTGCTGTACTCAAAACCATACAAGCGCCTATTTCACCGTTCTGTTCAAAGTCCTCAATGTCTGCAAGGTCTTTTAATTCTAAGTTATACACCTCTCAGGCGCTAATGTAACTCCCGATTCTTCTGGTCACGCGACATTATTTTTTGAAACAACTAATTATTTTACTTCTAAAAAAATGTGCAGGTTATCACAAATTTACGACTTTTCCTGCTTTGTCTGCGATTTTATATTAAATGATCCAACCTCCCACAAAATAATCTTTTAAACTGTAAATTAGGGAATTGTATAAATTTTTTAATCGCAATATGCAGCTTTTCCCCCATGGAAGAGCTCTTTTTAAACAGTTGAGGGCCTTTCCCTCATATAAATTTTCATCAGTGCTCAGCTCATCCAAATGAACATAGAGTAATGAATGTAATGCAAGATCGAGCGGATTTCTCCCTCATAAGTGTTTTGTTTGGCGTAACTATAAATCTATGAATGGCTTGATCAGTAGTTGTAAAGCCTAACATTTTAGCTAGCTCTCCATCAAAATGTAACCTACTTCTTCTTTTTAGGTTTGAAGGTCAACCCTTTTTTCAGATTCGCATTGTTAAGTTTGAGAGTAATGTCAAAGTTACTCATTGCTTCTTTTAGCGAGAAAAACCCGTAATAACCCTCGGTATTGTTAACTGGCTAACTTTGGTCCCTGATTTGTCAATGTTTTGAATCTTATTATTCTTCTTCGATTCACTTATATTAAACCATACAACTTTGTAAAAAATTTCATGAAGTGCAACCATTCTGGTTCCGCAATTGTTATCAATAGCATGTTCTAAAAACGAAGGACGGTCTTGAGTTGTTATTGTTACAAACATTTTTTAAACGAAATAAAAATGAGTGCATTTAAATATACTGATGCAAAATATTCTGTTGGGCCGCACTACAATCTTAAAAATATAACAACTGATACTCTTGACATTTCTGTGACTCAGTCTGACACCTTTCAAGTAAAGGTTAGTACTCCATTGAAGAGCTATCTTAACCCTCCTATTAGTAGAAAGAAACTCGTGGAGAGCGTGGCAGCAGAGAGTCCTCAGAAGAGAAGCCCCCTTCAAGCAAGTGTTTCGGCCCTTACCTCCTGACACTCTAGGGGGGTTGGGCCACACCCGGTTCATGACTCCGGATGTCCCTCTGCTGCCCCCTTTTTTTTTTTCCCCATCTTGGGACGAGCCATGGCTGGGATTCGAACCCATGACCCTCTGGACATGCTCATTTCTACTTAATGACTCGCGCTTTAACCACTGAGCCACAGGGACACCTGATATTTGTAGGGAAATTAAGCCTTATGAAGTTCACTTTTGTTCCTCCTTGACCAGATCCAGCTTGAACACCTCTCTGCCGCTTCTGCCATTGCTTTCAGGGCTCTGGTTTTTTCCTTCCCTGCAACTGAGAGCTGTTTCATGAGGCTGTATGCAGACGTTCCTACAAACCCCCTAGCTCCAATTTCTGCAGTGAGGACTTTGACCTGATAGCCTTCTCTCCTCAGGCTGTTTGCCAGATCAGCATACTTTTCAGTCTTGTAGATTTGAGCTGCCTCCATTCTGTTCTCATATGGCACCGTGAGCTCGATCATGATTAGCTGCTTGGTTGACTTAGAGTGGACTACTATGTCTGGTCTCATGCCACTCTTGTTGATGATCTCTGGGTGACTCTTCCATTCTGGGAGGTCTGCAGTGCACTCCCAGTCATCTGTCCCATCCAGCAGACTCTGCCTGCATGTTTCGAGTGGCACTGTTGTTCTTGGCCATGATTTGCTGCCTCCTGCCGTGAAGAATGTTGCGGGTGCTTTTGGAGTCCTGATTCTCCCTTTTGTGGTGTTGGTACTAGCCCAGACTACTTGTACAATTTCTTTGAGCACTTGGTTGTGCCTCCATGTGTACCTTCCTTGAGCCAGGGCTACTTTACATGAGCTTAGAACATGCTCCACTGTTTGTTTTTTATGGCAGAGGGGGCATGCAGGATCGTCTGTTTTCCCCCACTTCACCAGGTTTGCATTTGAGGGCAGAAGGTCATATGCAGATCTGAGAATGAAGCTGATCCTGAGAGGGGCCATGTGCCAAATGTCATTCCAAGTTAGACTTCTTTGGAGTGCATTCTCCCACGTTGTCCATTGCCCTTGCTGGCTCTGCTGGACTGCTTTTTGGAGTCTTTTTTGGTCTTCTTCTTTTCTCATCTCCTGAATTATCATGTCTCTTTTGGCTTTTCCTTTGGCCTTTGACCACCATTCAGTTTTGGTCACCCCCAGTCCTTGTCTGTTGGTCTGTGTGTGTCCTGTTATTTCTCTGATCTTGAGACTTTCTTTTGCAGAATCCATCGCCTCTTGAACTTTCCATTTTCTGCCGACTAACCCAAAAGTGTGGTTCAGTTTCCGATGCGTTTTACAGAACCTTTTTAACTTTGCTGTTTTTTTGTGCAAAACGGGGTGGGGATGTCGTATGCGATCATTAAATCTCCTGACCCTTTGGGGGGTCGTGTACAGTTTCATTTTTATTACACCTTCAGTCGTTTTTTGACTGAACTGAAAGCCCATTGCCAAATGACAAACCTTTTAACCTTCCAACGATAGCTGAGGTTTTTTAAAGGTTTGAAAGGGGAATTAAAATTTAAGGTCAAGGCCTTGACAAAATTGGACTTAATCGGGGTTAGGCACCCTTTTTTTTTGGGGCGTGCACAGAAAGTATAACTATGACTGGAACCTCCTTACCATCTTTTTTTCGGCCAGGGCCCTGGGCCCAAGAGCAAACAAAACACAGGACAACTTTTTTTAGACATTTTAAAGGGGCCCAACAAAAGCAGGAATAGAACAAAAACACTTGTTGATTTTGTTTGGTGTTTGTGGGTTTTGCAACACAACGAATAAACTAACAACCCTTCTACGGCTTTGCCACAAAAAAAAATATTACAAATTTAGAGGCCCCATTTTTTCTACGTTGATTTCCCTTCAATAAAAAGATCCCAAAATTTTTTTACTTTTTGCAAGTAAAAAAGAAATTTCGGGTTGGTACTGGTTTATAAGTCCCTTCTGACCTCAGACTCCAGATGGTACAAAAAATACAAAAATAAACCTTTGGGGGCAAAAAACAAAGGTGGGAAAAAACGAAAAAATTCGAGCCTTTTAATATGAAAGCAAAACAAACAAGTGCCCCCCAAAGAAAAGTCATAAAATCCCCGGGGCCCCAAAACCCCAAAAGGGCCCGTTGAAGAACACAAGTAAAAAAAAATAATGACCTGAATTAAAAGCCCAAAAACTTTTTTTTGGATTAACGGCCTAGGATTTTTTGGCTTTATTTTACAAATATTAACCCAACTTTTAAGAGAACTAATGTCCATAATGTGGGCCATAAAACCCTTTTTTGCTTGCAGTAGACAAAAGCCAGTAACAACACCTCCTAATTCCCGGTAAAGCGTCCATGGTTTTCTGGCTTTTTTTTTTAATAAACCCGCAAGATGATCAACTGTTTTTTTACCCTGTTTTTTAGGGGGTGAGGGAGGCGAGGGGTGGGGGCACGGGCTTTGACCACTGCCCCCTGTAATGCCTCACCAGTGACTTTTGAAATCCAAAGGCCGATAACGCTTCAAGTGCTCCTTTGCTTCAAAACAGGTTCGATTCTTTTGCTGCGTTGTTTTTTTTTTGGATAGTTTCTTTTATTCGCTCATTTAGTTGTAATTTTCTCGGTTTAGAGACAACATTCGTCTTGCGATCTTTCTGTTAAAGATTTTTTTAGTTTTGGGTTTTTCTTTCTTTAATACATCCCCTAAGTTGGTGTCACACCTCAACGAGTTTTTTTTTTTTCTTTTTTTATTCCTCTTAGTTCACCCAGTTTTGCAAAATTGTTAATTTCTAATGCTTCTCAAAGCATGATCAGGGCCACTTTTTCTCGCATGGTACGGGGGTCGTGAAAGTTTTTAAAATGTTTTTTCTTAAAAAACTGGTTCTGTTTTTTAATTAATTCCCTGTGATTGACTTAAATTTTTAAGTTCCTTTTTGCTTTTGGGTTATTGTTGGGATTCTTGAGGTGTTTTGAATTTAGCAACGCACCCCAAAATTTTTGGGTTTGTAATCCCAAGGCGATTTTGACGCTCCACGACCTTTGTCAAATTTGTCCCCAGGGCAAAAAACTTTGATGAGTCTTTTTTTGTAAGCGAAAAATTGTCCTTGATGTTTCTTAAAAACAAAGGGTCATTTTTTACTCAAAAAAAGGGGGGGAAAATTCGGAGGTTTTTGGGCCAAATTTTGGGTAAAATGATCTAACCTTACTATCGTTAATTCGCGCCGCAATGAGAGCGCTGAGCGTGCTTGTAAAGGGGACTTTCACTCAGTCGTCTCCGGATCAAAAAATATAATCTTCTTCATTTAAATTTGCCATTTTTCTTAAATAATTAATTTTTTATTTTTGTTTTAAAAAAATGTCACAGCTAGGGTTCTTTTTAAAACCCGCAAGAAGACTGAAAGACCCCTTTGGCTAAAGGGGAAATAAACGGAAATTACTTTTCCCAAATAATCCTCTACATTGAGCAGAAAAAATTCTTCTGTAAAATTTCCAACCTGGAGAATGAAGTGATTGTCCCGGGTTTGTGAAATTACTTTCAAAAAAAACTCAAAACAGCAACAGACCCAACAGGACGTTGCCCGAATCTGGGAGGGGAAGCTTTAAAAAAATTTCTATAAAACTTGGGGAAAAGAAATATTTCTTTACACAATGCAACATATTTTTAATTATTGTTTTGGGCTAACCGGGAATAAAAAGGGCTGATCTTACGTTTAAAAGAATAAAAAATGAAGCACTAAACACAAAATAGGCGCTGAAGATGAAAAGATGGAAAACAAGTTTGTGCTGTAAATTTTGCTTAGGAAATGTTTTTTTTCCCCTTAGATTTTGAGTTTTTAAAAACCCATGCGCCATACTTTAAAGGAGCATTAAAAACAGTTTGTCAATAAAACTAATTTTTAATGAATACAAACGGTTTCAATCATCAACACCGAGAAAAGTACAGCATTTTGACATCTCTTTAAAGGGTTTGACTTTGTTCAACCCAAATTGCAAGGTGATTGAGCAAAAATTCATAAAAATTAGCAAAATACAAAAAGTGATTCTAACAAAATCCCAAAGCAAAAATGACCCTATATGGAATTTTGTTTTAGTGCCCAGAAGTCATTGGTATTTTTTTTTTGCGTTGAAGATGAAGAACCTTCAAAAAAAAAAAGTGAAAAGTTTATTAACCCTAAAAAAACGAAGTAAATGTTCGTTTGAGGGTATCCAAACCCAAATTCGCTAGGGGTTTAGATTTTAAAAATTTTGGGGCAAAATAAAAAATTTTTTTTGGGGGTGGGGGTGTGGTCCACATAACTTGTGTCTAAAGACCACCTTCACGTGTTGGGCTTGATGATTTTTTAAACAACAAAATAGGTTTAGGGTTGACCTAAGGCACAGGGGGGATAACTTGCAGGGAAGGGGAAAACGTTAAAGACGTAAAAAAATAAAATTGAAAAGAAAAAAGGGCGAAAAACCCATTAATTACATTTTTTTTTAAAAAAGATGCGGGGCTGAAATTAAAGATAACAGTTAAAAAGATATAAATACTAAATTATTTTATTTTTAAAAACATGTTGTTCAGGTTTATCCTGCCCCACCCCAGGCCCCAAAAAAGGGGGGATAGTAAAAACCCCCTGACATAAAACCTTTAAATTAAAAAACATTACAAAAATCAGCAATACTAAAAAAACCCTTTCAAAAACAGCAAAAAAAAACGGGTATTCGCCCCTTTAAGGTTAATATTTTAATACTGGAAATCGATTTTTGAGTTCTTACGGGAAAAAGTGGGCCCCTTAGCAACGGGTGGTGACCGGGTAGTTTCCCTCTACGCTTTGTTTTTACTTTTGGGCCTGTGTTCTTAGCTGTAATCTGCAGCAAAAATTAAAAAAACTAAACCCCCAAAAGCACCAGCTATGTTCAACTAATAACACAAATTATCGTTCAAATGAAAATAAAAAAAGCATATTATTAAACATCACGAGGGAAAATTTTTTTTTTACGCGTTTTGAGACTATAAAAGACAAAAGTTTGTCTTCAAAAAAGGAAAGGGGAAAGTTTTTTAAAACACCAGACCCGAGCAAAAAAAAAAAGGAATTTTTTAAAAAAAAAACGAGCTTTAAAACTTTTCTAAACAGCCCCCAAATTAACAAAAAAGGGTTTATATTTTTTTATAGTCCGCCAAAAAGCCCTTTGTATTTTTCTGAAAAATTTTTTTTTTAATTTAATAATATTTTTTTTAGAAAAGAAAACTCAACAGGGATAAGGTATAGAAGGCCAGAAATTTTTTTAAAGGGAATGTTTAAAGGGGCTTTTTGCAAAAGCTTTAAATGATATTAATCTGAAGTCTTTGTTTTCCAAACTACGGGCAAGTTTTGTTCAGCTATTTCTCAAGTTCCAGAAAACAACAAGACCCCCTTAAAAGTAATGTTACGTTTAATCGACATATAACAAAAAAATGAAGAAAACAGAAGCGGGTCTAAACAAAACAACAGCTATTTTTTCTCATAAGACTTAACCCCGGGTTGGGCAACCAATGCTTCACTTTGATGGGGGCCGTGAAAAACCAAAAATGGAGGTTTGGGGTTGGGTCAGGGGCGAAGCCCTAGAGATCAATAAAACGGGGTAAGTAGCCGATTGTAGGCAAGCTTTCATTCCCCTCCCCCCACTAGTCGAAAAAAAGAGCTTTTTAAACATAAAGTTTTCAACAACAATGTATTGTGGTTTTTCTTGAAAGGCTTCTTACGTCCGCAAAACGCAAAGAGAGTATCTAACTAGAACCTTATAAATGATCTAATTTAGTGGAATATCCTTTCCTGTTACGTGGAAAAATTTGATCAGTTGGAAAAACAAAAAAACCAAAACTTTTAAATGTATACAGGGTTAGAAAACAAATTTGGTGCCTTTGGGTGTCTAAAGCCCCAACAATGGTGTTTGACAAAAGCCGGGGGAACTTTACTCCTAAGTCTCAACTTTACCATTGATACGCAAATGAGTAGCAAATGCGCAACTTCAAAAGATGGCACAAACAAGAATCGTAAAAATTTTTAACAAAAATTCCATCCGTTCAACCCGCGTTTGAACTTTAAAAAAATATTGTTTCCCCATTGATGTAAACGAATAATACGCAAAAGGGGGCAAAGGTTTGTTTTAAGAAGGGAAAAACGGCTGCAAACGAGTCCATATTTGTTTACGCAGACTTCGGTCGTTTTTTTTGTTCCTTTATGGGGGCCCAACCCCCACAAAACTTCCTAAACTGTCTTAGAGAAATACGATTTTTTTCATTTCCCTTTTTTGGTCGGGTGGAGGGGACCTTTCAAGCCAGAATTATATAAGGGGCCAAATCTGCGAATTCTTAGAAGCATGCAGAAAGTGCGTAACGCTGTTCTAATAATCTGTTTTTCGAAATCAATGACGCCTAAAGCCAACAACTTAAATCCCCCCTTTTGGATTGTGGTTTAAACAATTTTAAACAGTGGGAGGGGACGCAGGGAAGCCCCAAACAGAAAGAGACCAGACCATTAGGGGAAATTCAGAGGGCGCCCACCCAACTAAATTTCAAACAAATTTGAACCAAAGACATAAACTCCCCATTCTTTAAAACTTGAGAGGTTACGCCTCATCTTAAAATGCAAGCAGAAACCCGCCCCTTCAGGAAACAGCTTTGACATCACAGAAAAGTACCTGTGTTTCCTTTTTAAATAACTTCTTTTTATACCTATAAAAACCCCTAGGGGGACATTAGAGCCACGGTATTCCTTAAATCCTGCCAAAAACGGAAGAATTTTTTGCCCCAACATTGTTAGAAAGGGGTTTCCCTTTAAAACATGAAATTTGGGAAAAGGTTTGACGAAGTACACTCCCCCTAAAGGCGGTTTTTTTTCTAGTCAAAGGGGAAGGACTTAGTGATTTGATTCCCACTCTAAAGAAGCGTGGCGAAGTTAAGTGAAAAAACGGGAGCTATCATGATTCTACGAGGCGACGTTTTTTGTTGGGGAATTTTTTAAAATTCAGAAAGCCTGCATGAAACTTTAGCCTGGTCCCCCGCATTACATTTTTGCGCCCGGGATGATTGGGGCCTTTTTTTAAAAATTTACTGGAGTCAATTTTTATTGTTGACCTGCAAGATTTAGATGATTGAAACGGATTTGGGGGAGGAATTAGTTGGCCGATCAAATGTAAAGCAAACAAAAAATCCTAGAATTATACCAAGTAAAAGGTAACTATCCAGTTTTAGATGCAAAAAAATTGATGGGGGGCTATGGGCCCAAACATTCCATTTCGCAAATTCAAGATAACACAGGGCGGTCGAAAATATTCAAAAGCATTTAAAATGGTTGAGCAGTTTAAAAAGCCAGATCAACAGCGTGGTTTCTTCTAGAAATTTAAATTAAATTCCCCTGAACTCCAGGAAAAAATGATACCCCTTAGCAGCAAAAGTCTAAAGATGGCAAAACAGAGCCCCCTAAAGGGGCCAAAATTTTGGGCAAAAAAATTATGTTGTATTCGATTCCAATTTTTTTTAAGAAGGGGTTTTAAGTGAGAGATTCATCTATATTGCTTTTGAACAAAAAATTCAGAAACCTACTCATGAAGAACCCCTGATCTCGAACTAAATCCCGATCTTCGAAAAAAAAATTTTTCGCTGATAACAACAGCTGTTTGAAGCTAGGAAAAACCCCAAGGGAAAATGTCGTTGGTCACCCAAGAGAAACGAAGCAAAAAGTCTTCAAACCAAAATTTCAGACTTTAGAAAATTTTATGATCCTTTTTGGCATAATAAAGAAGAAAAGAAAAACAAATTGACAAACCGTTTTTATTGGGTTTTTCGTTTTTTAAAATCAAAGCTTTTGAGTTAGAATTTCTTTATGACTACTTAAAACCCTTGACCAATCCAAAGATTTACACAACAATATTTTGTTATAGATACCTACTGAAGACACTAAAAGCAGAAATAGAAAATAGTAAAGGGCATGCGGGAGGTTGAAAAAACGTTACCCCAAAATTTGCCTTTGCTTCATCGTTAATAAAAAGTTTTAGGAAAGATGAAAGGGTGAATTATTGGAGGGGGGATTAAGGAGTTTATTGGTTTAAGGCGAAAAAAGTCAGTATTTCGAGCCCGGAAAAAATAAAAAAAACCCAAAAAGGTATCCGCAGGTTTTGGGGTCAAAAATTACAGACAAAAAAAGAAGCTGTTTCAATAAGCAAATTTTTTCTGACAACGTAAAAATGCGTCTAATCACAGAATCAACACAAAGTTTTAAAAAAAAAGTCTCTTGACAGCACCACCAAAACGTATTTTTTAATCCAGAGTTTTCATATCAATTGGCACGGGAGAACGGGATAATTTCATACCTTTTTCAAATTTTTCCCCCAGTTTTATATAACTCAATATATCATTATCCAAATTTACCCAAAATTTTTTCTCATTTTGCTTGATGTGCTCGAATTTTTTTTTTTTTCAAGATATTCTTTATCCATTTTTGATAAACAAAAATTTTGGGAAATTTGGGGTTTTGGGGGTTTGGATGTTTTAGCATTGTTGGGGAAACCCCACAAATGTTTCCTTAATAATAGAATTCGTATCATAGATTCCGTACAATTTCCCGGGGCTCTTCCTTTATCATTTTGTTTTGTTTGGCTTCCTTTTGCTTCCATTTTAGACCGAAAATATTTTTGTAAATTAAAAATTAATTAGCAAAATGGGGAAAGTGTTGGTGGGATTATCTCAGTTTTTTCCTTCTAAAAAAAACTTTGGGAGCTGTTGTTTTTTATGTCGTTTTTTCGAAAAAATCACCGATTCTTTTTACAATTTTTTTTTTCATAGGGGTCAACACTCCCAAAGGATCGGTTGCCCTGATCGGGGTCCCCTTCTGTTTCCCCCCTAAATAAGGTCCCCACTTTTTAAACCAAAAAGGTAATAGTTTTTGGGGTTTTACTGGGGTCTTAGCAAAATTTATTGTTTGTTTTTTTTTGCTTGTAGGTTTTTGCCCTGTTAATTTTAAAATTTTTCATTTTTCATGCGCGCAAAAAATGAGGCAGTCTTTAACCCATCGTGTTGCGAGAATTGTCATCATCTCTGTTATAGGGAAGGGAAAAAATCTTTTAGCTAAGTTTTTTAAAGTTTTCAAAAAAGCCTTTGGGGGTAAATCCGGAAAGCCCCTTTTAAAGGTAACTCATTTTTAACAAAAATATTCACTTGGGGTTTTTAAAATTTTTTTCCATTACGACTTGCATGCGAGGATAATTCGGGGCCTCTTGGTATATCGTTGAGGAACAGCAAAGCACTTTTTTGGTGTTTATGTTTTGCCTTTGTATCTTGAAGCAGTCAAGACTGTAAGTGCGTATTTAAAACTTTTTTGTCTAATCGTATCAGGGGGAAATTGGGGCCTTTGATGGGGGGTGTTTGGTATTGTAATTTACAAAATGTGGCCGGTTTGTCTAGGGGGCCCGGTAAAAAAAATTTTCCAAATCGCTTGTTTTTAAAAACCCTTTCCCTTTTCTGTTTGTTCACTGACCCCGCTCTTGGCTTAGCTTTTTTATTGCCGTGATTCCCCTTTTTATATCCCCTTTTTGGGGAAAAAATTTTGTTCTTTTTTTTCAGCCAATATTTGGAACAAAATCAAAGTCAACCAAAAACGATAAACCATTTCGTCTTTGTTTTTCTGATGGTTGAAAAAAAACATGAATTTTTGGGGGGGGCAATGATCGATTGGTTTGTGTTTTCAAAAAAAAATATTCTTTTATTTCCCGGTCAAAGTTTTAAGTGTAAGTGCTGTCCCTGTTTTTTTATTGTGTTTAAAAAAATCAACTGCTAATTCTTGCTTTTCATAGTTCTTTGCAGCGCTAGTTGTCCAAGCTTTGTTTTGTTTTTTTCCCTTCCTTAGTTTTTAGTTTTTCTAAATGCGTATTACTTCCCTAAAAGAGGATTAACCACACGCCGCCCATCATCATTCGAATGAACCCCTTTTTAAAATGATTTTTATTTTTTTATTTTTAAAAGTCTGGAAATTTTTCCTTCTTTAATAGAAAATCTGTCGTAGCAAAAGAATGTAAAAACACAATCAGCTTTGCTGACTTTAAAGTCTAGTTTTTCCAAGATGCCGGTTTTTTTTTAAAGGGTTTTTTCCAAAATTTTGGGATCCCAACTTGGCCTCCAATAACACAAATGGAACAAGGGTTTGTAACATTTTTTCGGTCTCAGTTTTAAAAAAAATAAAATTTTTTTTAAAATTTTTAAAAAAAAATGAACGCAGATTAAAACCTTCCCGAACTTTATTCAAATGATCAAGTTGAGACCAAATTTTAGCCCAAAAAAAAAATCTGTTTTTTGGGCAGGGAAAAAAAACAGTACCTCGGGGAATTCAGCTAGAACAGATTTAACAAATGTGCCCAAAATAATTATAAAAGGAGGGGGGTGGGTTGGGGGGGGGGGGGGGGGTTTTTTTTTTGTTTGTGATTTTGGGTTTGGAAAAATTTTATGTTTTTAAAATTGTTTAAAATTTTTGGTTTGTGGTTGTATTAGATTGGTTATAGGTTTTGGGTTTTTAAAATTTTGTTTTTTTTTCCCCTTTTGAGAAAAAGGGTAGAAAAACGACGTGGGGGGACCCTAAAAAACCCCTTTGGCGTTTACGGGGAAAATTACGGTAACAAAAAAACTTAATTCAAAATTTTATTTCCCAAAAAAGTGAACCCGGAAGCAAAGAAAAAACCCGAACAAAAAACCACCCAACCCGGGTGAAGAAAGCCAGGGGAAAAAAGCCTTTCATTTTTGGCGGTTGGGGAGAGGGGGAAAAAAAAATAACACGAACAAAAAAACAAAAAAAATTCCAACCCCAAACCAAACCCCAAAAAAAATGCCAAACCCCAAAAACCAGTTTTTTCCCGAGAAAAAAACCAAAAATTTTATTAAGACTTAAAAAACCACAAAAAATGCTTTTTTAAAAATCTTAGGGTTTTTTTAAGAATTGGGGTTTCAAAATTGTTGCTAGGGTGGTTGTAAAATTTAATAAAAAAGCGAAAAAATTGGGGTCAAAAAAATTTTAAACTTTACGAAGAACAAAAAACTTTGGGGGGGGGGGCCCGGGGGGATTTTTCTTTTCAAAATGGCAATAATACCCTTAAATTAAAAAAAAAAAAGAAAAAAATGGAAAAGAATTGGTACCCTTTTAAAAAAACAAAAACAAAACAAAAAAAAAAAACCCGAGGGAATCAAAATTGGGGTTGCTTGAGGGGAAATTAAGGGGTTTTTTTTTAAACTTAAAGATAATTAGACCCCGAAAGACTTTTGGGGGAATAATTAAGACTTTAAAGCTTGGGGGCCCAAAAGGACTTTTAATAAGGGACTGGGGTACCTGGACAAAAAGGGTGCCCCCGGTGCGGGGTTTTCAAAACCCCTTTTTAAAGGCCCGTAATGGGTTTTGGGCCAAGGCTTTCAAGGTTTTGGGGGTAAGAAAAGGGGCAAATCCCAAAACCCCCCCATGGTTTTATTTGTTTTACTTAAAAAAAAAAAAACCAAACAAAAACAAAAACCAAAAACCGAAAAACACCAATTGCGGTGTTTCCGAAATGTTTTTTAAAAATTTTTTTTTTCCACTTTTTTCCTTTCAGCCGGGCAAAGATTAAGATCCAAAAAAATAATCAAGGGGTCCCCTTCCAATTTTTTCCCCCCCGGGCCCGAAACACCTTTGTATGAAAAAGACTTAGAAAAGTTTCCCTTTAAAAAGGAAACTCACCACGCTGTAGCCGGGTTTTTGCAAAGGGTTTTTTTTTCCCCCGTTTTTTTTCGACATTTTAAGGGCTCGGAATTTCGGGGTTTCCCCGGGTTTTTTTCCAATTTTTTCCCAAAAAGGGTTTTTGCAAAATTAAATTTTTTTTAAATTTTTTGGGGGGGGGAAAAAATTTTAGGGGAAAAAAACCCCATTACACGAATAAAAAAAAGTTTTGAAAAGGATTTTTGGGCAAGATTTTTAATCAGAATCCGCTTTTCTTTAAACTGCAGTTATTTTTTAAAACAAACACTTTCCAGGAAAGACCCCCAAAATTCCCCCCAAACCCCCCCCAAGAAAATGAAAGGGCCTCCTTTTCCCCCCTTCAAATTTTAACCACCCTTTGAAAGGGGCCCAAATTTCATCTGTTTTTGGTTGGGCTTCCAGGGGAAAAATTTAATCTTTTTAAATATCGATTAACCCCAGCTTTTTGCAAAGAATCCCGGTAAAGTTTATTCTTTCCCCTTTTTTTTTTTCCCCTTCTTCCCCCCCCCAAGCCCACTTTTTTTTTTAAAGGGTTTAGGGGGGGTTGGGGTCCTTTTTTTTTTCCAAAAAATTTGAAAATTTTTTCCCCCCTTCTTTCTTCTCCTCCCTCTTTTTTTTTTTTTTTCTTGGTTTTGGGAAAACCCCAACCAAACCACAATAAACAAAGGGAAAAAGGAGGATTGACTTTTTTACTAGAAACCCAAAACCCAAAACGCGAAGGCAGAAACAAAAGAAAGACAAAAAACCGGGGGCAACGCCCCAAATTGGGAGGGCGTTGGGAGGTTTTAAACCCCAACCCAAAAATCAAAAGATTTTAAAAGGGGCCGACACTCATAAAAAAAGGTTTCCCAGGAACATGTCTTGACCTTTTTCTGATTTGTGCCCCTTAAACCGGCCATTGAAAATTTCTGGCTTGGAAGTCCTAACGTATTCACCAACTTTCCTCACAGGGGGAAAAGATCGTAAAAGTTTTTCACCCCTTTTTTCCTTCTATTTTTTGGGGATTAAAACCCCCGTTCTCAGCCTCTTGTGCCTCTGGGGAAACCCCACCCAATATGAAAACCCCCCCCCCCCCCCCCCCCCCCCCCCCCCCCCCCCCCCCCCCCCCCCCCCAGGGAATTAAATCAAAAGATTTAAACCATCAAAAAAACGGGGCTGAGTTTTGTTTGATTCTAAAAGTGAAAAGCAAAATTATTGTTTTTTTTTCACCCTTTTGAGGACACACAGCAAACTAGCAACACCTATGTGACACTTCCTACTCCTTCCACACACACACACACACACACACACACACACACACACACACACACACACACACACACACGAGAATCATTCACACAATAGACGGGATGGTGCTTGCAGGGAAATGTGAAAGGGGATTTTTGTTGTTCACACTTAAACGACGTAAATTCGAGACGGCCGCCAAAAGCACTTATTAGAGTCCTGAATCAATAATCACAAGATCTCTTCAAAGTTCTATCGGCGGCCGCCTGAAAAGGCAGCCTTTGTAAGTGAAGCGGAGCGTAGGCACAGCTCAAGCCGGTCGGACAACGAAGGGAAACTGCACACACGATCGATAGCCAGGCGGTTTTGCAAAACCGTTACTATTTTTAGGCCCACGTCATGTGTTTGTGGCGTTCACTGAGAGGCTTGCAGGGTAGTTGTCGGAGGTAGACTGAGAGGTTGTTTCCAATAGTCTCCAAATTCAGGGTCTTGCAACATGGTTTGAATTTGTTTTAACTTGCTGAAAATAAAACTGAAGGGGAGACCAACAGTGTAAAACTGAGGATACCCAAAAAGCACTTTTGAAACAGCACGCAATTTGCGAGCATGATCATCAGAACATCCGCATTTCTCTTTGAGCCACTGACCCCAAGTTTCTTTTATTATTCCAGCGTTTTTTTACCTCTTCATGCCAGTTTTTGCAAAGATTCAAGAAATTCCCAAACTGAACGTAGATCATGATTGTTTGTGCATCCTGCTTCTTCAGATTTCTCACCCCCTTTCGCAGCCTGTCCACAACTTCATTTTCATCTGTTGTGATTGAAAAAAGATCTTCAGAAAATGTTTCTCTCAAAATAGCTGATTGAACGTCAGCCTGACTTGACATAAGATAGTCATGTAATTCTTGCGGTGTTGAAGGTTCTTTTCTCCTTTTCTTGTTCCCTTTCTTTTCTTTGAACAATTGCTCAAGCTTTCTTTTAGGCTTCTTTGGCAATTTCTGCGGTCCTTCTGTTTTTGCTTTTTCAATTATTTCTATCATTTTTTGAAAGTAGTATTGATTCTCCCGCAAAATAATCATTTCTTCTTCAGTCCACAATTCTGTTGGTGTTGGGGGGTGGTAATGGGAGATTTTGAGCTTGTTGAAAAGTAGAAGCCGATTCCATATCTTCCACACCTGAATAATTTAATCTATAAAGTTGTTGAAAAGGTATTTGTGATTCAAGAACTTTTTCTAACTCAGAATCCGCACTGTCTTCTGAAACTGCAGCTATATTTTGTGACATAAGCAAACACTTCTCTCACAGGAAAAGCACCACACACCTGCCCAGCACAACGCCGCCAAGTAAAATGACAAGACGGCTCTGCCTGGTTGCTACAACACAAAATGTCACATGATTTAAGCCTGACACTTCATTTGATAAGAGGTTTACACGCAGGAGACATGTCTCGATCTGTTTTGGCTGATTGTGCTTACCGACAGTGGAATTTCAATAGGCTTTTGAAAGTCATTGCACGCTATTCACCACTCCTCAGCATTGTGCGAAACCGAATCCCCGGCTAAAGCTATTCACCCTTTTCTTCTCCCCCTTTTTTGCATTATACCCTCTCCTCGTATCCCCCCTCAAGCACCTACTTTTTTTTTTTTAAGCTGCTCTTGAGGGGGGTACTGGGGTGCACAATTTTTTTTTTTTGCCAAATATTCAGAACCCCCCTTTTCCCTATCTCTTCTCTCTCTCTCTCTCTCTCTCTCTCTCTCTCTCTCTCTCTCTCTCTCTCTCTCTCTCTGTGTGTGTCCACACACACACACACACACAGACGCACACATGCACACACACGCACGCACGCACGCAAGCGAGCGCACTTAGACAGATTTACGCACACGTGTAGAATACACACACACACAGACAGACAGACAGACAGACAGACAGACAGACAGAAGAGAACTAATAAATACCTAGCCTAGGGCAACCGCCCGAAACTTGTTGAGGGCGGTTGAGCTAGGATTGGTATTTATTAGTTCTCTACATACCATAAAATGTTCAGAATGTTTACCTTTGTCAAACGAGGTCCGACAGCTACATACACATCAACAATCCATTTGTTTTCACCAATGGGCACAGCAGATGTCTATGCACACTTCTATTCTGTAGTCTTGTGACCATGAGTAAGATTCACGGTCACATCTCGCCATAACAGGTTTCTGGCTCTGGCTAATGGTCCTGAACGTGATCTTGGCGGACGCCAATTCGGTTCGCTTGCACAGGTGACATAATGATAACAGTATAACGAATTAGTCTCAACTGATTCTTCAGCGTGTGCAGTATGTTGTAAATTTGTGGCATCTTCGCAAAATCCAGCCACAGTGTTCTGCAGGTCCTCTGCGCTGTGCCCGTCTGTGCGCAACCTTACACGCATCATCAGAAGATCCAGGGAATTATCAAAGATTTTACACCAATCTAAAAACTGACTGTAGTTTGTTTGATCTAAAGTGTATGCAAATATTGTCCACACCGATGCACCTTTTTTGACAACATTAAATATACCAGCAAAACTGTCTTCAGAAAGCATAAGGAAATTAATACACACTCAAGCAATGAGGGCAGAACTGCCGTTCATTTTGGAATATTGACAAAAAATGAAAATCAATTATCAAATCTTAAAAAAAGTTACGAACCGCCAAGAGAAAGGGGACAAACGATCACAAGACAAAACACGGGGGCGTTTCGGCCTCTTAGGTCTTCTTCAGGCAGACAGAAACGAATGGGAACTATGAAAATGAACGAGTTTGTCACTTAGCTGGGATCTGTTCAGCGCAAGGTAGGCGTTGAATCATATCATCAAATCAAAAGGGTCAGTCATAATCAAAAATGGTAATTGAAAATCACTAAACATTAAAAGACTATTTCTTAAAAGAAAGGCATATTTTCCGCCAGACGATGCTAACAAACAGATTACAGGACAAAACACAATGCCTTTTTGGGACCTCTTGGGTCTTCTTCGGGCAAAAACAATCAACATTTGGGACAATGAAAACAAAGAACAGTAACCACTTAGCTTCTCATATCGGCCAAATTGTTCGAAACTAAACTTTAAAAAGACGTAAATGATCTGTTGTGCGAATTCAGAATATCGTGAGTGAATATATGGGAATAGAGAAAGAATCTTAAAGCCTTGGAAAAGTTAGCAGCTTTTGTGAAATGCTGATGCAGATCTTGATAAAGAAAAACTAAACTGTTGGCTAAAAGCGAAGTCAAGCGTCCACTGCCTCCCCCTCCTCACCCCTCCCTTCCACCCTACTTACGGGGCAGATTCGTCCACATTCTCTCCCACCTTCCTTTTTTTTTTTTTTTTGGGGGGGGGGGGGGGGGTGGGAGTTTTCTTGCTCCTTCTCTCCCCCTTGTGTTTATTGAATGGTGCACTGGTTGAATAGATAGTGACCGGGTAAAGAAATTAATGTACTTTTCAAGCAATTTTCTCTTGTTGCAATCATACTTACCTCTTATACTTTTTTTTTACGACAATCGTTTCCTTTTTGTGTGGTTTCTGTACGCGTCTGTGACGGTGACAGACCGACTCATTTCACATTTGTTGTATTCATTGTAAAATGGTTTCTTTGAATCCACATCCAACAGGGGCAAGTTTAAAAATTTCCCTTTCCCCTTTATGCCCAGGAGATAAGACATATCAAACTAAATATTTTTCACTAAGGTTTTTAGCGGATGTCATGGCACATGTGTTATTTTAAAAGAACATTGGGATTCGTAGTAAGATAAATGTCGTTTTTAGGAACAGTTAAACACAATATTGATCACGTGTTTTTTGGAATGTACATATGTCCGTTTCTTTTAGAATGCAAATGCAGCTCTGAACAGACAATGTGCAATGCAGAGAAATAGGATTTGCTGAATCACCTGTGTTAGTTGACGTGAACATTTTGATAGCGTTATTTATTTCAGTAAACAAACAGCCCTTGAATCACAATGACAACGGAAGCTTTTTGTCATCAAACCTGAAAACAAGATGGGCCTTGGGGTCCCCAGACAAGCAACTATGTAGAAAAGAAAACTCTAAGACAACTGTTGGATACAGACGTCTATAATCGACCGTACATTACCCCTCCCCTACACCAGAAACTCATTTCAATCACAATCAAGGAAGAAATCAAACAATACAACTTACCGACCACAGCCAAACTCCTGATTATGACGACACCAAACAAAAAACCTTCTACCTGCTTCCCAAAATACACAACACCAACACACCTGGCAGACCCATTGTTCTGCTTGAGCTGCCCCACAGAAAATATTTCTCAAAACTTAGGCTCTCTCCCCCCAACCCCTAGTACAGAGTTCCCCCCCTACCTCAAAGACATAAACCCACACACTCAACATGATCAGTTCATACAACACAGACCCTACTTTTCAACCCGGCCTCCTTCCTACACTTGACGTTGTCTCACTTACACTCACCCCCCCCCCCCCCCCCCCCCCCCCCACCACCACCACCACCCCTTCTCCCGCTCCCCACGCTGACGAACTGACGGCCCTCACATTCTTCCTTGAAAGACAGCCCCCTGACCAACAACACCCCCCACAGCTTACTGGTCAGACTTACCAATTAGTCCCTTAGTCAACACCTTTGAATTCAACAACCAACCTTCTCACAAATCGGTGGTGTTGCTATGGGTACCACACTGGGACCATTCTAAAGCAACCCTCTTTATGGGGCACCTACAACACGTGCCCTGCACCAGAGCTCTTCAAACGATACACTGAGAACTGGGAATCACACCCAAAGCCTGAACAAGACCTCCACAATTTTCTCAACTTGGCTCAGACCTTCCTTCCATGCATCCATCAAATTGACCTACACCATTTACACAGTCAGTCAACTTCCTGACATCATCTCCCTCAAAGATGGGCGGCTTAAAACCTCCATTTTCTATAAATCCACCGATGCACATTCATACCTGGACTAACATCTTTCCATCTCCCATGCACTAAAGACAGCATTCCATATTCAATTTCTCTGCCCACGCAGACTGCTCCAACGAAAAAAGATTTCACTCTAGAAACGCCAAAACCCGATTTTCACCAAACATGGGTGCCCCAGTGCCATCATCGATGATGCTTCAGCCGCGCCAGAGAATATCTCGACACCCGACCGACCCACTGCCCGCTTCCTCTTCCATCCACACATTCTCCCCATTTGCTGGATTCTGAAGTCCAACTGGGACATAGTAGAAAATCACAAATCTGCCTTTGAGACCAAAATGATATCACTTCAAACGAGACAAAAACCTCAAAGCCCTACTTGTCCCCCCCCCTACTCCCCAACCCCCAGGTACCACCAGGGACCTTTCCTGCCAAAACCCCAAATTTCAAAAACTGCCCTTACCAAAATAGACATCATTTTAAAAGGGGGCCCCAAACACCATTCACAATTAAAACCATTCTCTCGCCAGAGCTGCAACTTGTGGATTTTTATCAACTGCCACGTTTGGAAATCATGGTAGGGGGAAATCTTGAATTGGTGGATTTCGAACATCAGCTAAATCCTCCCCATAGCCCCCCCACTGCCCAAAAATTGCAACCAACCCCCAACACAACAAAACCCTGTCAAAAACCTGACGCTTTGATAAATGAAATTGGGGGACCTTACACGGGGAAAGTTATGTATTTTCAAAACTCGGGGAAACCCCCCACCCCCATAGCATTTAAAATCCAAAGACATAGCCCACCACCACAAAAACACCACCACTAGTCCACACAACACACACACACGCACGCACCCCCCCCACGCCGCCGCCCACGCACCACGCACACACACACACACACAACACCACACACACACACACACACACCCCACCCTACCTCCACTTTACCTCAAAGTAAGCTACAAAACCTTCCCTTTTCCCTCTCCACACTCTCCCCTTTTCTACATCAGCCACACTTTACTCACAACCTATCATCCTACGTCAGGTTTTCTTTCATGTTTATCAACCCTTCCACGTAGAGTTTCCACTTACCCTCTTTCCGACCTGTTCTTGTGTGCATTAGTGTACTGCGCAGTCAGTATTTTGATACCCTCCTGTCTACATATCTTTCTTTTTTATGATATCTCTAACAGTGAATTTAGCAAGCCCGCGTTACAGGGGAGTGGGGGGGGGGGGGGGGGGGTGGGGGGGGGGGGGAGGGCGGCATGGTCACAATGGAGCATAGAAACATGTTCTCGTACAATAATCACATCAGAGCCGATGATGCGCATGCGCAATCTCCCACACAACAACTCTAGCCTGAAGCTACTAGCGGGCGGGTATTCGCAGAGGCTCCGTTCAAAATCGATTTTTACAACCCGTCTCAGTGTAACGATCTTCGTACTCTGAAGCACAAAATTTGTACTATTTTATAATCGGATAAGAATCTACTTATCTATTACCTTCTGTAATCACCAAAAAACACAAACTCCCACCAAAAAACGATTTTAGTCATAGCACATTATATCACTGCATATAATTTAACACGGTATGTCAAAATGTGATTATAGAATTACATGTGTAGATATTATTTGGGAGATTTTGGAAGTTAATAAGTATCGATAATATATTTAGATAGGTGTGCCTTAGATCCTACAGGTAACGTTCATATACATAGAATTTACATAGAAGACATTATGAGCCTCTAAAACCTTGTTTTTTTTTTAGTTAATTGTTTTTACTCCAGTAGAAAAAAAAACAGATACCAATGGAATTATTGTTAGCCCATACGTGAAATGTTCAGTCATACGAGCACATTTGTGATCAGATGACAACTGTCAGCCCACGTTTAACAATGCAATCAATCAGCTGGATTAAACTCGTGTTGTGTGTGTGTGTGAGTGTGTGTGTGTGTGTTGGTGTTTTATGACTAGTTTTTTTTTCCATTACCCATCCTAGGAACTAAGTCAAAGAAGTTATTCCTTGTGTTCTTGTTATTTTGTGTGTATGTGTGTGTGTGTGTAGTGTGTGGTATACTGGGGACGCCACTGCTTGCCAAAAGTACAGCAGACTTTCAAGGACGCTTGCTAACACGTTGTACCTACATTGAACAGCGGCGGCTGTAGGCGACGAAAAGCCGTGGTTCTCTTCCCGAACGAGTCACGCGAGCGAGAGAGACTGGGACGGGTGGGAACCAGAAATTTCGCCGCTAAGTCTCATAAATTACCCTCCCCTTCGTCCCCCTCCACCCTAGATCCATCAAATCAACATCCGTAAGTAAGCG
>CM031621.1:10221662-10228582 GCA_018398815.1 Conus ventricosus
TACGATATTTTAAAAACACTCGTTACACCTCCTCATTTCTCCTCACAAGACATATTATTAAATTACCGTTCCTACATTCCACTTTTATCGTCATTACTTGACAATTAGCATTCTGTTTCACAGGCCGCCTAAACAGAAAAAAATTTCAGGTTTACAATCATAATCTTCGATCACGTCTACAGGATTTGGAAGATGCCGGCACGTGCTTTACTATACCTGACATATCTGGAGTGCTGTTCTATGATCACGTGGGAATACTAAGCTAATCCTCTGACGATGAATACCGAGACCAATCACCAATAAAATGAAAGAAAATGCAAGTCAAGATATTGACATTGAACTAATATCAATGAGAAATGAAACAAAAATGGTACCGAAACTGGAACAAAATGAGGACACCACAAATTAAAGAGAGAACAGCATAAATGCTATAAGAACTAAAATCAAAAGAATGACATATATAATGTAATGAGAAAAAAAAAAGAAGATAAAAGGACATAAAAAGTAAGGACTATTGTAAGAAGATGAATCATATTGGAATTTTATAGAGATTGAATTTTTAAAAATGAAACAAAACAAAATAGGAAAAAAAAACACAAGATTGAGGTAAAGATTGCAGACCTCACGGAGCAAGCGTGTGGTGAGCAGGATTTTCTGAATCCACTCCTTTAAATCCGATGTGACTGGGAAAACACGCCGGGTGAAACCAGTTGGTACTAAATAACGACAAAGAGTTTGACATCGCCAAGTATCCTTTTTGAATTCAATTAATCAACAAAAAGAAAAAAAGCAAGACAGTCGAAGTACAAAATGTCATGTTCTATATCATACACTAGTTTTTAATTTTTCCTAAAATCCTTAATCGATCGAATACAGTAACCAATACCTGACTTCATCCTCATGTCACCTCATGTTCAGCTTCCAGCTCACAGACTCGCCTATACATTCCACACCCAACAACTTGTCTCCAGCCACCGTTCGGACTCCCACCAAACCTCACTCTGTGTTCACGTCACCTTTAAGCCCACTCCACAATGCCAATCAGGACAATTTTACAGTGGAAAAAAACCCACACATACACGAATCGAACGCAGAGAAGTCCCAGTAAAATATTTTGGCATAGGTATTGACCGCTTATACAATTTTTTTTCGGTGTATTAGGCACAAAAAAAGGTCATTTAGAATCACAAAAGGAAACACATTCAAATAGCAAACATGTTGAGTTCATGATATAAAAGACCACAAAGTAATCAACGAAACGTAACGTTATTTCATAATACAATAGCATGACATTATTCGAAAGGCTGAAGTTTTTCAACCACTGCATCCAGAAATCCAACATCTTGAAATAAAACTTAAGAGTTTCAGATAGCAGTAACACTAAAACAATAGAAAGAAAGCACATCCTCAATGTAACTGAAAAAGGTTCATCTCATGTCCTTCTGTACTACGTATACTTCAATGCATGCTCCACAGGCATTTACTCAAATAAACAAATGGTGAACTTTTGTCAACTGCAGAAAATTTACAATTAAATATTTATATATGATTCTCTTGAAACACACACACAGAGAGAGAGACATATAGAGAAGAGAAAAGAGAGATAGAGAGAGAGAGGAGAGAGAGAGAGTAGAGAGAGAGAGAGAAAGAGAGAGAGGGGTAAGGGTGTATTAAGGACGGGGGAGGTTAATGCGTATCATGGGTGTGAGGAAAATAAAAGAAGACAATAGATTAAATGGGTGAATTCACATCAGTTCTTGAACGTAACATGAAAGAAACTGTAAACTGGTGGCAAACAAAGTCCCCGCTGACCATATACTTTCCAGCAATCCTGATTTTGGACCGAAAGCAATATCTTTATAGAAAAAAACCGAGTAAATCATGGATAAGGGTTTTATTGACACTTTATGGCAAACCTCTTTTCCCGATTTTCAAACCAGTTACACGAAGTAATTACTCATTCCTAATCTACCATGAAAGAGAAGAGAGAGAGAAAGAAAGAGAGAGAGATGGAGAGAGAAGAAGGAGAGAGAGAGAAGGAGAGGAGAAGAGAGTTCAAACGCACCTGTCTAATTTTTACGAAGAGGGATAACAGGTTTTTCATGAGCTAAACGCAGAGTTGATGTGCAAACCGTAACAAGCACTACTGCTCAAGGTGAAAGAGCTACTCATCCTCCCATTAGACACGCACCATTTTTCTGTGAATTTACTGAGGTGGTAAGTGATATTAACACTATAGACCTGATTTGTCTTGAAGCCAGAAGGACCTTCACATTGCAAATGATAGCACGGCTGAACGATGAATTAAAGAGTACCAGATGCTGAAGATGTTGATGCAACTCTTAATAACTGACCACTGTGAGGAAGATATCTTCAAAAAGCAAAATGTAGTCCTTTACATGGGACACTGAGCGAAACCATTTATCATGACCAATACATGAAAAAATATGAACGCGAACAGTGTCTACTAGTTTTACAAAAAGACAAGACAATAACTCTTATAAATAATAGGAAAATAGATAGTCAATACAGGGTCAGGTTTAGGACAAAGCAGGACCGATGAGGAAGTGCAAAGAATCACAACCACATTGCACCTTACGTGATTGGCGTGCAAGTTTGGGTGAAATCAAGAGAAAACAAAACAGATCATGTGCTGAAATACGATCATAACGTATTATCAGGAAAAATCGCAACGAGACGACACGATCAGAAATCGTAAGCATTCACGTTATCCCTTGTGAGGAAAGGAAACAAAACAAATGATGTTATAACATACAGACAAATGACTACCAATACACGTACAAAGAGATAGAAGATGGAACTAAGCATCACACACCAATACATGACCATTGAACCAAATGGAAAGAGACTTGATATTCTTAAGATGATTGTCCATGATAAAACAATATATCGACGTGCTACTACGTAACGACGACTATGACGATGACGCTAGACGTGATGGTTATGATGATAATGATGATTAAACTGATGATGAAGAGCGACGACGACGACGACTAACGATGATAGACAAAACGATGACGATGGACGATGATGGAATGATGAATGAATAAATGTAGATGACGGAGATGATAACTATGAATGATCATGAGGAGGTGGAGGAGGAGAATGCAGAGTCAGTTGATGATGATTTTAAACCATATCACTTCAAAGCAAACAATCAATTAGTATCTGAGGCAGGGAACATTGATAAACAATTTTGTGGGTCACGCCACAACACATGAGAGTACCGAAATTAGAAAGATAACTTATCAAAACAAGAGATATACTACAAATGGTCAGAATCTACTTTGTCACACAGAGAGCAAACAATTGAATGATGTGGATGTTCAGGTGACGGGTAAACAATGATCTGATAGCTACATACACATAAAACAATCCGACTTTGTTTTCACCAATGGTCACAGCACAGCAAATGTCTCTGCACACAAAGATTTGTAGTCTTGTGACCTATGACCAAGAGATTCGTGGACCTCATCAGAAAGCTCGCTGCATGTACTAAACGTCTCTTCAGGCATGCATCATAGGTTGGCTTGTGCACGTGACGATATGACAACGCGGAACGACGAATCCGTCTCAAGTGTTTTTTTCTTGTGTTCATATGTAGCCAGATTTTGTGCACCTTCGCAAAATCCAACCACAGTTGCTGTGCAAGTCCTCTGCGCTGTGATTGCCTGTCAGGCGCAACCTTAACATATATGGTCAGAAACGATACAGGCATTATCAAACTTTTTCTTACACCAATCAAGAAAATGACATGAATCATTTCTATGATCCAATGAATTTTGCATATATTCTTGTCACGACGGGAGGCAACCATCTTTGACAACATTAAAATGATACGTGATAAGATTCTCGCACGAAAAAATTACGTCAAATCTAAAAACACCAAGTAGCACTCTCAACATGGGAAGGCAACTGATAATTTTTTCCATGAATCGGCGATAGCTTATTTTTTCCAGATTAGGATTGCAGCTCATGAGTAATAAAGGTCCGTCCAAATGCTGTGTTTCGCTGGGCAAGTATGGTTTCAGAAACACAACATTTACATAGAGCACTAAGCAAGGGCCAGACATCGCAGGGGGGGGGGGGGAAAAAACTTGGCCAGACCACGGTCACTGGAGATGAGGTTGGGTCATGTTCCGGAGAGTAAACTGCATTGTAGGCGCTGAATGGATATCCATAAACAATGCGTCTAAGGTTTTAGAAAACATTGCATCGCGAGGATCAGACTCAAGCCACAGAACACTCAGAGCACAAGTAGATAAAATAGATCTTGAAAGATCGTATAAGGTGACAGAAAGCGTGTAATTCTGATATCTTCTTTGCTGGACGCAGAGTTTCCATAAACTCTTACCAGTTTCTTTCATTACCTACTCTGAAAAAATCATAATATTCTGAAATCATGTGACTCTGTATTATCTCTGCTGATTTAAACCAACAATAAGATGTCGACCAGGTGTAACCATAAGTCAAACGTGCATGTCTACAATGTGAAAACTTAATAACAATAAAACGGATCCTCCGCAAAAAAACGTCCCTAAGCGATTATTAATATCTGTCATGAATGATTGTGGCGCATATAATCATAGGTATTATATACATTTCATTGTCCTTTTAACACCAAACGTAATACTGGTCGTCTTTATACTTCAGAAACTTTTCGCATAGCGTTTCGAACTTAAGGTCTTGTATTACACAACCGCAACATAGTCCTTGAACCCTAGGACTTACATGATTCCTAGCATGACTATGTGGGTAACTGAGCCCCCAGAGTTGCTGAAGTAGACTGCTGTTAATCTTCCATTTCTGTTGATGGGCAACCTTGGGTGTTAGTTTGTCACCATTAGTGTCTTGGATGAAATCTTAGCTTACTCTCTGCTTCAGCTCTCGGTGATTCTCAATAAACAGAAGAATGACAATAAAGCACACGGACCACTGGACAGGTCACTGTAGTTTTTATTAAAAAAGATTCCATTGTGAAATATCAGAAACTATTTGTCCCATGTTCTTAGATATCTGAAAGTGAACAAAACCCTATTAGGGCAACAAGTGTGGGGGGATAAACGAAACAAAATCTGTCCACGTACTCACAAAGACGGACACATTAAAATACCAACCATCCAACCATACAGTCAAACGGGCATGCTGTGTGAAACTTTTTAACATGGTTAATTTTGGTAAACGGATCATCCCGCAAAAAACCGTCCTACGCGTTTTTGAAATCATCAATGTTGATGGAGGGCTGCATATAATCACATGTTTTTTATATACATTTTCAGAGTCGCTTAACTCCAAACGATGTACTGCGCTTATCTTTAGAACTTGTTCGCAATCCCCCCCTGGTTTTCGAACATTGAAGTAATGTATTAAACCAACCGCAACAAGTCCTATCAGCCGTAGAGACTTTACATGTTCTTAGCCAACTAATATGGTAATCTGGAGCCCAGTTTCTGAAGTGACTGCTGTGAATCTTCCTTTTCTGAGTGAAGCAACCGTGGGGGGGGATTTGTATTTATCACATGGTTTTTTATTGGTCTTGGATGATCAACATCAAGCTTATCCGCCATGGCTGACCACTTGATTCTGCATACAGATACTAATAACCAATAAAAATAAAAAACGTACATTCATAGAGCGCTACCCTTTCTCACTAGACTCATCAGCGCTTACAATGTATAACTATAAACATGCCAAAAACCCAAAAATCACTATACAAAACCATAAATCCCATGTCACCTCATCAATTAAATAATAATTAAATAAGCAATAAAGCATACACATTACTGGACTAGCGAGTTCAGTTTTATAAATCAGATTTGTTAATACAAAAAAAAAACATTTTGCAGATGTTCTCTGGCATTTGACTGTAAAATGAAAACACCATTTGCAAAATAAAACGAAGCCAGTCACACATGAAAACGGTCACAGAAAAATAATAAACAGCTGAAACGTGTCATGACATATAAGAATTTAGTTTGTTGCAGGTGAATGACCAGGCAGAAAAGAAAACTATTGGGAAAAATATGCAGGATTCAATCTTAATGAACGAGCATGCGCCATTGCTGATAATGTTTAGGTATTCATCAACACCAACTCTTATGCTCATTAAATGAATTACCAACTGATGTTTAGTTGAAACGAGAACATTTGATTTTTCATTTATTTGCTTTTAATTGGTAGTTTTAGGATTTCAAAAAGGCCATTATTTTATCTGCTGTCGACAGCATATTGTCAAAATAAGCAAAATAGTTTGCAGATCCAATTGACCCAATTCCACGTTGTATTAAGATGCTTGAACTTTAACCAGCCGCCGTGGCGAAGTGGTTAGCGTCGCGGACTCCCGGCTTGGAGGTCACGGGTTCGATTCCCATCAGAGTCATGTGGGTTTTTCTGCCCCGACCGGCTCCAACCCAGAGTTGAGTTTGCTGCGGACTGAGTTGGGAAGACTGGGACCACACAGTCGAGTTTCATCCACTTAATGGATGCGTTTCTGAGAGTGTTGCTCAAATTGCCTGACCAAGACTGCAGGTGCCTGTATCTCTCGGACCTGGTTGACGCTGGGATATTATGCAAGGAAGCATAGAGTACAGCCCCGTCACGCAGTCTCAGACCGAAATGGAAATCCGTAGCATCATCTTAATCATCCTCATTCTCATCGATCAGCATAAAAGAAGTCTCAAATTCTGTGTCCCTTCATGTCCTGCTCTCATGGTGACCTCAATTTCGATGTCCTCTCCACGTCTGTGGCCTTGGTTTGGTTCCGTCGGGGTCACCAGCATCGGCGAGTCCATGGGGGCTGTTGTTGGACGGACGTGGTGTCGCCCTGCGGAGGGAGAGCTCACTCACGCCGGTTCCGCGACAAGCAATTATTGTTGTCAGTAGGGGCTAGTAGGTGGTGT
>CM031621.1:10229582-10270956 GCA_018398815.1 Conus ventricosus
CTAATCTGCTTGCTTCAACCATGAAAATGAACTCCTCCTCTTCTAATAAATCAGTCACTTTTGTCAAACACAAGCCCTAAAAGAAAATCTCCCTGCAACTTTTCTCCGACAACATGGAAGACTACATCTTCCTTTTACATTAACGAGCTGAAATGCCTTACTCTCTTGCAGCGATTCCTTCCAGTTTAGATGACATTCATTATCAACTATTGAAACATTCGCAAGAAGGTCTGAACATCCTGTTACAGGTATACAACCACGTGTGGACTACAGGTTGCTTTCCACCCTCTTGGCGGACAGCCCTCATTTTCCATCCCAACCTGGAAAAGATCTTTCTAATCCATCTAACTACCGTCCCATAGCTTTGACCAGCTGTGTCTGTAAATTGATGGAAAAAATGGTCAATGCTAGGCTCATGTGGAAACTCGAAACCGATGGCCTTTTGGCGAAAGAACAGTGTGGTTTCCGCAAACATCGTAGTACAGTTGACCATTTGATTCGTCTGGAATCTACACTTAGGAACGCTTTTTTAAACAGACAGCACGCAGTGGCAATTTTCTTCGACTTGGAGAAGGCCTACGATACCACCTGGAAGTCGGGGATACTTCATGATCTCCACGATCTGGGTTTTCGAGGTCATCTTCCGCTTTTTATTCAAAATTTTTTGGCAGAACGACAGTTTCAGGTCCGGGTTGGCACCACTCTCTCTGATGTCCACGAGCAGGAGTTGGGTGTTCCACAGGGGAGCATACTATCTCCTGCCCTCTTTAGTATTAAGATCAACAACATTGTTCAATCAGTTCAGCAGGGTTCAGACTGCTCATTGTTTGTGGATGATTTTGCTGTCTACGCAACTGGAAGCCTGTACCTGAGTGTCCAGCGCAGGCTCCAGCTTTGCGTAGATAAAATCCATCGGTGGGCGGATGAAAACGGTTTCACCTTTTCTGCTACAAAAACCCAGTGTATTCACTTCCATAATTTCCGTCAGTTTTTTCCAGATCCGGAACTTCAAGTAGGGAAATCTCCCATTCCAGCTGTTAAAGAGGCCAAATTCTGGGAGTCATTTTTGACCAAAAACTTAACTTTCTCAGCCATATTAAAAACCTCAAAACTGCTTGCCAAAAGGCACTGAATATTCTGCGGGTCGTAGCACATACCGACTGGGGCGCTGATAAGAAAACTTTGTTGCACCTCTACAGAGCCCTGGTCCGTTCTAAACTGGACTACGGTTGTGCTGTGTACGGCTCCGCAAGATCATCTTACCTCAAACTCTTGGACCCTATCCACCATCAAGGGCTTCGTCTCTGTCTTGGAGCGTTCCGCACCACCCCTGTGTACAGCCTGTACGCAGAGGCAGGTGAACCTTCACTGTCCAATCGCAGGCTGAAACTGTCTTTGAATTATTACCTCCGACTGTTCTCAGAACCGCAGAATCCTGCCTATGACTGTGTTTTTGACCCTCCGTTCCAAAGTAAGTTTGAAACAAACCCGAAATGTATTCCGCCGTTTGGGCTTCGTATGCAGCCTCACGTGCGGAATGCAGGTATAGACCTGGGAGTAGTTTCCGATTTTTCCAAGTTTCGGATCAACCTCCATGGACCTTTTTCACACCAGAGATTCGTTTCGATCTTGCAGCTTTCCGTAAGGAGTCTACCAGCTCTCTGGCGTACAAGGCTTTGTATGCCGAGCTCTGTTCCAAATTCCCATCCTATCAAAAAGTTTTCACTGACGGTTCCAAGTCTGAGGATGGAGTGGCCTGTGCAGCCTACTGCCCTGGGGCTCCTTCTCAGATATTGTTGGAACATATACATTTCAGATGCTTCTGTTTATTCTGCTGAACTTATGCTCTAGTACTGGCTTTGAAGATAATCTCCCATTCTTCGAGGAGGGACTTCTGGTTCTGTCGGATTCGCTGTCAGCGTTGGAGGCCATAGCTGGCCGCAACCTTCAGCATCCAGAACTTTTACTTTTTTTTGAACTTTTTAGCAAGTTGAAAGCGGACGGTTACAACATTACTCTTGCTTGGGTTCTGGCCATGTTGGCATCGGCGGGGAACGAAATGGTTGATCGTTTAGCCAAGAACGCCACAAGAGAGAAACTGTCCAACATTTATATCCCCTGGTCAGACGTGAAACCCAAAATTAACGATTATGTGAGAGACCTCTTGCAGGAGGATTGGAACACACAGACGAGTAACAAACTCTTTCAGATCCGTCCAAACCTTAAGGACTTCCTCCCATCCACATCGGGAGGTCGTAAAGAGGAAACGGTTCTGTGCCGGCTGCACACCGGCCATTCGTATTTTACCCATGCTTACCTTTTAAAGAGTGAAGAAGCTCCGTGGTGCATTCCATGTCATGCGCCACTCACAATGAAACATGTACTTTTAGAGTGTTGGGACTTGCACGATGTGAGACACAAACATTTTACGGCGGAGTCCATGAAGATCCTGTTCAGGGATGTCCCGCCTGACGTGATCCTTGAGTTTTTGAGAGAGATTAACATTTTTTATCTGATTTAAGATTTTACGGCAGAAAGTTTTTTACAAAGTTTCTGGTGCGTTTGTAGACGATGTCATTTAACAAGATGTGTGAAAGTTGTTTTTTTTTTTTTTTTTTTTTTTTTTTTTTAAAGACTGGTGAGTTGATTTTAACGTGGTGACAGCCCTGATATGGCCCTTTGCGGTCGGCTGGGCTATAAGCAACATTATCTTATCTTATCTTATCTTTTAGAGTGTTGGGACTTGCACGATGTGAGACACAAACATTTTACGGCGGAGTCCATGAAGATCCTGTTCAGGGATGTCCCGCCTGACGTGATCCTTGAGTTTTTGAGAGAGATTAACATTTTTTATCTGATTTAAGATTTTACGGCTGAAAGAATTTTAACAAAGTTCTGGTGCGTTTGTAGACGGTGTCATTTAACAAGATGTGTGAAAGTTGGGTTTTTTTTTTTTTTTTTTTTTTTTTTTTTTTTTTTTTTTTCTTCTTTTTTTTAAAGACTGGTGAGTTGATTTTAACGTGGTGACAGCCCTGATATGGCCCTTTGCGGTCGGCTGGGCTATAAGCAACATTATCTTATCTTATCTTACAGGTATACAACCACGTGTGGACTACAGGTTGCTTTCCACCCTCTTGGCGGAAAGCCCTCATTATTCCCATCCCCAAACCTGGAAAAGATCTTTCTAATCCATCTAACTACCGTCCCATAGCTTTGACCAGCTATGTCTGTAAATTGATGGAAAAAATGGTCAATGCTAGGCTCATGTGGAAACTCGAAACCGATGGCCTTTTGGCGAAAGAACAGTGTGGTTTCCGCAAACATCGTAGTACAGTTGACCATTTGATTCGTCTGGAATCTACACTTAGGAACGCTTTTTTAAACAGACAGCATGCAGTGGCAATTTTCTTCGACTTGGAGAAGGCCTACGATACCACCTGGAAGTCGGGGATACTTCATGATCTCCACGATCTGGGTTTTCGAGGTCATCTTCCGCTTTTTATTCAAAATTTTTTGGCAGACCGACAGTTTCACGTCCGGGTTGGCACCACTCTCTCTGATGTCCACGAGCAGGGTTGGGTGTTCCCCAGGGGAGCATACTGTCTCCTGCCCTCTTTAGTATTAAAATCAACAACATTGTGAAATCAGTTCAGCAGGGTTCAGACTGCTCATTGTTTGTGGATGATTTTGCTGTCTACGCAACTGGAAGCCTGTACCCGAGTGTCCAGCGCAGGCTCCAGCTTTGCGTAGATAAAATCATCGGTGGGCGGATGAAAACGGTTTCACCTTTTCTGCTACAAAAACCCAGTGTATTCACTTCCATAATTTCCGTCATTTTTTTCCAGATCCTGAACTTCACGTCGGGAAATCTCCCATTCCAGCTGTTAAAGAGGCCAAATTTCTGGGAGTCATTTTTGACCAGAAACTTAACTTTCTCAGCCACATCAAAAACCTCAAAACTGCTTGCCAAAAGGCACTGAATATTCTGCGGGTCGTAGCGCACACAGACTGGGGCGCTGATAAGAAAACTTTGCTGCACCTCTACAGAGCCCTGGTCCGTTCTAAACTGGACTATGGTTGTGCTGTCTACGGCTCCGCAAGACCCTTTACCTCAAACTTTTGGACCCTATCCACCATCAGGGCTTCGTCTCTGTCTTGGAGCGTTCCGCACCACCCTGTGTACAGCCTGTACGCAGAGGCAGGTGAACCTTCACTGTCCAATCGCAGGCTGAAACTGTCTTTGAATTATTACATCCGACTGCTCTCAGAACCACAGAATCCTGCCTATGACTGTGTTTTTGACCCTCCGTTCCAAAGTAAGTTTGAAAATAACCCGAAATGTATTCCGCCGTTTGGGCTTCGTATGCAGCCTCACGTGCGGAATGCAGGTATAGACCTGGGAGTAGTTTCCGATTTTTCCAAGTTTCCGGATCAACCTCCATGGACCTTTTCACACCAGAGATTCGTTTCGATCTCGCAGCTTTCCGTAAGGAGTCTACCAGCTCTCTGGGTACAAGGCTTTGTATGCCGAGCTCTGTTCCAAATTCCCATCCTATCAAAAAGTTTTCACTGACGGTTCCAAGTCTGAGGATGGAGTGGCCTGTGCAGCCTACTGCCCTGGGGCTCCTTCTCAGATATTGTTGGAACATATACATTCAGATGCTTCTGTCTATTCTGCTGAACTTACTGCTCTAGTACTGGCTTTGAAGATAATCTCCCATTCTTCGAGGAGGGACTTTCTGGTTCTGTCGGATTCGCTGTCAGCTTTGGAGGCCATAGCTGGCCGCAACCTTCAGCATCCAGAACTTTTACTTTTTTTTGAACTTTTTTAGCAAGTTGAAGGCGGACGGTTACAACATTACTCTTGCTTGGGTTCCTGGCCATGTTGGCATCGGCGGGAACGAAATGGTTGATCGTTTAGCCAAGAACGCCACAAGAGAGAAACTGTCCAACACTTATATCCCCTGCTCAGATGTGAAACCCAAAGTTAATGATTATGTGAGAGACCTCTGGCAGGAGGATTGGAACACACAGACGAGTAACAAACTCTTTCAGATCCGTCCAAACCTTAAGGACTTCCTCCCATCCACATCGGGAGGTCGTAAAGAGGAAACGGTTCTGTGCCGGCTGCACACCGGCCATTCGTATTTTACCATGCTTACCTTTTAAGGAGTGAAGAAGCTCCGTGGTGCATTCCATGTCATGCGCCACTCACAATGAAACATGTACTTTTAGAGTGTTGGGACTTGCACGATGTGAGACACAAACATTTTACGGCGGAGTCCATGAAGATCCTGTTCAGGATGTCCCGCCTGACGTGATCCTTGAGTTTTTGAGAGAGATTAACATTTTTTATCTGATTTAAGATTTTAACGGCTGAAAGAATTTTAACAAAGTTTCTGGTGCGTTTGTAGACGATGTCATTTAACAAGATGTGTGAAAGTTGGGTTTTTTTTTTTTTTTTTTTTTTTTTTTTTTTTTTTTTTTTTTTTTTTCTTCTTTTTTTTAAAGACTGGTGAGTTGATTTTAACGTGGTGACAGCCCTGATATGGCCCTTTGCGGTCGGCTGGGCTATAAGCAACATTATCTTATCTTATCTGTTCAGATGTGCAACCCAAAATTAACGATTATGTGAGAGACCTCTGGCAGGAGGATTGGAACACACAGACGAGTAACAAACTCTTTCAGATCCGTCCAAACCTTAAGGACTTCCTCCATCCACGTCGGGAGGTCGCAAAGAGGAAACGGTTCTGTGCCGGCTGCACACGGCCATTCGTATTTTACCCATCTTACCTTTTAAAGAGTGAAGAAGCTCCGTGGTGCATTCCATGTCATGCGCCACTCACAATGAAACATGTTCTTTTAGAGTGTTGGGACTTGCACGATGTGAGACACAAACATTTTACAGCGGAGTCCATGAAGATCCTGTTCAGGGATGTCCCGCCTGATGTGATCCTTGAGTTTTTGAGAGAGATTAACATTTTTCATCTGATTTAAGATTTTACGGAAGAAAGATTTTTAACAAAGTTTCTGGTGCGTTTGTAGACGATGTCATTTAATGAGATGCATGAAAGTGTTTTTTTTTTTTTTTTTTTTTTTTTTTTTTTTTTTTTTTTTTTTTTAAATTTTTTTATATGACTGGTGAGTTGATTTTAACGTGGTGACAGCCCTGATGTGGCCCTTTGCGGTCGGCTGGGCTATAAGCAACATTATCTTATCTTATCCTCAAAGAGGGACTTTCTGGTTCTGTCGGATTCGCTGTCAGCTTTGGAAGCCATAGCTGGCCGCAACCTTCAGCATCCAGAACTTTTACTTTTTTTAACTTTTTAGCAAGTTGAAGGCGGACGGTTACAACATTACTCTTGCTTGGGTTCCTGGTCATGTTGGCATCGGCGGGAACGAAATGGTTGATCGTTTAGCCAAGAACGCCACAAGAGAGAAACTGTCCAACACTTATATCCCCTACTCAGATGTGAAACCCAAAATTAACGATTATGTGAGAGACCTCTGGTAGGAGGATTGGAACACACAGACGAGTAACAAACTCTTTCAGATCCGTCCAAACCTTAAGGACTTCCTCCCATCCACGTCGGGAGGTCGTAAAGAGGAACGGTTCTGTGCCGGCTACACACCGGCCATTCGTATTTTACCCATGCTTACCTTTTAAAGAGTGAAGAAGCTCTGTGGTGCATTCCATGTCATGCGCCACTCACAATGAAACATGTTCTTTTAGAGTGTTGGGACTTGCACGATGTGAGACACAAACATTTTACGGCGGAGTCCATGAAGATCCTGTTCAGGGATCCGCCTGATGTGTATCCTTGACTTTTTGAGAGAGATTGACATTTTTTCATCTGATTTAAGATTTTACGGAAGAAAGATATTTAACGAAGTTTCTGGTACGTTTCTAGACGATGTCATTTAAAGAGATGTGTGAAAGTTTTTTTGTTTTGGTTTTTTTTTTTTTTTTTTAATGACTGGTGAGTTGATTTTAACGTGGTGACAGCCCTGATGTGGCCCTTTGCGGTCGGCTGGGCTATAAGCAACATTATCTTATCTTATCTTTCAGTTCATCGTTAATAAAATCTAACTGCTCAATTCTCTGCTTTTCATAGTAATCTTGCGCTGCGGCTAGTTGCTCCATAGCTTTGTTATGTCTTTTTCTCTCGCCGTCATCCCGCAGTTTACTAAACGCGTAATTACTTCCGCTAAAAGCAAGCGCATTAACCACAGCGCCACCAATCATCATTACGAGTAAAGCCATTTTTATAAATGTATTTTTTAAATTTTACTTATTAATACTGTCTGGAATTATTCCTTGCTTAACTAAAAAATCTTTCGTAGCAAATGAAGCTGTAACAATAGCAATCAGCTTTGCTGAGTCTTCAAAGTCTAGTTTGCCAAGATCTGCCGGTTTTATTTTTAACAGGCTTTTACCAAGCATTGTGTATCCTACACTTAGGCCCCCAATAACAGCAGAATGGTATACAAGGTTGGTAACAGTTTTTTCGGTGCTCATTTTTAAAAAATAAAATAATTATAATTAATTAAAAAAAAACATGAACAGCGATGATCTACTAAACCTTCCTGAACTTATGAATGATCAAGTTGATGACCAAGCTATTATGCCCAAAAAGGAAAGGCTGTATTCTTTGGCAGCATGTGGAAAAAAAAACAGTACCTCGGAAATGAATTCAGCATAGAACAGATTCAACAAATGTCACCACAAGACATTGTAAAGTATCACAACAGGTATGAAGCGCAACTGGGATCAAGAATGGTAAAAAGTGTAGGACAAACGGTTCTTAGTTTGTACACTAAACTAGTAAGTAAATTTGCGCCTATTGATTCTGAACAAGATTTTATGTATGATTTAACACAGGATCCAGTTTTAACAAAGTCATTAGAGTCTCTAGGGTGTGATCTGTATTACAGATTTGGAACATTATTATCGCCGCTAATCATGGGATTAATAACTTTTAATCATATAGATTTTGTTTCCCTTAAAAATGACCGAGCCAGAAAATCAGCAGAATCAGAAAACACTGAATCAGGTGGAGAAAGTGACCAGTAAAAAGCTTCCTCATCCTGGGCGTGTTGCAGCAGGAAAAAGATTAGCAGAGTGGAACAAACGAACAAAATTACAGTTACAAGCACATAATATAACTCATAATGAAAACATAACACCGCCAACGCCAGCAGTTGTTTCAATGCCAGCTATAAAAACACCAGAACAAGTTGATTCAAGACCTACAACAACAACAGGGCTGCCTACACCACCAAAGTCTTCATGGTATTTTCTTAAAGCAATTGTCATTTTTGGCGGCATTGCTGGGGGTGGTTATTACGGTTATAAAATATATAAACAACGACAGCAAAAACTGAAGCAGTCAAAAAAATCTCAACCACTAAATACAGAAGCCGAACAAAAAAGCATGCCAGAACCGCCAACAACAAAAGATCATTTTGATCCATTTCAGATGCAATAATACTTTAAGAACTTAATAAATAATTATAAGTTGACTTGAATAAGAACTTGGCTGTACTTAAAGGATGACTTAATTACAATCTTGAGGTGACTTAAGTTAAGAACTTGAGGTGACTTGATCAAGAACTTATTAAGAACTTGAGGTGACTTAAGTAGAAACTTAGTAACTTAATTAAGAACTTGATTACGAACTTGATTAAGAACTTGGGTAACTTGATTAAGAACTTAATTAAGAACTTGGGGTGACTTAGGGTGAAGGTGTCAAGTGTCACACACACACACACACACACACACACACACACACGAGAATCATTCACGCAATAGACGGGATGGTGCTTGCAGGGGAAATGTGAAAGGACTTTTTGTGGTTCGCACTTGAACGACGTAAATTCGAGACAGCCGCCAAAAGCCCTTATCAGAGTCTTGAATCAATAATCACAGGATCTGTTTAAGTTCTATCGGCGGCCGCCTGAAAAGGCAGCCTTTGTAAGTGAAGCGGAGCGTAGGCACAGCTCAAGCCGGTCGGACGACGAAGGGAAACTGCACACACGATCGATAGCCAGGCGGTTTTGCAAAACCGTTACTATTTTTAGGCCCACGTCATGTGTTTGTGGCGTTCACTGAGAGGCTTGCAGGGTAGTTGTCGGAGGTAGACTGAGAGGTTGTTTCCAATAGTCTCCAAATTCAGGGTCTTGCAACATGGTTTGAATTTGTTTTAACTTGCTGAAAATAAAACTGAAGGGGAGACCAACAGTGTAAAACTGAGGATACCCAAAAAGCACTTTTGAAACAGCACGCAATTTGCGGGCATGATCATCAGAATATCCGCATTTCTCTTTGAGCCACTGACCCCAAGTTTCTTTATTATTCCAGCTTTTTTTACCTCTTCATGCCAGTTTTTGCAAAGATTCAAGAAATTCCCAAACTGAACGTAGATCATGATTGTTTGAGCATCCTGCTTCTTCAGATTTCTCACCCCCTTTCGCAGCCTGTCCACAACTTCATTTTCATCTGTTGTGATTGAAAAAAATCTTCAGAAAATGTTTCCTCAAAATAGCTGATTGAACGTCAGCCTGACTTGACATAAGATAGTCATGTAATTCTTGCGGTGTTGAAGGTTCTTTTCTCCTTTTCTTGTTCCCTTTCTTTTCTTTGAACAATTGCTCAAGCTTTCTTTTAGGCTTCTTTGGCAATTTCTGCGGTCCTTCTGTTTTTGCTTTTTCAATTATTTCTATCATTTTTTGAAAGTAGTATTGATTCTCCCGCAAAATAATCATTTCTTCTTCAGTCCACAATTCTGTTGGTGTTGGGGTGGTAATGGGAGATTTTGAGCTTGTTGAAAAGTAGAAGCTGATTCCATATCTTCCACACCTGAATAATTTAATCTATAAAGTTGTTGAAAAGGTATTTGTGATTCAAGAACTTTTTCTAACTCAGAACCCTCCGGGGGGTTGCGACCTTGTCGTGGTCGGAGGGTTTGCGTGGTCCAGTGATCCCTTAGGCTTTGCTGGCGGGGGCATCAATACTTGGAGATAGGCTGTTTTTTTTCACACTGCTTCTAGGCCTGAGAGGTGCAGATGCTGTTTGGCCTAAGCGTAACGTGGTAAGGAGTTGATGCCCCTGGTAGGGCTTCCCATGTCAGATAGGCTAAGGGTGAGGATCCTGACTAACAGTAACCCGCCTTTCTCCTTTTCTTGTTTTCTGCCTCCCTTATTTGGCCCTTTTCTATCTTCGTCTCCCCTTCAAATCTTCTTTTCCACACTCCTTTTCTCTCTGTGGTCTCCTTAAGATCCGCCGCGTTTGCCGTGCGGTGCGACCTGTGTCGGAGGGGAATGAGATCCTGGTGATTGAGAGGGCCAGCGCTCTCAACACATCACTTTGGCTCGGACCTCTCCTAGACAGGGAGTACACTTTGGCCCGGGTGTACTAATCGGCTCCCCTTCTTGGGGTTGGGTCAAGACGGGCAGTTCCCCAGCTGGCCAAGTAAACCCCTGCAGTGCTCAGCTCTCTGTTCCCGGGAGTTGAGCATGATCGGGGGGATAGGGTTGGTTGCTTCTGCTTGTCGTATGTCTCTCCCGAAGCCTGGAAGGGGTCAAGACATTGGTTTCTTGGCCCTGGCCCCTTAGTTGGACTCCAAGGTGGGTGGGTAAGGGAGGGATGAATTACAATAAATTAAATATGACTTCTTCAAAAAACTACCCCCCCAAAAGGAAGAGGAAGGCAGTCTCCCCTATTTCAGGGGAATTTGAAACAGATAGTGATTCTGACAGTGAGGTAAGACAGAGGACAGGATTCTGGGCTTCCTGGCTCGTGGTGGAAGGGACAGAGCAGGAAAGACCTCTTTCAGCTCTGAGCCCTTTTGCTGTACAAAAGGGCTTTCTTGGTATAGCAGGTGAACAGGTCCCTAGGTCTCCATAAAAAACGATTCGAGGATGCGTTCTTCTTCAATGTCGATCACAGAAGCAATCCGAACGTGACTTGGGGTGACTTAGTGAAGGTTCAAGTTTTTCAAAAGCTCGGCTACAGCAGTAACTGCCAAATCCATTGCAAGCCTGGTTAAAAAAGAGGAGCACAGCAGCAAACTAGCCAAACGACCCTATGTGATCACTTTGGCCTACTCTCTCTCCAACACACACACACACACACACACACACACACACACACACAACACACACACACACACACACACGAGAATCATTTTTCAACCCAAATAGACGGGATGGTGCTTGCAGGGGAAATTGAAAAGGGGATTTTTGTTGTTCACAACTTAAAACGACAGTAAATTCGAGACGGGCCCCCCGCCAAAAGCACCTTATTTAAGTCCTGAATCAATAAACAACAAGATCTCTTCAAAGTTCTCTCGGCGGCCGGCCAAAAAGGCAGCCTTTGAATGAACGGAGCGTAGGCACAGCTCAAGCCGGTCGGGACAAACGAAGGGAAACTGCACACACGATCGATAGCAGAGCGGTTTTTGCGCAAAACCGTTACTATTTTTAGGCCCACGTCTGTGTTTGTGGCGTTCACTGAGAGGCTTTGCAGGGTAGTTGTCGGAGGAGAAGACTGAGAGGTTGTTTCAATAGTCCCTCCAAATTCAGGGTATTGCAACATGGTTTGAATTTGTTTTAACTTGCTGAAAATAAAACTGAAGGGAGACCAACAGTGTAAAACTGAGGATACCCAAAAGCACATTGAAAACACAGCGCGATTTGCGAGAATGAATCTTCAGAAACCTCCGCATATTCCTCTTTGAGCCACTGACCCCAAGTTTTCTTTTATTATTCCGCGTTTTTTACCTCTTCAATGTCCAGTTTTTGCAAAGATTCAAAGAAATTCCCAAAGCTGAACGTAATCATGATTTTTGTGCTCCGCTTCTTCAATTCCCATTCTCACCCCTTCGCAGCCTGTCCCACAATCTTCATTTCATCTGTTGTGATTGAAAAAAGATCTCAGAAAATGTTTCCTCAAAATAGCTGATTGAACGTCAGCCCCTGTGACTTGACATAAGATAGTCATTTAAATCTAGCGGTGTTGAAGGTTTCTTTTTCCCCCTCCTTTTCTTGTTCCCTTTCTTTTCCTTTTGAACAATGCTCAACCTTTCTTTAGGCTTCTTTTGGGCAATTTCTGCGGTCCTTCTGTTTTGCTTTTTCAATTAGTTCTATCATTTTTTGAAAAAGTAGTTAATTGATTCTCCGCAAAATTAATCATTTCTTCTTCAGGTCCACAATTCTGTTGGTGTTTTGGGGGGTTGGTAATGGGAGATTTTGAGCTTGTGAATAAGTAGAAGCCGATTCCATATCTTCCACACCTGAATAATTTAATCTATAAAGTATGTTGAAAAGGTATTGTGATTCAAGAACTTTTTCTAACCTCAGAATCCGCACTGTCTTCTGAAACTGCAGCTATATTTTGTGACATAAGCAAACACTTCTCTCACAGGAAACGCACCACTCACACCTGCCCAGCACAACGCCGCCAAGTAAAATGACAAACGGCTCTGCTGGTGCTACAACGACAAAATGTCCACATGATTTAAGCCTGACACTTCTTTATACGAGGTTTACACGCAGAGACATGTCTCGATCTGTTTTGGCTGATTGTGCTTTACCGCGACAGTGGAATTTCAATATAGGCTTTTGAAAGTCATTGCACGCTTATTCACCACTCCTCAGCATTGTGCGAAACCGAATCCCAGGCTAAAGCTATTCACGCCTGTTTCTTCTCCCCTTTTTTTTTTGCATTATACCCCTCTTCTCTCGTATCCCCCCCCCTCAAGCACCCTACATTTTTTTTTTTTAAGCTCTCTTGAGGGGGTACTGGGGTGTCACAATTTTTTTTTTTTGCCAAATAATTCAGAACCCCCCTACCTTTTCCCTATCTCCTTCTTCTCTCCTCTCTCTCTCACTCCTCGTCTCGTCTAGGGCTCTCTCTCCTCTCTTCTCTCTGTGGTGTGTCCACACACACACACACACACAGACGCACACATGCACACACACGCACGCACGCACGCAAGCGAGCGCACTTAGACAGAATTTACGCACACGTGTAGAATACACACACAACACAGACAGACAGACCAGACAGAACAGACAAGACAGAACAGAAGGAGAACTAATAATACCTCGCTAGGGCAAGCCGCCACCGAAACTTGTTGAGGGCGTTGAGCTAGGATTGGTATTTATTAGTTTCTCTACATACCAAAATGTTTCAGAATGTTTACCTTTGTCAAACCGAGGTCCGAACAGCTACATACAATCAAGCAATCCATTTGTTTCACCAATGGGCACAGCAGATGTCTATGCACACTTCTATTCTGTAGTCTTTGTGACCATGAGTAAGATTCAACGGTACCACATCTTTCGAGGCAAGCGCCATAACAGGTTTCTGGCTCGGCTAATGGCCCTGAAACGGATTCTAGGCGGACGCCAATTCGTTTTTTCTCTTGCACAGTGACATTAATGAAAACCCGTAAATAACGAATTAGTCTCAACTGATTCTTCAGCGTGTGCAGTAGTGTGTAAATTTGTGGCATCTTCGCAAAAACCAGCCACAGTGTTCTGCAGGTCCTCTGCGCTGTGCCCGTCTGGCGCAACCTACAACACGCATCAATCAAAGATCCAGGGGGGAAAAATTTTATCAAAGATTTACACCAATCTACAAACTCTGGACTGTAGTTTTGTTTGATCTAAAGTGTATGCAAATATTGTCCACACTGCGAGCACCTTTTTTGACAACATTAAATATACGCAGCAAAACTGTCTTCAAAAGCATAAGGAAATTAAATACACACTAGTCACATGCATGAAGGGCAGAACCTGCCCGTTAATTATGTCCACGAATCACAAGACACTTCTTTTGTCTGACAAGGGCTGAAGCAAGTGAGCAAAAGTTGAGTACAAGCTTGTGTTTCGCTGGGCAAGATTGCTTTCAGGAATCACATCATTTACACAGCACAGAGGCATGATCAGTGTCCGATCCAGGTTGGAAAACTTGGACAGAAAAACAGGTCAATGGGGATGAGGTTGGGTCCGTCCAGAGAGTAGACTGCTTTTTCTAGCTCTGTCGGACATCATCAAAGATGTCTAAGGTTGTTTAAAAACTTGCATCGAGGGTCAGAGGCACACGAAGGTAGCATAACTGCAAGTATAAAGAAAGAATAGATCTTGGAAGCTACTTCATGTACACACCAAGCGTAATGCTGATATCTTCTTTGGTGGGTACACAGTGTTTCTATATACTTCTGACCAGTTTCGACCATTCCTTAGACTCTTGGAAAAAAATAAATATCTCTTATCATTAACTTCTATTTAAGCATTGATCGGACAGCACATGAAGGAGTGACAATATGTTTAATACCAGCCGTCAAATGTGCATGGTTTCGATATTGACAACTGATAGCACGAAAATGGATTCTTCCAAAATACGCCCTAAACGTTTTACTATTTTCAATGCTGCGGGGCGCACATAATCACAGTTTCATATACATTGCCAGAGTCATTTAACTCCAAACAAAGTACTAACTGCATCCTTATGCTTTAGAAAATGTTCGCATGCGTGTCGAACAATTAAGTATAGTTAAACAACCGAAACAAGACCTTAAGCCCAAGGGACTTGCATATTCTTGAGCCAGACTAGTTGGGGTAACTGGCCCAAAGTCTGAAGAGATTCTGGTGAATCTTCCATTTCTGTTGATTGACAACCTTTATGTCCCTGGTGTCCTTTGGATGATTCTGTATACAAAAGAAATAATAAAATGACACATCACCAGAACCAATGATTCAATGATTTAATAAAATTCGAGTGTTGATGCCATTTTGCGGTTCATCTTGCATTATTGACAGTAAATAAAAATCATATTAATCAAATCTTAAATAAAGGTTAGCGAACCGCCAAGAGAAACGTGGACAACGAGTCCACAAGACAAAACACGGCGCGTTCGGCCTCTTAGGTCTTCTTCAGGCAAGACAGAAACGAATAGGACTATGAAATGAACGAGTTTTGTCACTAGCTCTCGGCTCTGTTTCAGCCGCAAGGTAGGCGTTGAATCATATCATCAAATCAAAACGGTCAGTCATAATCAAAAATTGGTAATTGAAAATCCTAAACATAAAAGACTATTTCTTAAAAGAAAGCGGCATTAGTTCCGCCAGACGATGCAACAAACAGAGTACAGGACAAAACACAATGCCCTTTTGACCTCTGGGTCTTCTTTCGGCAAAAACAATCAACAATTAGGACAATGAAAACAAAGAACGATAACCACTTAGCTTCTCAATATTCGGCGCAAATTGTTCGAACTAAACATTAAAAGACGTCAAGATCTGTTGTGCGAAATCAGAATATCGTGAGTGAATTATATGGGAATAGAGAAAGAATCGTATAAAGCCCTTGGAAAAGTTAGCAGCTTTTGTAAAAAAAATTTGCCTGGGATGCAGATCGTGATAAAGAAAAAGCTAAACTGTTGGCTGTAGCGATGGTCAAGCGTCCACTGCCTCCCCCTCCGTCACCCCCCTCCCTTCACCCTACGTTACTGGCAATTCTGTCCACATTCTCACCCCCTTCTTTTTTTTTTTTTTTTTGGGGGGGGGGGGGGTGGGTGGGAGTTGTCTCTGTCTCCTTCTCTCCCCTTGTGTTTTATTGAATGGTGCACTGGTTGAATAGATAGTGACCAAGGGTGAGATATTTAATGTACATTCAGCATATTTTCTCGATGTTTGCAATCATACTTACACTCTTATACTTTTTTTTTACGACAATCGTTTCCTTTTTGTGTGGTTTCTGTACTGGCGTCGTGACTGGGTGACAGACCGACTCATTTCACATTTTTGTATTCATTGTAAAATGTTTTCTTTGAATCCCACATCCAACGAGGGGCAATTTTAACAAATTCCTTGCCCTATGCCAGGAGATAAGAACGATATCAAACTACAATTGTTTCACTAAAGGTTTTTACGGATGTCCATGGCCCCATGTGTTATTTGGTACAAGACAATGGATATAAAAGTAAATGATAAATGTCGTTTTATGGAACAGTTTAAACCGATATTGAACAACGTGGTTTTTGGAATGTAACATATGTCCGTTTCCTTTAGAACGCAAATGCAGCTCTGAGACAGAACAATGTGCGAATGCAGAGAATAGGATTTGCTGAATCACCGGTGTAGGTTTTTGACGTGAACATTTTGATAGCGTTTTATTTATTTCAGTAAACAAACAGCCCTTAATCACGATGACAACGAGAACTATTGTCAATCAAACCTGAAAACAAGGATGTGCCTTGGGTGTCCGAACAAGCAACTATGTAGGAAAAGAAACTCTAAGACAACTGTTGGATACAGACGTCTATAATCGACTCGTAGCATACCCCTCCTCCCCTACACCAGAAACTCATTTCAATCACAATCAAGGAAGAAATCAAACAATACAACTTAACCGACCACAGCCAAACCCTGATTATGACAGACACCAAACAACATGACCGTTCTACCTGCTTCCCAAAATACACAACACCAACACACCGGCAGACCCATTGTTTTCTGCATGTAGCTGCCCACAGAAAATATTTCTCAATAATACTTAGGCTCTCTCCTCCAACCCATAGTACAGAGCTTCCCATCCTACCCTCAAAGACATAGCCACACAGCTTCAACATGATCAGTTCATACAACACAGACCCTACTTTTCAACCCGGCCATCCTTCCTACCACTTGACGTTGTCTCACTTAGACTTCGACCCCCCCCCCCCCCCCCCCCCCGCCACCACCACCCCACCACCCTTTTCCCGCCACCCCCACGCTGCAACTGACGCCCTCACATTCTTCCTTGAAAGACAGCCCCCTGACCAACAACAACCCCCCACAGCTATACTGGTCAGACTTACCGAATGAGTCCCTAGTCAACACCTTTTGAATTCCAACAACCATACCTTCTCACAATCGGTGGTGTTCTATGGGTACCACACTGGGACCATCTATTGCAACCCTCATTATGGGTCACCTACAACACGTGCCCTGCACCAAGCTCTTCAAACGATATCACTGATGAACTGGGAATCACACCCATGCCTGAACAAACCTCCACAATATTCTCCAACTGGCTCAGACCTTCCCTTCCATGCATCCATCAAATTGACCCTACACCAATTCACAGTCAGAGTCAAACTTCCTGGACATCATCTCCCTCAAAGATGGACGGGCTTAAAACCTCCATTTTCTATAAAGTCCACTCGATGCACATTCCATACCTGGATTACATCTTTATAATTCCATCTCCCATGCACTAAAGACAGCATTCCATATTCAATTTCTCTGCCTACGCCAGACTGCTCCAACGAAAAAAAGATTTCACTCTAGAAGCAGCCCAAACAGAGTTATCACCAAACATGGATGCCCAAGTGGCCATCATCGATGATGCTTTTCAGCCGCGCCAGAGATAGCTCGACACCCGACCGACGCCACTGCCGCTTCCTCTTCCACATCCACAACATTCTCCCCATTGCTGGATTCTGAAGTCCAACTGGCACATAGTAAAAATCACAAATCTGCCTTTGAACCAAAATGATAGTCCACTTTCAAACGAGACAAAAACCTTCAAAGACCTACTGGTGCTCTCCAAACAGAACAAAATCTCTACTCCTCCACCACCCAGGTACCACCAGGTACCTTCTCCCCTGCTCAAAACCTTATTGCCAAAATCTGCCCACTTAACAAACTAGACATCATCTTTGTGGCCCCAAACACCTCATTCACAATTAAAGCACATTCTCTCCGCCAGTAGCTCAACGTTGGTGGATTTTCTACAACTGCCCATCTGTTTGGAAGATCTATGGTAGGTGGGAAATCTTGCACAGTTTGAGATGCGCATTTCTGAACATCTAGCTGACATCCTCCCCCATCATCCGCAAGCCAGCTGCCCTACATTGCAACCAACCCCAACACAACATCAACCATGTCAAAGTCCTGACGGCTTTGTTGTCAATCACAGAGTGACAATGTGGGGCCACCTTACAGCGGGAATGTTATGTTATTGCAAAACTGTCGTAACCCTCCACGCCCTCATAGCAATTAACATCCAAAAGTAGCATATGCCTATCCACTCACAACAAACCACCGACTATGTCCTACACACACACACACACCACCACTGCACGCACACACACACACACAACGGCGCGCGCGCGCCGCGCGACGCACGCACGCAAAACGCACACACACACACATACCACACACACACACACCACACACACACACACTACCGTACCTGCCACTATTGACCTCATAAGTAAGCTACCACTACCTTCCTTTCCCCTCTCTACACACTCTCATTCCATTTTCTACATCAGTCACTCTTATACTCCCAACCTATCTTCCGACGTCTGGTTTTCTTTCATTTACATCCCTTCCACGTGAGTTCCTTCCCTCTTTTCCCTTTTCCACTTGTGCATTAGTGGTATGCGCAGGTGCAGGTATTTGATACCACCCCCCTTCCTCTTTCTTTTTATATTCTTCTATAACAGAGAAAATTTAGCAGCCGCCGCGTTAGCCACCGGCGTCCCTAGGAATCCCCTTTTTCTCTCATAGAGGCGATGTGCGCATGCGCAAACCTTGCCAAGCAAGGCCCGCCGCCGGCTGAGCGCGCGTTCAATCGGGGTTTTTAACGCCGCTCGTGAAGCGATCTTTACGAGCCCCAATTGTCTGCTTTATAAATCGGTAAGTACTTACATTCCAATTTTGTTAACTAAAACATTAGTCTAACACCATTTCCTGTTGATTACCCGGATGACACGGTGCTAAAGCCAAAAGAATCATTACAAAGTAAAAATGTAAGCTGAATCAATTCCCGACAACAACTTGGCGGAACGTTTTTTTGGGCCTAGACACAGGGTCCAGTCGTTCATTTGTCATAGAAAACCCAAGGAGGCCTATGAAGCCTCCTAAACCTTGGTTTGTTTTGAATCTGTAATTTTTGTTTACACCAGTAGAACAACAACATGATACTCCTTGTGGAATTATTTGTAGTCTACGTGAAAGTGTGTCAAGTGCATACGAGCACGATTTGTTGATCCCTAGATGACAACTGTCAGGGCCCACGTTTTACATGGCAATCAGCCGAGCTGGATTAAAACTCGTGTTGTGTGTGTGTTGTGTGGTGTGTGTGTGTGTGTGTGTTTTACCTATTTTTTTTTCCATTAGGCTCCCAATCTAGGACTAAGTGGCAAGAAAATTTTTCCTTGTGTTCTTGTTTATTATGTGTGGTGTGTGGTGTGTGTGTGTGGTCTACAGGGGACCGCCACTCTTCCAAAGTACTAGCATGACGATTCCGGAAACGCTGCTAACACGCCAAACATGAACAGCGGGGCAGTAGGGCGGAAGCCGTGTTTGACGTCCACGCGACGAAGACGCCGATTGATACGAAAGTCCGCCGCTAAAGTTCTCTAATCCCCCCCTTCTGGTCCCTCCACCCTAGTCATCAAATCAACATCCGTAGTAGCGTGTATCCTGGTCCACCACCGCAACAACCAAATCGCTGGACCCTCTACCAACAGTACTCTCTCTCTCTCTCTGACTCTGTCTCTCTCTCTCTCCCTCTCGTCTCTCTCTCTCTCTCTCCTCTCGCTCTCTCTCTCCATCTCCACCTCCTCTCTCTCTCTCTCTCCGTCCTCTGTCTGTATGTGGTGTGTTGTGTGTGTGTGTGTGTGTGTGTGTGTGTGTGTGTGTGTGTCTCTGTCTGTCTGTCTGTCTGTCGTTTCTTCTCTCTCTCTCATCTCCTTCTCTCCTCTTCTCTCTCTGTCTCTCTCTCTCTCTCTCTCTCTCTGATGTTTTACATAAAAGACTTTATAATTTACGTTTTATGTTTACTGAGGTGCACTTTTTTTTTAAATCAGAAAAAAAGCGCTAAAAACAATATTAGAAAATAATTCAAAACATGCGCATTTATGATTACGTTCATACATTCTTCAATGCAGACACTTTTTGCACAATACATTAAATCATGACACATTGAATTAAGTAAGCTACTGATCTTTACTGGAAACTAGGAACCTTATGTCTTCACGTTTTTGCGTAGAAAAAGTCATAAACTTAAGCCATCGACGGGCATGTTGTCAAAATAAGTATGCGGATCCATCTGAACCAGGTCTACGGCCAAGTGTTAAAGATGCTTGAACTGTTTGAAAAAGGACGTGTAATGCCCACATAGCCCGTAATTTTCCCTAAATGCCTTCTTTTATAGAGATCTTAGCGGTAAAATTTTCATTATGCCGTTAAATCAAACGGCAGTTTTGAATAATCTCATTCAATACCCTCTGGCGATTTCAATGAATTTTTTCTCAATCTATGACAAGAAATTCCAAAGATCTAATGAAAAAAAAAATGAAAAATAGACAGAAACAATAATCACCAAATCTGTTTAATATTAAGTTTCGTAGCAAGAAATTAATGCGTGTATGCTTTTGTGTGTGTGTGTGCAATGTGTGTGGTGTGTGGTGTGTGTGTGTGTGTGTGTGTGGTGTGCGTGTGCGTGTGTGCGTGTGTGAGAGAGAGAAGTGAGAGAGTAGAGAGAGAAACAAAAGAAAGAGAGAAGAGAGGAGAGAGAGAGAGAGAGGAGAGAGAGAGAGAAGAGAGAGAGAGAGAAGAGAGAGAAGATTGGAATAGGGCGTGAAAACGTGTGATTCCATACGCATAAGAGTTATAGGGGTGGAGATTGAGTGTGGGGGGAGGGGCGGGTCATGAGGCTGAGAAAAGGGAGATGAGTCGGGGGTGCGAGGGGACAGCAGGGTGTGTTGTCTGCTATCCTAATCGGCTGATCACATCAATGACAATATAGAGGTTCAAATACATCCTACCAAAGATGAAATCACTCGTATCGTATCACAGCCGGTGTGTGTGTGTGTGTGTGTGTGTGTGTGTGTGTGTGTGCGTGCGTGCGTGCGTGCGTGCGTGCGTGCGTGCGTGCTGCGTGCAGTGCGTGCCGTGCGTGCGTGCGGGGGCGTGCGTGTGTTTTGTGTTAGTCTTGTGTGTTAGTCAGTGTGTGTTAGTCTGTGTGTGGTTAGTGTGTGTGTGTTAGTGTGTGTGTGTGTGTGTGTGTGTTGTGTGTGTGTGTTCTCCAATTTAGTGTCTTCCACTGAAAGTGATTCAGAGTGAGTGGTGTGTTGTGTGTGTGTGTGTGTTTAGTGTTGTGTGTGTTGTGTGTGTGTGTGTGTGTGTGTGTGTGTGTTTGTGGTGCATGTTGTGTGTGTTGTGTGTGTGTGTGTGTTAGTGTGTGAAAATTGAATTGTGTTAGTAAACTACTAGCATAACACACTCTTCCCGTGTACAATCGTTCACATATCGCACAATGTCCCCTGCAACCTTTCCAACTCTTTTCCTACACATATACATGCCCCCACAAGATGCCCTGCCCCACTCTCCCCTAACTCCCCAGCAAACACACACACATCACACACACACACACACCTTCAGAAATACCGTAAGGTAAAAAAAAAAAGGGGGGGGGGGTTTCTTTGTACACCTCACTTACTACCTTCTTTCCTTCAAAATAAGGACAATGTGCTGCAGAAAATATTATGCGATTTTCTAACGAGAGGGCGCACATGTGGCAGAGCATGTGCCATTTCGGGGGGGGGGGCAGATCGGTTTTCCACTGAATTTGACGGAGAATGTTGATAGAGGAGGAGATACATACGAAATCCTCCCACTATCAATTTTCTTTCTTTTCTTTCTTGGTTGCTGTGGGTGCGGCGTGCGCACAGTGTGTGTGTGTGCGTGTGTGGTGTGTGTGTGTGTGTGTGTTTGTGTGTGTGCGCGGCGCGCGTGCGTGTGCCCGAGCGTGCGTGCCTGTGGTGCGTGCGTGGTGTGTGTGTGTGTTTGTCTATGGATGTGTGCGGTGTGTTGTGTGTGTGTGTGTGTGTGTGTGTGAGTGTGTGTGTGTTGGTGTGTGTGTTTATGTGTGTGTGCGCGCGCGGTCTGTCTGTTATATGTCTGTGTGTCTGTGTGTGTTGTTGTGTAGTTGTTGTTAAGTCACATTTGTAGGCAATACTCCTGAGAAAGTCAAAACCTCTATAATAGACATCCTAACCCAATCTATGAAAAGGTTTCACTTTTTGTGCCCTCCATTTAAGTATATTGACCTTTTTTATTGGACTTTAGTGAGTATTGTGGGTATCATGTTTGCCCAGATTGTGTCCTTGCTATGTTACAAAAGAAGCGTTACAGAGAAAGAAAGGACGACGAGAGCATAAAGCACAGTGCATAAAATACTTTCTGAAGACAACTTGCCTGAAACACACACATCACACCACACAGAGACAGATAGACAGACAGAGGGCGGTAGTACACCATTGGAGAGAAAGAGAGACAGAGAGACAGTAGAAAGAAGAGAGACAGAGAGGAGAGAGAGGTGTCAGGCAGTTTGGACTGACACTTGGCGACAGACAAGACAAGCAGACGGACAGACAGACATCAGACAGAGGGTACCAAAGACAGAGACTACCGAGGACGAGAAAGAAGACTGAAAACGTGGAAAATATGACAAAGACAAAGAGATGGAGAGGTTTAGGGTTGCTAGACCATAGACAGGAAGGGGGAGAAGAGCGGGAGATTGGGGAGAGGCGGGGGGGGGGGGGGGGGGGGGGGGGGGGGGGGGGGGGGGGGGGGGGGGGGTGGGGGGGGGGGGGGGGGGGGGGGGGGGGGGGGGGGGGGGGGGGGGGGGGGGGGGGGGGGGGGGTTCAGCATGGCAATAACCCCTTGAAAATTTGCAACATTGTAAAACAATTTTGTCTTTGAAACAATTATTTGTAACAGCAATACACTCCATGCATTGTTTACACTTTAGCATAACAGTGATGGTGATGATTATTAACTTGTGGTTAGTTAGGTCATGAAAGATTGTCTCATAAACCTGAAGTAAAAAACTTATACGTCTTGTAGAAGGCCGAATACACGATAATGTAGTAACGATTTTCATTACTAACCTTGTTTTGTGATTTGCCTTATACGCTGCAACACCAAAACTGACCGCTGCATTCCCCCCCTCCCCCGCCCCCACCCCACCGCCCTCTAAAAAATAGTGTAAATCTTTAAAATCCTGCTCTGGAAGGCAAAACGTTCATTCATGATATACGTTTATAATTATATTTATGAATATTTTCATTGACTCTGATCAATGAGATTTGTTTGGGCACTGCTATCAGTAAATTTTAGTCATTGGGATTTATTTCCAAAGTTTTTCAGTGTCAAGCAGAAAAAAAAGGTTTCTCTATTTTCAGTATGTTTTCTATGTTTCTATGTCAGCAAATAGTGATCATTTTAAAAAGTATGCACCATTTTTGCTATTATGATTCAGCCTTTGAGTCGTCATCTAAAAATCATGAACGTCTAAAATACTGGATTTAAGTAAATACGATCCAAACCCATTTTCAAATGAAAAGACCAAAGACAGACAGTCAATCCAGGCAGCCGGGAAATACAGACAGACAGGTATAGACAGACTTTTGTTACCTGAAACTCTGCAGATGCCGGACGATGAATCACCAACCAGATTCGTTTTCCGCGAAGTTGCAACACTGCGTCCATGTAACAACCTCAACGGATCGAAAATCTCACTCACTGTCTGATCACTTTAATTCCAACGACATCAAACGTTCATGCACGTCGCAAGATTGCAGTTACCCGTAAACTCTGCTAAGTCACATGCACCACCGTCTTTGTGTGGTGGTGTGTGTGTGTGTGTGTGGTGTGTTGTGTCTGTGTGTGGTTGGTCTGTGTCTGTGGTGTGTGTGTGGCGTGTTGTGCGCGCGCGCAAGGGTGCAATCACTTGCTATCTGAATGATTTTAATAATGTAAGTATACATTTATTTTGTCAAGGAGGGATGGTGGGGGGGGGGGGTGAGGTGTGGAATGGCGTTTTCGTAAATCAAGAGAGAGAGAGAGAGAGAGAGAGAGAGAGAGAGAGAGAGAGAGAGGTGGCTAGATAGCAAGCTAGGTATCCTCTATCCATCTAGCCATCTAGCTAGCAGCTACTAGATAATAGATAGTAGGTGTGTGTGTGTGTGTGTGTGTGTTTTTGGTGTGTGTGTGTGTGTGTGAGTGTGTGTGTGTGTGTGCGCGCTGCGCGCATGTCTTAATCGCTACATTGTGACATTGCTAATTTCGTGAAATGTTACGCTACAATGTACAACTCGCTCTTTTTGTTGTATTAGCAATTTTTTTTTTTTGTTGCAAGATATTCGAAAAAAAAGAATGTGCCAACTTTGGTTAACTAAGCACTTCCCATCCTATTTCCCTGAGAAGAAATGTATATATGTATTAGAGGAAACATTTCTTGATGCTAGCTTTGGCTTTTTTCGTGGAAGTAAGGCAATATCAATATGGAATCGAGTTTTCGCGCATGCACGCGCGCGCATTTGTGCAAACCAATGTTGCCACTGCTGTTTTTACTAACAGTGCAACATACAATGGAAGTTGAAATGGTTGTTTTCCTCGAATCAATCATGAATTCTAAATTGTATTATCTCTATGTCTGTATAATTATTATCGATATTTTTAAAAACACTCCGTTCACACTCCTTCAGTTCCCGCCAAGAACAGAATAATTAATTACAGTTCCTACATACCACTGTTTTCGTCTTTCTGTGACAATACCATTCTGTTTTCACATGGCCGCCTAAACAGAAAATATTTCAGGTTTTACATCTTTTCTTACAGATCACTCGACAGGTGTTTTGATAGATGCTCGGCACGTGACTTTTACGATACCTGAGCAGATCTGGTGCTGTTCTAATGAGCAACGTGGGAATACTGCCCCTAGAATGCGTGAACCGAGACAAAGCAACAAAAAATGGAAAGAAATGCAAGTCAAGAAATTGACATTGATTAAGATCAAATGACAGGTGAAACAAAAATGTACGAAATGGAACAAAATGAACAAACAGTTTTAAAGAGAAGGCATAAATGCGATAAGATAAAATCAAAAGGAATGACATATAATATGTATGGAGAAGAAAAAAAGAGATAAAATGAAATATAATAGTATGGAATATTGTAGAAGATGAATCATATGAATTTTTATAGAGATTGAATTTATATATAAAAAATGATACAAAACAAAATAGAAAAAAAAAACACAAAGTTTGTGAAAAGAATCAGACCTCCGGACATAGTTGACTGGGGTTCTGAATCCACCCTATAAATCCATTTGAGCTGGGAAACACGCCGGGTGAAGACCAAGTTGGGTACTAACGACAAAGAAGTTACGTCCCATGTATCTTTGTGAAAATTCAATAAATCAACAAAAAAAAAAAGCAGACATCGAAGTACAAAATGTCCAATGTTTATATCATAAAGTTTTTATTTCCTAAAATTCTTAACTTCGTAGACAGTAACCAATCCTGACTTCATCCTCATGTCACCCATTTTCAGCTTCCACACACAGACTCCGCCTAGACTTCCCTCCCCTGTCAACCACCTTCGGACCCCACAGAACCTCACCCTCTGTGTCACGTCACCTTTAAGCTCCACTCCACACCCTTCAGGAACATTTTCACCAGTGGAAAAAAACCCACACAACCGAAGCGAACCTGAGAAGTCTGTATATTTTGGCATAGGGTATTGACCGCATGCAATGTTTGTTTTCTATTGGCACAAAAAAAAGGTCATTTGAACACAACTTCAGAATAGCAAACATGGGTGTCATGATATAAAACCACAAAAGTAATCCAACAAACGATAACGTTTATTTCCTTATACAATACAATGACATTATTCGAAAGCTGAAGTTTTTAAACCACATGCATCACGTCCAACATCTGAAATAAACTTAAGGTTTTCAGATAGCAGTAACCTACAACAAGAGAAAGAAAGGCACCAACCTCAAATGTACTGAAAAAGGTCCATCTCATGTCCTTTGACTACGTAAACTCAATGCTGCTCCACAGCATTTAACTCAAATAAACATAATGGTGAACTTTGTCAACGCAGAAAATTTACAATTAAATATTACATTGATCCTCTGTAAACACACAGAGAGAGAGAGAGAGGCGAGAGAGAGAGAGAGATGAGAGAGAGAGAGAGAGAGAGAGAGAGAGAAGAGAGAGAGAGAGAGAGAGAGTAAGGGTGGTTAATAGGCGGGGGAGTGGAATGCGGTTTGGGTGTGGAAGGAAAATAAAAAGACAGACAGATAGATAAATGGGTGAATTAAGCATCAGTTCTAACGTAACCATAAATAAACTGTAACTGGTGACAAAAACCAAGGCCGCCTGACCATATCTTTCCCCAGCATTCCTGATTTTGACCGAGAAGCAATTTCATTATAGAAAAATACCGGAATTCTTGAGAAGGTTTATTTGTACACTTTTATTGGGCATACCTCTTCCCGATTTCAAACATTTACACGGAGTAATTACCAATTGCTAATTAACATGAGAGAGAGAGAAGAGAAAGAGAGAGAGAGAGAGAGAGAGAGAGAGAGAGAGAGAGAGAGAGAGAGAGAGTTTTCAAACGCACCCTGTCTAATTTTACGCAGATGGGATAGTTTTTTTCATGGGCGAAAAGCAGAGTGATGTGCAAAACGCAAACAAGCACTACATGCACAGAAAAGCTCACATCTGCCTTTAGACCGTTGACACCATGTTTCTGTATGTACTGGTGTATGATATAACACGATAGACCTGAATTTGTGATGAACAGAAGGACTTTCCATGGCAAATGACCACGGCTGAACGAGAACATTATCGATTACAGAATTCTGAAGATGGTGTGCACTCTTTATACGAGCCCCACTGTGTGAAGATAGCTTCAAAAAAGCAAAATGTGCTTTAAATGGGGACACTGAGCGAAACCAATTATCAAACGTACAAGAACAAAATGGACCCTAGAACAGTTGTTCTATAGTTATACATAAGACATGACAATAAATCTGTATAAATAATGGGAAATAGTATTACAGGTCAGGGTTAGGACCAAGAAGACCATGAAGGAAGTGCAAAGAACACAACCCAACCGTGCCTTTACTTGATGGCGTGAAAGTTTGGGTGTACAAGAGAAACAAAACGATCATGTGCTGAAATACGATCATTACGTAAGTAAAAATAAGGAAGAACTCGCAACGGAGTCGACACGATCAGATATCTAAGCATTCACGTTATCCCTGTGTGATGAAGGGAAACAAACAATTGATGTATTACAGACCCAGAAATGACTACAAAGTCGGACAAAGGGAAAGCAGATGGAAACAAAGCACAACACACCAAAACAGACCCATGAACCAAATGTAAAGAGGATTGATATTCTTATGATGAATGTCATATAACAATATATCGACCAGGCGACTACGACGACGACGATGACGAGACGGGCTGACGATGGGGTGATGATGATTATGATGATGAAATGATGTGAAGACGACGACGACGACGACGACGATGATTGACGATGACGATGACGAATGCCGATGATGATGAAGATGATAATGATGATGACGATGCTGATGACGATGATGATCATGAGGAGGTGGGAGGAGGAGAAGCAGATCATTGATGAGATGTTTGTAACCAGACACTTCAAAGCAACCGTTCAATAGTATCTGAGCAGGGTAACATTGAAATACATGTTTGTTGGGTCACGTCACAACAGACATGAAGTTCGAATTAGAAAGATAAACTTATCAAAACATGAATATACTACAAAAAATGGTCCGGGAAATCACCTTTTCACACAGAGAGGCAAACCCATATTGAATGATGTGGATGTCAGGTTGTAAACAAGGTCTGATACTACATACACAAAAAACAATCCATTTGATTTTCAACCAGGGCCAGCAAATGTCTCTGCACACAATGTTTTGTAGTCTTTGTGACCATGACGCATATATAGATGGACTCTTACAAGGAAGCTCGCTGATGGTACTAAACGTGTGATCTTCAGCATGCTACTAGGTTGGCTTGTTGCACGTGACGATATGAAAACAGAACGACGAATCCGTCTCAATTGTTTTTTCTGTGTGTTCAATAGTGCAGATTTGTGGCACATTCCGCAAAATCCAACCACAAGTGCTTGCAGTCATCTGGCGCTGATGCCCGTCTGTGCGCAACCTTAGCCTATATGTACAGAACGTACGGGGCATTATCAAACTTTTACACCATCTAGAAAAATGACCAGAAGGATGTCTTTGATTCAAGGTTTTTTGGCATATACCTTGGTCCGGGTGCACTTCATTGACGAAACATTAATGGATACTGTTAAGATTCCCCACGAAAAAATTACGTCAAATAACAAACAAGCCACTCTCAACATGGGAAGTGCAACTGAAATTTTTTCCATGAATCAGTCGATACTTCTTTATGTCAGATGAGGATTGCAGCTCTTTAGTATAAGGTCCGTCAATGCTGAGTTTCGCTGGGCAAGTTTGGTTCAGAAACACATGACATTTACAAAGCACAAGAGGCAGGCCAGCATCTTTCAGGGTTGGGAAAACTGGACAGAAACACGGTCCACTGGAGATGAGTTGGGTCAGTCCGGAGAGTACACTGCTTTGTTAGCGCTGATGGATATCCATAAACAATGTCTAAGGTGTTAGAAACTTGCATCGAGGATCAGACGTGCACAGACTCTCCAGAGCAAGTAGATAAAATAGATCTTGAAAGATCCGTATAAGGGGACGAAAGTGTAATTCTGATATCTTTTCTTCGGCGGTGACGCAGAGTTCCATAAACTACCTGACCAGTTTCTTCAGTCCTACTCTGAAAAAAAATCTAATATCTGTTAATCTGAGCTCTTTATTATCTCCTGCTGATTTTAAGCCACAAGAAGGGGTTACCAGGTGTTTTACCATACAGTCAAACGTGCATGGCTCAATGTGAAAACTTTTAAGCATTAAAACGGATCCTCCCAAAACAACGTCCTAAGCGTTTAATAATCTTCAATGTTGTTTGGGGCGCATATAATCATGAGGTTTTATATACATTTTCAGAGTCCTATAACACCAAACGAAGTATGGTCGCTTATACTTTCAGAAACTGTTTCGCATAGCGTTTTCGAACATTTAGGTGTGTATTAAACAACCGAAAAAAAGTCCTTAAGCCCTAGGGACTTACATGTTCCTAGCCAGACTACTGTGGGTAAGGCCCAGAGTCTGAAGTGACTGCTGTGAATCTTCCATTTCTGTTGAGGCAACCTTGGGATGTTTAGAGTATGTCCCTGGTGTTCCTTGGATGATAATCTTAAGCTGTCTGCTTCAGCTTCCTCTTGATTCTGCAACAGAGAAATGAGCAATAAAAGCACACGGACCACTGGACCAGTAACTGTAGTTTTTGTAAAATAAAGATTCCATTGAGTTGAATGATCAGAAACATTTGTCCATTGTTCTTTGATATATACTGACAGTGAACTGAAACCCTATTACAACACGAAACAAAATCTGTCGTACGTCAAAGCGACCACAGTAAAATACCACCATCCAACCATATCAGTCAAACGTGCATGGCTGTGTTGAAAACTTTTAACTGTAAAACGGATCTTCCCCAAAAACCGTCCTACGCGTTTTGAAAATCTTTCAAAGTTGTTGGCGCATATAATCACAGGTATTATATACATTTTTCAGATCGCTTAAACTCCAAGACGATTGTACTGGTCGCTTCACGTTAGAACTTGTTCGCGAAAGCGTTTCGAACATTGAAGTATTTATTAAAACAACCGAAACAAGTCTTCAGCCGTAAGACTTACCATGTTCTTAGCCAGAACTATGTGGTAACTGGCCCAGTGTCTTGAAGTGACTGCTGTGAATCTTCCATTTCTGTTGATGGCAACTTGGGATGTTGTATATATCACGTGGGTCTTGGATGATCATCTCAAAGCTTTCCGCCTTGCTTTCCTCTTGATTCTGCATACAGATGAATAATAACAATCATAATAATAACGTCATTTATAGAGCGCCCTTTCTCACAGAGCTCACAAAGCGCTTTAACAATAGGTTTTTAACTATAAACATGGTCAAAACACAAAAATCCACTATACAAAACCAGTAAACCCAGTCACCTCATCATTAAAATAATAATTAAATAAGCAATAAAGCATACACATTACTGGACTAGCGAGTTCATTTTTATAAATCAGATTGTGTTAATACAAAAACAAAAACATTTTGCAGATGTTCTCGGCAAATTTGACGGTATAATGAAAACACCATTTGCAAAATAAAACGAAGCCAGTCACCATGAAAACGGTTCACAGAAAAAATCATAAACAGCTGAAAACGTGTCATGACATATAAGAATTTAGTTTGTTGCAGGTGAATGAACCAGGCAGAAAAGAAAACTAGTGGGAAAAATTCAGGATTCCATCTTAAATGAACGCGCATGCGGGCCATTGCTGATAATGTTTAGGTATTCATCAACCACCAACTCTTATGCTCATTAAATTGAATTACCAACTGATGTTTAGTTGAAAACGAGAACATTTGATTTATTCATTTATTTGCTTTTAATTGGTAGTTTAGGATTTCAAAAAGGCAATTATTTTATCTGCTGTCGACAGCATATTGTCAAAATAAAGCAAAAATAGTTTGGCAGATCCAATTGACCAATTCCACTGTATAATGGATCTTAACTATACACCAGCCGCCGTGGCGAAGTGGTTAGCGTCGCGGACCAGGTCCCGCTTGGAGGTCACGGGTTCGATTTCCCATCTGAGTCCTGGGGGTTTTTCTGCCCCCGACCGGCTTCCAACCCAGAAGTTGAGTTTGCTGGCGGACTGAGTTGGAAGGATGGGACCCACACAGTCGATTCATCCACTTAATGGATGCGTTTATGAGATGTTGCTCAAATCGCCTGACCAAGACTTGCAGTGCCTGTATCCCGGACCTGGTTGACGCTGGGATAGTATGCAAGGAAGCATAGAGTACAGCCCCGTCACGCAGTTCCTCAGACCGAAAGGAAATCCGTAGCATCATCTTAATCATCCCATTTTCTCATCGATCAGCATAAAGAAGTCTCAAATTCCTGTGTCCCTATCATGTCCTGCTTCCATGGTGACCTCAATTTCGATGTCCTCCTCCACGTCTGTGGCCTGTTGGTTTCCTGTCGGGGTCACCAGCATCGGCGATCCATGGGGGCTGTTGTTGACGGACGTGGTGTCGCCCTGCGAGAGGGAAGCTCACATCACGCCGGTTTCCGCGACCAAGCAATTATTGTTGTCAGTAGGGGGCATCGTAGTGTGGTGTCCTGCATATGTTGGATCAGAAAGACGCCACTGAACACCACCGACAATAATAAGGGGAGAATCGGCAACAGTGCAGTGTCTCCTCCGGTGGGTTTCCTCTGATGACTTGCCAGTGACTGCTCCCGAGGATTGCCGCTGCAGGGCTGCGAGCAGGACCGACCGGGCCTGTGACCATGACGGGTGTCGGTAGAGGTGGCAACAGACGTTTGGGGGGGCAGCTAAAAAAAAATGAGCTAAAACTATTAGTTACAGACCCACTACCTGTATGGTTAACGACCATGCTGTACGATAACAACCTTCCTGCTCCTTACAACAACAGAAGCATGGGAAAACACAGAAGTGACATTTGTTTTCAAGAACTTTAAAAACCACTTCCACGCAATAATGTTCCCAGAATGTTGCACTCTTTTGAGTTTACCGTTACATTTACACATGTCATCCGCGGTCTTAAATCTTCCTTCACGAAGAAAAAACTGGCTAGGTCTTTGGAAACGCTTTTGCAAAATCTGCTCGCAAAAAAAATAAAATAAAATAAAATCACGTAGACTTTTCTTAATCCTGGGTGATCCCTGATAGATCAATCCATGCGGTCAAAAAAAAAAAGACTAGATAACCAAATCAAAAGCGAAGCAAAGACTCACCACGTCAAGCTGAACAGCAACAAAATGTTTTCAAAAAACCTTGCTCTGTAACACTGAAATTGTTTTTATACTTTCCTTTCAAATCGTCCCGATTGACTCGAATTTTGGAAGAGAGGTGATGGTAGAGGGTTAGATGGACTGCATGAAATGGAAGACACATCAAAAGGACCATTTGCCCTAAGCGAACGCAAAAGAAGTGGCATGCGTTACAAGCCTGCCACAAAAGGTCAGCCTCACCTTGTGACTCATATAGATGGAGGACGTTCTGGAGGAAATGGTGGTGCTATTTTGGGGGTAGAGGAACACATGGGCTGATTATCATCCACCGGCATCAACATTTCTGTCACTGTATTTAAGTACAGTTTTTTCCACTCAAGTTCAGTTGCCTTTTTGACTGTAACTTTGGTTTTCTTTCTTATGCTCATCCACCGTCCCTTCACACTGGGTAATGTATTCACTTATTAATACATCTCCAGTGTAGCCGAATTGTTGACCCTGCGCAAGGTGAACGCTTAAAATTCTCCATAATCGACGCCTTTTAGAAACAAGAGATGAGAAACAAAACAGAACAAAAATCACCAGCATAAGTTCATATGGCAGAGTCACATCCATCAAACAATAAATTGGAGCAACAACACTTCAATAATCAAAAAATAAGATATTGGAGGGGAATGGCAAATGAATTAATCATGATAATATGTAACACAACAGGAGGTGCAAAAGGAATCACCTTCACATGAACAAAACGATCATGTACAAGTTAAAGGGAGGAACGCAAATGGAATTCATTCATGTCGAATGTCCAACATGTAAAACAATAGAGGAGCGCAAATAGAGTCCATTTCACGTTTATATTGTAATCATGAAAAAGATAAGAAAAAAAAGAAATATTAGTTCACTCAACCAACAAAAGTGTCCCTACTCGTCCCCCCAACAATATTGTTCCAAGTTTCGAAGGAGACTGACAATAACGACATGCATGTTTTTTTTAGTTTCAAAAATTCAGCAAAGATTAATTTTGATCTGAAAGGGGGGGGGGGGACAATTTGACATTTTGACTCCCTTTTAAGTAGAGAACAGTATTTTACCAATCCTGACCGCCACTTGCTAATCCACCATCGTTTTTTGTTGGGCGAAAGTGGCCTAAAAGCGCCTAATCCCTGTCTCTGACAAGTAACCCAAAAAATAACGACCCTACAAACAAATATAACTGTGTAGGGTTATCCGTTTCAAAATACTTAAATTATTACTAAACTTTTTCATAGAGGAAAGTTCTCAGGGACTGAAACCAACCCATAGAGTAAACCGTAGGGAAAACTAAAGCATTACTGAACGGCCCCCATATATACACGTGGGTGCACTAGGCCTATCTGATTACTTCGCAGTAAGCGTTAAGGTTAATTGTCCCTTAGAACAGACAGACATACAGACAGAGAAGGCGGGCACGCACGAACAACACACACACACACTCACACGACACACTCACGCACTCACTCATACACACACACACACACACACCCACACACACACACACACACACACACACACAACACACCACACACACACACACTAACACGAACACCTACACACACTCAGACACTTTCCTCTCTCTCTCTTTCTTCTTTCTCTCACTCTCCTCTTTCTCTCTCACCACTCTCTCTTACACACACACCACACACGGCAAACTAACACGACACCTGCAACACACGAAGAAAACACACACACTGCACTACACACACAGGCCAAAAAATCAATACTGCCCGCACCTCCTCTACCCCATCTTTCCCCCCTCCTCTTCACTCCGGCTTGCATTACATCAGCTTCTAGAACGTTCCATCCACGCTAACACTTCCCGCTCGGCGGCGCGTTCTAACTATGGCAATCACGAGCTAAGCGTAGCCTTTCTGGCCGCTCACGATACCACAACATTCTTCCACTGACTGCTGTGCATCACGCGACGTGGTTACTGTGCCTGTGATTTTACATTCGACAGGGCGGGCTGGGCGGAGAGAACTTGTGTGGGCGTTAAAAACCAGGCGAGTCAGGAAGTGATTATTCAATGTTATCTGCCAGTGCTGGAAGTGACACTAATAATTACTCAAGAAATGGGATGAAGTGTTGTTATCTTCGCAAGGAAAACTGTCGCGATCAACAGACTAATATCTGTGGAAAACTACATTGTTTATCATGAGGCCATGGCAAAGTTTTTGACAAAGAAATTGAGTGGCGAGCCTTGTTCTCTCCTCAAATCCAAAAAGAAGCATTTCGTTTTGTTTCCTCAACAAAAAACGGAACTCTCAGTGAGAACTTGACAAATAATTTGAAACACAGGCTTTGTGAGCCTGCCTTCCGATCCATTTGATGAAACCCAAAACACTTTGAAAACTGTTCAAGAAATGACCCCCATCTTACGCCGGGCATTTTACTTAAATATTTAAAACAAATATTTAAGTATCATAAGTTGCCTAAAGCCGCCTTTTCCTGTGGCGGAAGAGAGAGAGAGAATCACCGCGACAGACAGAGAAAGAGAGACAGACAGACAGACAGAGAGGCGGCAAGACACCACACACACAGCATTTTATGGCACCCGCTCGCGCAAGACAAGCGACCCTCGCACAACAGTGCACGGTCTCGCACATCCTCGACCAAAAATCAATAAAGCACACCTGACGCCCCCCGTTACTGCAACATAAGCGAATGTTCTAGACTGTCACGTGTCATAGCGCGCCACGTTACAAGACGCCATTGTTCACTGAATTACTTCGCAAGAAGGCTGTGTTTTAAATTGTGGCTTAGCTGTCTGTCATTTTACATTGGAAGGCAGTGCTGGTGGTGCTTTTTTCAGTGAGAAAAGTGTTTAATATTAAACAAGGCGAAATGTCACAAATGTCTGAGAGAAGTAGTTCTTCTTCCGAATTAGGTAGAGAAAATTCTTGATCATACAGGCCTACTCATCAAGAATTGTTAGATTCTTCTAGGCAAGGACCAACTATTTAATTTTACCTGAAATGGATCCAAGCTTGCAATGTTCCATTACCACCTCCAAGCACCAACAAATTGTGGACCGAAGAAGAAAAGAATGTACTTGGAAGAGAGAAACAGGCTATTTCATGAAGAAATGGCAACATTGCTGAGAAGGCAAAAACAAAGGAGGCCCAATGAAACAACCAAAAAGGCCAAAACGAAAGCTTGGAAGATTTATTCAAAGAAAAACAAGGAAGAAAAAAAAGAGGGCGTGCTTGATTTCTCCAACAGATTTGCACAATTATCTTGTTGCAAAATGAAGCTGACACCAGTACTACAGGCATATCAAGAAAAGCCTTTTTAGATTCTGTTCTTTTTGACTGCTCAGCAGGCGAAAATGAAATTAGTAGAAAAACTGCAAAAAGGATTAGAAATCTAACAGACAGGTCGCCCAAAACAATAATGTTTCATATTCATTTGGTGGGTTTCTGATTTTGTGCAAAAACTGGCAGGAGAAATGAAAGAAAAGAAGGAAGAATGAAAAGAAACGTGGGCACAGATGGTTAAAAGAAAAAACAGATATCAGATGATACCGTACGCAAGCACGTTACTCTTGCAAAAGTACTTCACCATTTCCTCAGTTTTTAGCAATATTGGTCTGCCAGTCTTGTTAATCATGAATAAACTGAAGCAAATTGGAAAACATGCTACAGATTGAAGAATACAGAAAACTACTGGTACAAAGTTCCAATCTCCCGGCTGAACCTCAACTGGTCACAGCCCTAGTCATACAATGTTTGTTTGTGTGGCGTTTAACAACCAGTGCGCTCGCTGTAAGAACCACTGCAGGCCTACCACCACTGACGTATGAACTATTTTTAAAGATACCCGCTCATGCAGGAGGGCGGGTCGGGGCAGTTTAGAGTTGCCTGCTTTAGGCCAAGTGGGGGGGGGGCAGTGCCGCGGCTGTAAGACCCTGGCAGGCCTAACACTGAAAGTAAGATCTATTTTTAGAACCGCTCATCAGGAGCGTCGGGTTTGATTAGAGTTGACTGCCTGAAATTTCCACACAAGTTCACTTCATGACTTTGTATATATTGCTGTGATTACTGGCTTCACTGCTTCGCCTTCCTTATGCAACTGGATAACGATTTTGAATGTTTTGGTCAAACAACAGATAGGGTTAGCAGCCTTATAAATCTACCAGTATGGAGAGGAGTAGTGTGTGGCCAGCACTATCTCCAATAAATGCTCCAAATATACAATGACGGATGTACTAACTACTGGCGATTAGAGCCGCCATAAAAGCTGGCTACAGCAATTACTGCTGTTAAGACTCTGCCCAAGCATTGCAAGCCTGGTGAGAAAAAGAGAGCAACAGCCAGAACTGTCCTGTCTATTGTGTGTTGTTTGTTGTTTGTGTTTGTGTTTGTTGTTGTTTGTGTGTGTGTGTGTGTTTTCTGTCCCACCCCACGCCGCACGTCCCCCCTACCGCACCCCCACCCCAGTCGCACGCACGGCCCCCCACCCCCACCCCTACGCACGCACGTCCCCACCCACCCCCACCCCACTCACGCAACGTCCCCCCACCCCCACCCCACCACGGCACGTCCCCTCCCACCCCACCCCCCTGTGTAACACCACACACGACTCTACCCCTCAAGTCCGCCCCAAGTTCTTAATTACGTTTTTAATTAAGTCACCGCCAAGTCTTAATTGAAGTTTTTAATTAGTATACTTCAAGTTCTTATAGATCTTTGATTAAAGTCACCGCCAAATCATAACTAAGTCATCCTTTAAGTATCAAGTTATCTTATAATTATCAAACAAATACAATCTATGTTTTTTATCTTAAATAGTAAGAGTCAATAAGTACACACAACGCCTCAAAAAACGCGCCAGTCGTTGAGGATGTCTTGCCATCATTCTCTGCAAGATTTTAATGAAGTTTTTTCATCCGAAAGCAACCGCATTGATTACAATTCTGGTCTATGGAAATGTCTTTTATAGACTCCATTGTCTTTATTTATTGATTTATCATTTTATAATACGGCACCGCCTCCATGATTTATTTGTATAAAAAAAAATTTAAAAAATTAGAGTTCATAAAATATTGTTCCATTATAAATGGATCAAAATGCTGCTTTGTTATGTTGGCGGTTTTTGTTGGCGTGCTGGTGTCTTTTTCCTGCATTTAGTGGTTCAGATTTTTTTGATTGCTTTACGTTTTCTTCTGCTGCCGTTGTGTAATATATTTTATTAGCCGTAATAACTGCCCCCAACAGCCAGCAAGTGGCGCCAAAAATGGCAACAGTTTTAAGTTCAATTTTCCATGAAGAGCTTGGGCCCTTGTATCACATGGAGTTTTTATAGCTGGCATTGAATCAACTTGTTCTGGCGTTTGCGGCGTTAAGTTTTCTGATGAGTCATAATCTGTGAACATTAATTTTTTTGTCTGTTCTCACTCTGCTAAATTTTTTTTTTTTTCCTATGCTTCTCAATCTCCTTCCAACACGGCCCAGGAATTTTAATGGCCTCCACTTGGATTCAGCGTTTTTCTGATTCTGCTGATTTTACTGGCTTGGTTACTTTCTCCACCTGATTCGGTTCTGATGAATTTTTCCAGCTCGCTCATTTTGAAGAAACAAAGATCTATATGATTAAAAGTTATTAATCCCAGAATCGCTGCGACAAATAAAGTTCCAAATCTATAGTATAAGATCACACCCTAGAGGACTCTAATGAACTTTGTTAAAACTGGATCTTGCGTTAAACATACGTAAGATCTTGTTTTCAGAAGTCAATGGGTAGCAAATCTACTGACTAGTTTAGTGTACAAACTAAGAACCGTTTGGGCCCACACTTTTTAACCATTCTAGACCCCAGCTGCGCTTCAAACAATGTTATGATACTTTAAAATGTCTTGCGGCGACATCTGTTGAATCTGTTCAATGCTGAGATTCAGTTTTCCCGAGGAACTGTTTTTTGTTTTTCCACACGCTGCCAAAGGAATACAACCACTCCTTTAGGGCATAACAGCTTGGCTAATCAACTTGGTCCATTCATAAGTTCGGGAAGGTTTAGGCCCGCCATTGTAGCTGTAGTTAGATCATCGCTGTTCATGTTTTTTATTAAATTATAATTAATTTTATTTTATATAAAATTGAGCACTGAAAAAACTGGTTGCTAACCTTGTATACCAATCTGCTGTATTGGGGCCTAAGTGTAGGATACTCCAATTTCTTGGTAAAAGCTTGTTAAGAATTAAACCAGCAGATCGTGGCAAACTAGACTTTGAGGATTCAGCAAAGCTAATTGCTATCATTGCAGCTTCGGTTGCCATGGGAGGACGAAGATTTTCTATCAAGCAAGGAATAATTCCAGAAACAATATAAATATGTAAGAAAAAAAAAAAATACATTTATAAAAAATGGCTTCACACTTCCGCAATAATGATAGGCGGCGCTGTGGTTAATGCGCTTGTCCCTTTAGCGGAAGTAATTTTCGCATTTAGTAACTGGGGAATGACGCGAGAGAAAAAGACATAACAAAGCTTATGGAGCAACTAGCAGCTGTGCACAAGACGCCTATGAAAGCAGATACTTGAGCCAGTTAGATTTTAATTAATACACATGCTGAAAAGACAGGGGGCGATGCAGCTTACACATTTTAAAAAATGTTGAATCAAGCAATAAAACAATATTATCTTGTAACAGGCAAACCAATCGAGACATTGCCGCCCCCCCAAAATTCAGTGACTTATATCAACCATCGAAAACAAAAGATGCAAGAAATCGGGTTTATTGTCGTTGGTAGGACTGTTGTGTTTTTGTTGTCACATAATATCAGCTGATAAAAAATGAACAAAATCTATTATCACCAATAGGATATAGGAAGGGAATCACGGCAATTAAAAAGCTAAGCCAAGCGAGCGGTGTCAAGAAACAAACAGCAAAAGAATGGTTATCTATACAAGCGATTTGGCAAATTTATTTACCTGCACCTAGACGAAATACAGAGAACCACACTTTCTCAATACAACTCCCAAACGAACACCCATTCAAATGGATCTTCTATATTTACCCTCTGATAGGATTTAGACGAAAAAGATTTAAGTACGCACTCACAGTCATTGAGCGAGTGGGGGGGGGGGGGCGGTGCAAGATACAAAGATGCGGAGCCATTAACACAAAAGATGCTTCTGCCCGTTGCTGTCGCTATACAGACTAATATAACCAGCGAGGACCGCTAACTTATCCTCGGCATGATTCAAAGTCGATGATGGAAAAAATTAAAGGCAAGTAAATCAAATTTTGTTAAAACATAGAGTTACGATTTAGAAGAGGTCATTCCGGGAGTTCACCACACAGATCAGCAGGCTTTAAGTTGAAAACTTTAACAAAGCAGTTAGCCGAAAGGACTTTTTCCTACCAGTATCACAGAGAGCTTATTGACAATTCTCGCACCACAGAATGGGTTAGAAGATTGCCCTCAGTTTTGCGCCAATGAATAATGAAGAATTTAAAGGCTAAAGCCATACAAGCAGATCAAAAGAAAAACAATAAATGTTGCATGAAGGAGGAGTCTCCAGCTAGCAAACTATTACCATTTGGGATTGAAAGTAAGGTACCTTTATTTACACGGGGAAGCAGAAGGTGACACTCGCAGCAGGGCAACTGATCCAGTTTTGGAGTGTTTGACCCAATGAAATAAAAAGAATTGTAAAGATGAATCCGCCCGTGTATTATTTAACGAGAAACTGACACAACAAAACAACCAGCCCCTCAAAGATCTTTAGTGAAGGAAGGAACTGCAGATAATTCCCGCCAGACACAGTTCCGCTTTTCGGGGGGGGGGGGATGTAGGAGGGGGGGGGATGTTAAGGTTCTCAGTGCCCAATTGCATATGAAAAACATCCGATTAACAAAACACCCCGTTTGTGTTTGTTCTATCCTAATGACTTCTTTGTATACAACCGTTGTGTTGATCTCATGTAGATTAGATCGTAGTTTTACGTTTGTCATGATGAAAATCTTATTGCCAAACATGCTTCTTTGTAGTTTGTCATGTGATATGTTTTACTGCACTACACTGCGGATATTCCATTTGCTTTCTTAATGATTTTCTCCTGGTTTGAATACTGTACATTTTTTACTCATTAAACCAATCAAACGGTCCTGATCACGCTTCCAGATAATGTCATCCTTCATCAATCCTAAAACCTTCTTGTTAGTATTGAATGCAAAGGCGAAATCTTTATGGGTATCAGGTGTATCTAACCATCCGCCGCGTGTCCTTTAGCTACTTCCATTTTCCATGTCTTTATAGAATGTCTTCAGTAGGAATAACTATAACAAAACTGTCTGTTATCTGTGTAAAGTACTCTGGACTCAGGATATACGAGGGCTTAAAAAGTAGTTCATAAAGAAACTCTAACATCAACGCGTTGATAATTCTAAAACAGTAACCCAATAAATACAGGTTTGTGTCTAATTTGACTTTCTTTTTTTTTTTTCATCATTATGCCAAAAAGCTGAGTCATGAAATCTTCTGAAGTCCTGGATAATTAGGTTATGAATGTCAGCTTAATTGCTTCGTCCTCTTTGGTGACTAATCTGACATCTTTACGCTTGTGCGATTCTCCATAGTTCTTTCAAAACACTGTTGTTCATCAGCTTGAAAAAGTCTTTTTCTGAAGCATCTGCGGATTTAGTTCTAAGATCAGTTGTTCTTTCATGATGTATGTTTCATGAACTGTTCTTGCTCAAAAGCAATTATGCGATGAACTGCTAGTCAACTTCAAACCATGTCTTAAAAATAAAATTGTAGAAGTTCTGTAATGACAGACATATGTTTTTTTTTTGGCCATCGTAGATTAGGCACAAGTTTAGGCGGCTCTCTTGGATCCATCTTTAGACTTTTCTGCTGCTAATGGATAGTCATTATGCAGGTCATGGAGTTCATGAGGATATTCTAAGTCAACTTCTAGAATGAAACCACGGCTGTTGATCAGGCGTTAAACTGCTCAAACCACTTTAATGCCTTTTGAATATTATTCGTACCTGTGTACATTTTAAAGTTACGTAATGGAAGCGATTGCGCCCTAGCCCACCCATACAGATTGTTTGCATCTAAATACATGAGATAGTTAGACCTTTTACTTGGATCATAGTCGTCCAAGTATTTGTTGTTTGCTTTACAGTAATGATGCGACGCCATACTAATTCCTCCACGCAATCCGTTTTCAATCATCTGATCATTGGTAAATCTGACAATAAATCAATCTGTACTCCAGTAAACTTTAAGAAAGCATCCAGCTCACCCGGCCCGAAATGTAATGCCGGGATCCAAGCTGTAATGTTCATGCAGGTCTTCCCAAATTTTAAAGAGTCCGCCAACAACATACATCGCCATCAGTGGAGTCATGAAGTCCCATCGTTACACCTATTCTGCCATGTTCTGAGCTGCTGGAATCGGAGTCGCTGATGCCTTTCCTCTGAGACTAGAAGACGCGCCTTTAGAGAAGGGTTTTGTTCTTCTCTATAACCCTTTCAAAGAAGGAACAATGCTATCTA
>CM031621.1:10271956-10286370 GCA_018398815.1 Conus ventricosus
TTGTGAATTCAATAAATCACAACAACAAAAAAAGCAAGATATCGAAGTACAAAATGTCAATGTTTATATCATAAAGTTTTAATTTTCCTAACATTCTTAACTTCGTAGACAGTTACCAATACCTGACTTCATCCTCATGTCACCATTTCAGCTTCCAGTGCACAGCCTCACCTAGACTCCCTCCCCTGTCAACAACCACCGGACCTCACAGACCTCACTCTATGTCAAGTCACCTTTAAGTCCCACTCCACAGCCATTCAGGACAATTTTACAGTGGGAAAAAAAAAACACATACCGAAGCGAACCTGAGAAGTCCTGTATATTTTGGCATAGGTATTGACCGCATGCAATGTTTGTTTTCTATTGGCACAAAAAAAAGGTCATTTGAATCACAACATTCGGAATAGCAAACATGTGTGTCATGATATAAAACCACAAAAGTAATCCAACAAACGTTAACGTTTATTTCATTATACAATAGCATGACATTGTTCGAAAGGCTGAAGTTTTTAATCACATGCATCACGTCTAACATTTTGAAATAAACTTAAGGTTTCAGATAGCAGTAACCTAAAACAAGAGAAAGAAAGCACCATCCTCAATGTACTGAAAACGGTCATCTCATGTCCTTTGACTACATATACTCAAAGCATGCCCACAGGCATTTCTCAAATAAACAAAATGGTGAACTTTGTCAACTGCAGAACATTTACAATTAAATATTTACATTGATTCTCTTGTAAACAGGAGGGGAGAGAGAGAGAGAGAGAGAGAGAGAGAGTAAGGGTGGTAATAGGCAGGGGGAGGGGAATGCGGTTTGGGTGTGGAAGGAAAATAAAAGACAGACAGATAGATAGATAAATGGGTGATTAAGCATCAGTTCTTAACGTAACATGAAATAAACTGTAAACTGGTGGCAAAACCCAAAGGCCGGCTGACCATATCTTTCCAGCATTCCTGATTTTGACCGAAAGCAATTTCATTATAGAAAAATACCGGAATTCTTGAGAAGGGTTTATTGTACACTTTATGAGCATACCTCTTCCCGATTTCAAACATTTACACAGTAATTACCAATTGCTAATTAACATGAGAGAGAGAGAGAGAGAAAGAGAGAGAGAGAGAGAGAGAGAGAGAGAGAGAGAGAGAGAGAGAGAGAGAGGAGAGAGAGAGAGAGAGTTTCAAACGCACCTGTCTAATTTTACGTAGATGGGATAGGTTTTTTTCATGAGCGTAAGCAGAGTGATGTGCAAAACCGAAACAAGCACTACATGCTCAAGAAAGCTACTCATCTGCCCTTTAGTACACGCACCATGTTTCTGTCTGTACTGGTATATGATACAACACGATAGACCTGATCTGTGTTGAAAAGAAGGACTTTCCATGGCAAATGACCACGGCTGAACGAGAACATTATTAGATTACAGATTTTGAAGACGGTGTGCACTCTTTATACGACCACTGTGTGAAGATAGCTTCAAAAAGCAAAATGTGCCTTTAATGGGACACTGAGCGAAACCATTATCATAACGTACATGAAAAAATGGACCTAGAACAGTGTCTATAGTTATACATAAAGACATGACAATAAATCTGTATAAATAATGGAAAATAGTAGTTACAGGGTCAGGTTAGGACCAAAGCAGGACCATGAAGGCAGTGCAAAGAATCACAACCAACAGTGCCATTACTTGATGGCGTGAAAGTTTGGGTGAACAAGAGAAACAAAACAGATCATGTGCTGAAATACGATCATTACGTAAGTATAAGGGAGAAATCGGAACGAGTCTACACGATCAGATATCTAAGCATTCACGTTATCCCTGTGTGAGGAAGGGAAACAAACATTTGATGTATTACATACCAGAAATGACTACAAAGTCGGTACAAAGGATAGAAGATGGAACAAAGCACAACCACCCAAAACTTACATGAACCAAATGAAAAGAGGATTGATATTCTTTGATGTTTGTCTGAAAAAAAATGTTCGACGGCGACTACAGACGACGATGACGATGGCTGACGATGGTGATGATGATAATGATGATGAAAATGATGATGAAGACGACGACGACGACGACGACGATGATGACGATGACGGACGATGACGATGATGATGATGATGATAATGAGATACGATGATGTGACGATGATGATCATGAGGGGGGAGGGGGGAAAAGCGAGCATTGATGAATTTTTTAACCAGACACTTCAAAGCAACCTTCAATTAGTATCGAGAGGGAACATGGATATACTAGTTTTTTGGGGGTCACGTCACAACACAAAAAGTTGAATTAAAAAGATAAACTTATAAAAAAACATGTTATAAAATTGGTCGAAATCTACCTTTCACACAGAGAGGCAAACCTTTTGAATATGTGGATGTTCAGGTGGTAAACAAGGTTGATAGCTACAACACAAAAACAATCCTTTTGTTTTCACCAATGGGCACAGAAAATGTCCTGCACACAATTTTTTGTAGTCTTGTGACCAGACCAGTTTGGAGGGACTCTTAAAGGAAACCCCGGAGGTACTAAAAATTTTTCAGGCTGTACATAGGTTTGGCTTGTGCACGTGACGATATAAAAACAGAACGACGAATCGTCTAAATTTTTTTTTTCTGTGTGTTCAATATGTTGCAGATTTGGGACCTTCGCAAATCCAACCACAGGCTGTGAAAGTCATCTCGTGTGCCCGTTGTGCGCAACCTTACATAATTACAAAACGTACGGGGGCATTACAACTTTTTACCCCAATTAAAAAATGACAGAAGATTCTTGATCCAAGGTTTTGCATAATTTTGGTCAGGGGTGCCCTTCTTTTGACAACATTAATTACTTTTAAAGATTCCCCCACAAAAAAAATTACGTAAATAAGAAAATGTCACTTCAACAGGGGAAGTGCAACTGATAATTTTTTCCATGAATCAGCGATATTTTTTGTCGATAGGATTGGCTCTTGAGTATAAGGTCCGTCAATGCTGTGTTCGTGGCATTTGGTTCAAAACACATCTTTACATGCACAAAGGCAGGGCCACTTTTCGGGTTTGGGAAAACTTGGACGCCCGGTCACTGGGTGAGGGGGGGCAGGCCCGGGAGGTAAATGCTTTGTAACGCTGGGGAATCCATAAAAATTCAAAGGTTGTTAGAAACTTGCATCGAGGATCGAGTGCACAGACTCTCGAGAAAGTAATAAAATAGATCTTGAAAGTGAAAAGGTGACAGAAAGTGAAATTCTGATATCTTCTTTGGGGGTGACGCAGAGTTCCAAAAAACTTGCCCAGTTTTTTTCAGTCCACTCTGGAAAAAAAATATAATACTGTAATTGTGACTCTTATTATTTTCTGCTGTTTTTAAAGCACAAAAAAGGTGTGCCCAGGTTTTAACCATACAGTCAAACTGCATGGCTCAATGTGAAAATTTTTTAACAAAAAACGGATTCCAAAAAAACGTCCTAAGCTTTTTTAAATATCTTCAATGTTTTTGGGCGCATATAATCATAGGTTTTATATACATTCAGGTCCTTTTAACCCCAAAAAGAAGTACTGGTCGCTTATACTTAAAAAATGTTCGCAAGCGTTTCGAAACATTTGGTGTGATTAAAAAACCCGAAACAAGTCCTTAAGCCCTAGGGACTTACTTTTCCCTAGCCAGACAAATGGGGGTAACGGGCCCCAGGTCTGAGTGACGCTGTAAATCTTCCATTTCTGTTGTGGAAACCCTTTGGGGGATTTTAGTTATGTACTGGTGTTTTGGAGATAATTAAGGTCTGCTTCCTTCCTCTTGATTCTGAAACAGAGAAGAGCAATAAAGCACAGGACCCTGGACCAGTAACGTAGTTTTTTGAAAAAAAAAGATTCCTTTGTGAATACAGAAACTTTTGCCCAGTTCTTTGATATACTGACAGTGAATAAAAACCCTTAGCAACCGAAACAAAATCGTCGTCTCAAAGCGGTCCCGTAAAATACCAACCACCCAACCCATACAGTCAAAGTGCATGGGTGTGTAAAAACTTTTAACTTTTAAAACGGATCTTCCCAAAAAACCGTCCTACGCGTTTTGAATCTTCAATGTTGTTGGGCGCATATAATCACAGGTTTTATATACTTTTTCAGAGTCGCTTAACCCCAAAACATGTACGGTCGCTTATACTTTAAATTTTGTTCGCAAGCTTTTTCGACATTAAAGTATGTTTTAACCCGAAACAAGTCCTTCCCCGTAGAGCTTACTGTTCTTGCCAAACTAATGTGGGTAACTGGCCCATGTCTGAAGTGACTGCTGTAAATCTTCCATTTTGTTGATGGAAACCCTTTGGGATGTTGTATATATCACGGTGTTTTGGATGCATCTCAAGCTTTCCGCCTTGGCTTCCTCTTGATTTGCATACAGAGAATAATAACAAAAATAATAATAACGTAATTTATAGAGCCCCTTTCTCATAGAGCTCACGCGTTTTTACAATGTTTAACTTTAAACATGTCAAAACCAAAAATACATAAAAAACCCAAAAACCCGTCACCTCATCAATAAAAAATAATTAAATAACAATAAAAAATACAATTACTGGATAGCGAGTTCAGTTTTTTAAACAGTTTGTTAATACAAAAAAAAAAAAAATTTTGAGTGTTCTCTGGCATTTTACTGTAAAAAGAAAACACCTTTGCAAAAAAAAAACGAACCAGTCCCCATGAAAAACGGCACAGAAAAAAAAAAAAAAACAGTGAAACTGTCTGACAATTTAAAATTTTGTTTGTTTCAGGTGAATGACCCGGGAGAAAAAAAAAAATATTGGGAAAAATATGCAGGATCAATCTTTTTTGAACGAGCATGCGCCATTTTGGGTAATGTTTAGGTATTCTCAACCCAACTTTTTGCTCATAAATGTTTTCCAACTGATGTTTAGTTTTAAACGGAAAAATTTGATTTTTTATTTTTTTTTTTTTTAATTGTAGTTTTAGGATTTCAAAAAAGGGCCCTTATTTTATCTGCTGCGACGCTATTTTCAAAAAAAGAAAAAAAAATTTTGCAGTCCCCAATTACCAATTTCCCGTTGTTTAAAAGCTTGAACTTTAACCAGCCCCCGTGGGGAAGTTGTTAGCGTCGCGGACTCCGGCTTGGAGGGGACGGTTCGATTTCCCATCAGGTATGGGGTTTTTTTGCCCCCACCCCGGCTCCCAACCCCGAGTTGAGTTTTGTGCGGACTGAGTTGGAAAAACTGGGACCACACAGTCGAGTTTTTTATCCCCTTAATGGATGCGTTTCTGAGAGTGTTTCTCAAATTGCCTGACCAAGACTGCAGGTGCCTTTCTCTGGCCTGGGTTTACGTGGGGTATTAGCAAGGAAGCATGAGTACAGCCCCGTCCCGCAGTCTCAGACCGAAATGGAAATCCGTGCATCTCTTTAAAATCCTCATTCTCATCGTCAGCAAAAAGAAGTCTCAAAATTCTGTGTCCCTTCATGTCCCGTTCATGGGGACCCCAATTTTGATGTCCCCTTTCCCGCTGGGCCCTTTGGGTTTTGGTTCCGTCGGGGGGCACCAGCTCGGCGAGTCCTGGGGGCTGTTTTGGGGGACGTGGTGTCGCCCTGCGGAGGGGAAAAAGCTCACTCACGCCGGTTTTGCGACCCAAACAATTTTTGTTGTCAGTGGGGGGGTTAGTAGGTGGTTTTCCGATTTGTTGGATCGAACAACGCCCCTGAAAACCACCGAAGTGATCGGCAACAGTGCAGTGTCTCCCTCCGGTGGGGTTTCCTCTTGATGATTGACATTGACTGCTCCCCTTTGGATTGCCCCTGCAGGGCCGGCAGGACCCCCCGGGCTGTGACCCCTGAACGGGGTTCGGTATGAGGTGGCACGACGTTGGGGCAGCTAAAAAAAAAAAGTAAACTTTTGTTCAGCCAACTTTCCCGTTGGGAAAAAGACCATCTGACGATAACAACCTTCTGCTTTTACAAAACAGAAACGGGGAAAAACAGAAAATGGGCATTTTTTTCAAGAACTTTAAAAAACCCGTTCCCCGCAAAAATGTTCCCGAAGTGCACTCTTGTGTTGAACCGTTACTTTTCCTGTCATCCCGGTCTTTTAAACTTCCTTCAAAGAAAAAAAGCTAGGCTTTTGGGAAACCTTTGCAAAATCTGCTCGCAAAAAAAAAAAAAAAAATAAAATCACGTAGACTTTTTAATCATGGGTGAACCTGAAAGATCAACCTCGGGCAAAAAAAAAAGACAACCCAAAAAAAGCGAAACAAATGATCACTCACGTCAAGCTGAAAAAGCACAAAAAATTTTTAAAAAACCTTGCTCTTACACTGAAATTTTGTTTTTTTTAAATTTCCTTTCAAATCGCCCCATTGACCCAATGTTTGAAGAGAGGGGGATGGTTTGAGGGTTAAGGGACTGCCCTGGAAAAAAGGGAAAACACATCAAAAAAGGCCCTTTTCCCTAAGGACGCAAAAGAAGTGGCAGCGTTTAAGCCGCACAAAAAAGGGGTCAGCCTCACCCTTTTGATTTTAGATGGAGACGTTTGGGAGGATGTGGGGCTTTGGGGGTAGAGGAAACACCCGGCTGATTATATCACCCGGGTCAAAATTTCTGTCACTGTATTTAAGTACAGTTTTTTCCCCCTCAAATTCATGTTGCCTTTTTGACGTAACTTTTGGGTTTTTTTCTTATGCTTTCCCACCGTCCCTCAACTGGGTAATGTATTTACTTATTAATACATCTCCATGTAGCCGAATTGTTGGGCCCTGGCAAGGTGACGCTTAAAATTCTCCATAATGACAGCTTTTAGAAACAAGAGATGGAAATAAAAAAGAACAAAATCCCAGCAGTAGTTCATATGCAGAGTCACATCCATCAAACATAAATTGTAGCAACAACAACTTCAATAATCATAAGATGGAGGGGGATGCAAATGGAATTAATCATGATAATATGTAACACAACAGGAGGGGGGCAAAAAGGAATCCTTCACATGAACATAACGATCATGTACAGTTAGGGAGACGCAAATGGAATCATTCATGTCGATATGTCAACATGTAAAACAATAGTAGGAGCGCAAATAGAGTCATTCACGTTTATATGTAATCATGTAAAAGAATAAGGAAAAAAAAGATAATATTAGTTCACTCAACCAACAAAATTGTCCCTTCTCTCCCCCCTACAATATTGTTCCAAGTTCGGATGGACTGACAATAACGACAGGAATGTTTTTAGTTTCAAAAATTCAGACAAAAGATTAATTTTGCATCTGAAAGGGGGGGGGGGGGACAATTTGGACATTTTGACTCCCTTTTATGTAGAGAACAGTATTTTACCAATCCTGACTCACTTGCTACTCCACCACGTTTTTGGGCGAAAGTGGCCTAAAAGCCGCCTATTCCTGTTCTCTGACAAGTAACCAAAAAATAACGACCCTACAAACAAATATACTGTGTAGGGTTATCCGTTTTCAATACTAATTTACTAAACTTTTCATAGAGGAAAGTATCTGGGACTGAACACATCCCCATAGAGTAACGTAGGGAAAACTAAGCAGTTACTGAACGCGCCCATATACACGGTGGGTGCACTAGGCTATCTGATTACTTCGCAGTAAGCCCGTTAAGGTTAAGTTGCCCTTAGAACAGACAGACAGACAGACAGAGAGGCGGGCACGCACGAACACACACACACACACACACACACACACTCACTCACTCACTCATAACACACACACACACACACACACACACACACACACACACACACACACACACACACACACACACACACACACACTAACACGAACACTAACACACACAGACACTTTCTCTCTCTCTCTCTCTCTTTCTTCTCTCTTTCTCTCTCCCTCTCTCTCTTACACACACACACACCCACGCAAACTAACACGGACACCTGCACACACAGAGAAACACACACACTCACACACAGGCCAAAAAATCAATACTGCCGCACCTCCTCTACCCCTCTTCCCCCTCCTCTTCACCCTGCTTGGCATTACATCAGCTTCTTAGAACGTTCCACGCTAACACTTCCGCTCGGCGGCGCTGTTCTAACTAGCCAATCAGCGAGCTAAGCGTAGCCTTCTGGCCGCTCACACCACACATTCTTCCACTGACTGCTGTGCAATCACGACGTGGTTACTGTGCTGTGATTTTACATTCGACAGGCGGGCTGGGCGGAGAGAACTTGTGTGTGTGTTAAAAACATGGCGAGTCAGGGAAGTGATATTTCAATGTTTTCTGCCAGTGCTGGAAGTGACACTAATATTACTCAAGAAATGGATGAAGTGTTGTTATCTTCGCAAGGAAAACTTTCCGATCAACAGACTAATCTTGTGGAAAAATACATTGTTTATCATGAGGCCATGGCAAAGTTTTTGACAAAGAAATTGAGTGGCGAGCCTTGTTTCCTCCTTCAAAGCCAAAAGGAAGCATTTCGTTTTTGTTTCCTCAACAAAAAACGGAACTCTCAGTTGAAGATCTTGACAAATATTTGAAAACACAGCTTTGTGAGCTGCCTTCCGATCCATTTGATGAAACCAAAACCTTTGAAACTGTTCAAGAAATGACCCCCATCTTACACCGGGCTTGTTTACTTAAATATATAACTAATATTAAGATCATAAAGAGGCCTAAAGCCGCCTTTTTCCTGTGGCGGAAGAGAGAGAGAGAATCACCGTCAGACAGACAAGAAGAGAGAGACAGACAGACAGACAGAGAGGGCCGGCAACACACACACACACAGCATTTTATGGCACGGCTCGCGCAACAAGCGACCCTCGCACACAGTGGCAAAACGGCTCGCCACAACCTGCGACCAAAAAAATCAATAAAGCACATCCCTGACGGGGGGCCCGTTACTGGCATACATAACGAATGTTCTAGACTGTCACGTGTCATAGCCCGCCACGTTAACAAGACGCCATTGTTCACATGGATTACTTTCGCAAGAAGGCCTGTGTTTTAATGGGGTGGGGGGGGAGGCCTTAGCTGTCTGTCATTTTACATGGAAGGCTGTGCTTGTGGGGCTATTTCCAGTGAGAAACAGTGTTTAATTTAACAGGAGAAATGTCACAATGTCTGGAAGAATATGTAGTTTCTTCTTCTTCCGAATTAGGTATGAGAAATTCTTGAATCACAGGCTACTCATCCAAGAATTGTTAGATTAATTCAAGGCAGGCAACTAGTTTAATTTACCTGACATGGATCAGCTTGCAATGATCCATTACCACCTCCAAACACCAACAGAATTGTGGACCGGAAGAAGAAAAGAATGTACTTGAAAGAACAGGCTATTTCATGACGAAATGGCAAACATTGCTGAGAAGGGCAAAAAGTAGGCCCAATGAAACTACCCAAAAAGTGCCAAAAACGAAAGCTGGAAGATTTATTCAAAGAAAAACAAGGAAGAAAGAAAAAGAGGGCGGTGCTTGATTCTCCAACAGATTTGCCACAATTATCTTTAGCAAATGAAGCTGACACCAGTACTAGGCATATCAAGAAAAGCCTTTTTAGATTCGTCTGGGGGTAGAGCAGCAGGCGAAAAATGGGAAATTATAGAAAAACTGCAAAAAGGGATTAGAAATCTAAAAGACAGACGGCGCCAAACAATAATGTTTCATATTCCAGTTTGGTGGGTTTCTGATTTGTCAAAAACCTGGACAGGAGAAAAGCAAGAAAAGAAGGATAGAATGAAAGAAACGTGGGCAACAATGTTAAAAGAAAAAACAAGGATATCAGATGTTTACGTACGCAAGCTACGTACTCTTGCAAAAGTACTTCAACCATTTCCTCAGTTTTACAATATTGGTCTGCCAGTCATGTTTTATCATGAGATAAACTGAAGCAAATAGAAAAACATGCTACAGATTGTTGAATACAGAAGAAAACTACTGTCAAAAGTTCCAAATATCCCCGGCTGAACCTCAACTGTCTAAACCCTATCATACAATGTTGTTTGTGTGGCGTTTTATAAGCAACAGTGCGCGCGGCTGTAAGACCACTGCAGGCCCTACCACTGACGTAAAGATCTATGGGGGGGGGGTGAATACCGCTCATGCAGGATGCGGTCACTGCTGTTTAATTGGGCTGCTTTAGCCAACAGTAGTGCGCGCAGGCTGTAAGACCACTGCAGGCCTACCACGACGTAAGAAATCTATTTTTATATAATACGCTCATGCAGGAAGCGTCGGGTTTGTTTAGAGTTTGACTGCCTTGACATTCCCACCAAGCAACTTCATACTTTGTATATATTGCTTGTGATAACTGACTTCACTGCTTCGCATCCCTTATGCAACTGAAACGATTTTTGAAATGTTTTTCAAACAACTAGATAGGTTAGGCAGCCCTTAGTACATCTACCAGTATGGAGAGGAGTAGATGTGTGGCCACACTATCTTCATATAAATGCTGCCAAATATACAATGAACGGATTGTACTAACTACTTGGCATTTAGAGAGCCGCCATAAAAGCTTGGCTACACTAGGACTGGCAGTAAACTCTGCCAAAGCCAGTTGCAAGCCTGGTTGATATTATTTGAGGCCACAGCAAGCACTGACCTGTCTATTTGTGTTTGTTTGTGGGGGTGGTGTTGTTGTTTTTGTTTGTTGTGTGTGTGTTTTGGGCCTACCCCACTCACAGCACGTTCCCCCCCCACCCCCCCATCCCCCAGCAACGCACGGCCACCCACCCCCCACCCACGCAACCACGTCCCCCCCCCCCAACCCCCACACCAACGCACGCAACGTCCCCCCCCACCCCCACCCCTCACGCACAGCACGTCCTCCACCCCACCCCCCTTGTGTACACCACACACACTCCTACCCCCAAGATCGCCCAAAGTTTCATTAATTAAGTTTTTTAATTAAGTCACCCCAAGTTCTTAATTAAGTTTTTTAATTAAAGTTTACTTCAAGTTCTTAATAAGTTCTTGATTAAGTCACCCAGAATTATAACTAAGTCATCCTTTAGTATTCCAGTTATCTTAATAATTATCAAAAAAAATACAAATCTAAGTATTGGATCTTAAATCGTAGATGACTAATATAGTACCAATACACACGCCTCAAAAAAGAAACGCGCCATCCGTTGAGGATGTCTTGCTCAGCATTCACTGCATAGAATTTTAATGGAAGTTTTTTACATCCGAAGCAAAAACCGCATTGGATTACAATTCTCTGGTCTATGGAAATGTCTATAAAGACTCCATGTCTTTTATTTATTGACTTTTAACATTTATAACGCCATGATTTATTTTTATAAAAAAAAAATTTAAAATTAAAGTTCTTAAAAATATTATTCCATTTATAAATGGATCAAAATTGAAGCTTTTGTTATTGGCGGTTTTTGGCGTGCTGGTGTCCTTTTCTACTATCTGCATTTAGTGGTTCAGATTTTTTTGATTGCTTTTCGTTTCCTGCTGCCGTTGTTGTGTATAATTTTGATAGCCGTAATAACTGCCCCCAACAAGCCAGCAATGGCGGCCCAAAATGGGGGGGCCAACAGTTTTAAGTTCAATATTCACATAAGACTTTGGGCCCTTGTATCACATGGAGTTTTTAAAAGCTGGCATTGAATCCAACTTGTTTCTGGCGTTGGCTGGCGTTATGTTTTCATGATGAGTCATATTCTGTCAACATTTAATTTTTTTTGTCTGTGCCACTCTGTGCTAATTTTTTTTCCGGGGGGCTGCAACACGACCAGGATTTTTAATGCCTCCACATTGATTCAGCGTTTTTCTGAGTCTGCTGATTTTCTGGCTTGGTTACTTTCTTTTCACACCATGATTCTGGTTCTGATGATTTTCCAGCTCTCGCCTCATTTTGAAGGGAAACAAAATCTATATGATTAAAAGTTTATTAATCCATGATCGCTGGTCGACAATAAATGTTTCCCAAATCTATGTATAAATCACACCCTAGAGACTTCTATTGACTTTGTTAAAACTGGGATCCTTTTTGCGTTAAATCATACGTAAGAGCCTTGTCAGATCAATGGAGCAAATCTACTGACTAGTTTAGTGTATCAAACTAATGGAACCGGTTTGCCCCTCACTTTTTACCATTCTAGACCCCAGCTGCGCTTCATACCTGTTTATGATACTTAAAAATTCTTGGGCGGCGAACATCTGTTGAATCTGTTCAATGCAGAATTCCGTTTCCGAGGAACCTGTTTTTGGGGGGGTGGTTTCCACACGCGCCAAAGAATAAACAAACCTCTCCTTTTGGGGCCTAACAGCTTGGCAAACAAACTTGGGGTCTTCATAAGTTCGGAAGGTTTAGGCCGCCTTGTAGCTGTAGTAGATCATCGCTTGTCAAGTTTTTTTTATTAAACTATAATTATTTAATTTTATAAAAATAGCACTGAAAAAACTGTTGCTAACCTTGTATACCATTCTGGCTGTTATTGGAGGGCTAAGTGTAGGATACTCAATGCTTGGTAAAAGCTTGTTAAGAATTAAACCAGCAGATCTTGGCAAACTAGACTTTGAGGATTCATTCAAACTGATTGCTATCATGCAGCTTCGGTTGCCACGAAAGATTTTCTAGTCAAGCAAAGGAATAATTCCAGACAATATAATATGTAAGAAAAAAAATACATTTATAAAAAATGGCTTCACTCGCAATAATGAAAGCGCCTGTGGTTAATGCGCTTCTTTTAGCGGAAGTAATTACGCATATAGTAAACTGGGGAATGACGGCGAGAGAAAAAGACATAACAAAGCTATGAAGCAACTAGCAGCCTGCACAGACGCCTATGAAAGGCAGAGAACTTGAGCAGTGGTTATATATTTATTTTTATAATGAAACACACTCAAAGACAGGGCATGCAGCTACACAAATTTAAAAATGTTGATCAAGCAATAAAACATATTATCTTGTAACAGGCCAAACCAATCGAGACATTGCCCCCACCAAAATTCAGTGATTTTTATCAACATCAGAAAAACAAAAGATGCAAGAAATCGGGTTTATTGTCGTTGTGATTGTAGGTGTGTATTTTGTTTGCTCATAATATCAGCATGAATAAAAAATGAACAAAATCTATTATTCCACCAAAGGATATTGGAAGGGAATCACGCAATTAAAAAGCTAAGCCAAGCAGGCGGGTTCGTGGAACAAAACAGCAAAAGAATGTTACTAAACAAGCGAGTTGGGCAAATTTTTATTTACCTGCACCTAGAACGAATACAGAGACCACACTTGGGGGGGGGGGTCAATACAACTCCAAAACGACACCCATCAATGGATCTTTATATTTAACCCTCTATATAGGATTAGAACGAAAAAGATTTAAGTACGCACACACAGTCATTGACATGGCTTTCAAGATAACAAAGATGCGGACCATTACACAAAAGAGTGCTTTCTGCTGTTGCTGTCGTAAAAACAACTAATATACCAGCGAGGCCCGCTAATTATCCACGCATGATTCAAGTCGATATGGGAAAAGAATTTAAAGCAATGTATTCAATTATTGTTAAAACAAAGATGTTACTATTAGAAGAGGCATTCTCCGGGAGTTCAACAGATCACAGGCTTTAGTTGAAAACTTAACAAACAGTTAGCCGAAAGACTTTTTTCCTACCAGTATCACAGAGAGGCGGTGGTCATTTTCTCGCAACATCAGAATGGGTTAGAAGATTGCCCTCAGTTTTGCGCGCAATGAATAATGGAAGAAATTAAAGGGCTAAAGCCAGTACAAGCAATCAAAAGGAAAAACAATAAATGTTGCTTGAAGAGAGGTCTTTCAACCCCCCCCCCCCCCCCCCTAGCAAACTATTACCAATTGGATGAAGTAAGGTACCTTTATTTAACCGGGGGAAGCAGAAGGGGACACTCTGCCATCAGAGCAACTGATCCGAGTTTGGGGGGGGAGGTGTTTGACCCATATGAAATTAAAAAGAATTGTAAAGATGTATCCGCCCTGTATTATTTACGAGAAAACTGACACACCAAACAACCAGCCCCTCAAAGATCTTTTTGTGAAGGAAGAACTGCAGATAATTCCGCCAGAACACAGTTCCCGCTTTAAATTAAATTTAAGGTTCTCCAGTGCCCCAATTGCATATGAAAACTCCGGATTAACAAACACGACCGTTTTGTGTTGTTCTACTTCTAATGACTTCTTTGTACAACCGTTGTGTTGATCTCAATGTTAGAATAGATCGTAGTTTTTTACGTGTCATGATGAAAAGTCTATTGCCAAAATGCTTCTTTGTAGTTTCATGTGATATGTTTGACTGCACAACACTGCGGGATTATTCCTTTTGCTTTTCTTAATGATTTCTCCTGGCTTGAAAATACTGTAACATGTTGGGGGGGGGGGGGGGGGGGGGGGGGACGCTTAAACCAACAAACTCCTTGATCACCTTTTCAGATAATTCATATCCTTCAATCTTTTCCTAAAACT
>CM031621.1:10286470-10313757 GCA_018398815.1 Conus ventricosus
AAACGTATCTTTTTGGGCCCCGGGTTCCACTGAATCACACTCTCCTGGTCTGCAAGGTGTACCCTGGGATTGAACAGCGGCGTTTAAGCGGTCCTTTTTGAGTTGGAGGTTCCCCAAGCAACATTTTGGGGTGTGTTGTGTGTGTGTGTGTGTGTTTGGGGGGTGTGTGGTGTGTGTGTTTTAATTCAAATATAAATTCAGACGCCCAAAATTAAACAAATAATCATAAAATTCTAACTCTTTTTTTCACAATTCTTAAAATTTTTTTCCCTTGGGCATATAAAACTAATTTTTTGGGTAGATTTCTTTGCCCCAAAATCGCAAATTTTACAAACGACAAAAGAAAATTTTTTTTCAAACAAATCGATGTTCTTTTTCCTCTCTCTATCGGCCCCCCAAAAGGGGTGCTGTCAGTAGTGTCGTGGCAGTGTCGGGGTGGGGTGGCGTGTAGTAGTGCTCGTGGCGGTCATGGTGCTCGTGGCAGTGGCGTAGTGTTGTGGCAGTGCGAAGTGTTGTGGCAGTGTCAGAAAGCTCGTGGTGGGGTGGTGGATTTTTTTTCCACAGTTTTGGGGGACCTAACTAGGGTTTAGGTAGCCTTTAACAGTAAAGGGCTTTAGTTTGTGATTGGCGTCCTATATTGTGATCGGCTACGAACCCAGAGTGAAGGGTTTATTTTGTAAACACTACTTCTTTTTGGGGATGGCACTTCCCTACGGGACACTACCCCGCTCCCTTAAAGGATATGTTCCCCGGTTGGAAAATCACTTAAGCGTTGAGGTAAAGGCTTCCTAAGTTGAAGGGCTCTTCAAGGGCGGAGCTAGGGTTTAAAGATAAATAAACCCACAGCTATCCAGTTAAAACATTCTAAATGTTGGGGAAGTTTTTGTTTTGGGGTCATTTTTCTTCAGTTTTTGGGTCTACAAAAACTTTTATTCTGTGCCCTTTAAATTTTTTCCCTTGGGAGTGTCCACACAATCAGGGTTTTTGTGCAGAATAAACTGTGGAGAGGAGAGAGGAGAGAGAGAGAGAGGGGGAGGGAGAAAAGAGGAGAGAGAGAGAAAAGGGATCATGATAAATGTGAAATTCATAAGAAAAATTGCACATATCACATCCCCAACACACACACAGAGTGGTGGGAAAGGAGGATTTTACGTCGGTTTGTGTTTTAGAGACTCCATTCGACTGTGGGCTAAAAGGGGTACCCCCTTAACGGGAGAGGGTGACTGAGGGTAGTGCTAGCACTGTGTGCCGAGCTTAAAGGGAAACAAGGTATCAGCGTCAGCTGTTTGCCCCTTTGGGCTCAAAGTAGACATCCTCCATTATTTTAAGCACTAAAATTTTAAAAACCGAGCGTTTCAACATTTAGATTTAGGGGTTAAAACTTTTCCCCTTTTCTAAAAACACAAACTATGCACACACACTCTGATGCGTGACACACACACACACAACACCAAAAAAACACCCCCCAAAACACACACAAACTCTCTTTTTCTTCTTTTCCCACACACCAAAACACACACAACACACAACCCCACAACACGAGAAGAAAAATTCCCCCAACTTTTTATTTAAAGAATCCCTTAAATCATCAACCCCCGCCTTCTTTTTTCACTCTCCTAATTTTCAAAATAACAAAAAAAATGTTCTAAACATTTTTTCTTTATCATTTATGTGCAACAATATATTAGACAAAACATTTTGAGTGCATAATGGGGGTGATTATGAAAGTTAAAAAGTTCTGAAAGTTTTGCAACCCAACAAAAAAAACCCAAAACATGTGTTTGGGGTTTTCAGTAAATAACTGTTGTAACTGAAAAAATTGCAAAAAAAACTGGAACAAAACAGCCGGCTGTGGCGAAATGGTTATATTTGAGGGGTGGCAGCTGGGATGTCAGGTTTTAACCTCGAAAAAGCCCCGGGTTTTTCCCCCCCGACCGGCTCCTACCAAAGTTGAGTTGCTAGGGTTCGTTGGGAAGACTGGGACCAAACATGAGTCTCATCCCTTCTGGGAGCCGGCTGGGCGGACGTGGTAGTGCCCCGGAGGGGACCCCCCTCACGCTGGGTCTTCCACAAAACCATTATTTTCAAAAGTAAGGGGGTTTAGGTGGTGTCCTGGTAGTTTTGGGTCAGAAATGCGCCATTGAATCCCCGAAGTTTTCGGGAGCAGTGCAGTGTCTCGTCTGGTGGGTTGTTTATGACGATTTTTCATTGACTGCCCCCTTGTGCCCTGCCAGGGCTGCGGTGAAAAACTGGGGGGTGTGGCGGGGGACAGTGCCGGAATGGCGGCTGGGAGTAAGCCATGAGAGGGTGACATGATGGACGCAAAAAAAAAAAAAAAAAAATGAACAAAAGAATATACAGCATCGTTTTTTCGCATTCCAGCAAATACTGACAGGGAATTTTCAAAAAAGGGTAAAAACTTTCTTTAACAATCATTTTTTCAAACTTGAAAACAATAAAATCCCCTCTCGGGAAAAAAAAAAAAAAAAAAAAAAAAAAAATATAATTTATATATATATATATATATATTTTATATAAACACATTTTATCCACTCCACACGAATGACAATTAAACGGACCCATATCAAAGGGCTGATTTGAAAAACCCCTGTTTTTTTTTAGAAGCGCATCAAATGAAACGACATGTAGAAAAGTTTTTCCGATATAAAAGAAAACGGGGTGCCCTTAAAAATAGTTTTGCAGCGAGTCCAAAAAATTAACTCCCCAATTTAAAATTACATCGTGTAATATCAAATGTCCATGGGGAAAAAAAATGAGGACAAGCTATGGACCTGTGCATGCATTCCTCAGTTTGTTTTGCACACTCTTGACTAAGGGGGGGGGATGGGTGTGGGAGCAGGGGTATCATTTGCTCCTAGAATTTTTCCCTTCCCCGGGTAGCTTGGAAGTTCAATGTGTTCATTTTTTTTAATTTAAAAAAAGGCAATGAAACATACATATAATTTCTTTGAAATTTTTTCCCGATAAATGTCTTAAAAACTTAAAAAACTTCCCTTTTTTTAAAAAAAATCAAGGAGAATCTCGCTCAAACCACACATACACACAACGGGGAGCGCCAGAGGGCAAAAAAGGGAAACCTACAGCAGCCTTTTGACATTCCATATTGATACTCTCTACCATTTAATTTTAAGAGATAAAAAAATTTTCAATAAAAAAAAAAACACATTTTTAAAAAAAGGAACCGATTCCTAAAAAAACTCGAATATTTAAAAAAGAAAAACCTGCATGCTTTCCCGTGCAAGCGTTTTTGCATTTTACTTTCAAAAGAAGCTCTACGCTTTCATGGTGTGGCACCGGTCTTGTCTTTTATCCACTGCCTTTAAAAAAAAAAACACCAATACAACCAAAATTCTTTTAACATCAAACCCAAAATTAATTTGCAGAAAAGTAATTTTTAAAACACAAGTAATCTTTATTATCTTTTCATTGAATTCCTGCAAACAAGGTAAAAGAAGAATACCGTAAAAGCAGTTTTTTTCCCTTTATGAAATATGTGACGAAATTAGCGTTGTTTCAACAAAAAGCTTTTAAACGTTGTGGAGAAAAAAGCACCCATGTGCAGCAAAATGCCACACCAAAACACAAATAAAGATTTTTTTTTCAAATTGCCACACTAAAGCAAACATCTGTTTTTTTCAAAAATTATAAAAATAAAAATCGAAAAAAAAAATTTATGGGGGGGGGTCCAAGAATTCTCTACCATGAATTATCTGAATAATCTGTTGCATCGGGTTTTTTTTTTCAAGTTCTATGAAATGTCATTAGTCTTTTGACATTTCCCTCAAAGGGGTTAACATTTATACTTTTCCTTGCACAATCTAACACAGGGTTCATACCCCAAGAGCATCCCAAAATTCCCAAACTTTCAAAACCACTTTCTGGATTTTCAAAGACCTTTAAACGGCCCCTAAAACTGAAATTAAGTAGATAAAAGGGACACGTAAATAAGCACGCACACACACACACACACAACAGACAGATTACCTTTTAATAGAAACAGTTCCTCGTATATCACACCAATCTTCTGGCCTTATCACTGTCTGTTCACAATGAGTCGACCCAAAAAAATGTAGATATTGTATTCCTTTTTTTCCAGCTACAATGCACTGCCGTTGTTTAAAAAATGAATCATTGGATTCTGTCCTAGATGTCATAAAAATTACAACTGTCAATTCCAAAGGCAGTCAATGTGTTGCAGTTGACCACAAGTTCATTTAAAATTAAATGCTGAAGAACTGACACACATATTTCAAACATGGTAGCAGAATTTCTGGCTCTACTTTCCTCCAGTTTTTTCAGCAATGACCATGTCTAACTCATTCACAGCCACACATTTTTCCTTTCTTTTTTTTTTAATGGGCAAAAACGTCAACCTGAACAACGTAAAAAAAAAAACAAGGTTGAGGTACGGCTGGTGGGAGAGTGTTTGGATAGCTTGGCTAACTACTGAAACAAAACGTTCACCAAAAATCATATTCCGACTTCGTCTCATTTTTCTTCCTGTGGCCAAGAGAATGTGACCTGTGATCCTGCGCGATGGAACACTTCTTCTTCTCTTCTTCCTGAAAGACTGGTTCACTCAAAAAAGAGTAGGTCACCAGCACGCATGTTAAAAAATAAAATAAAATAAAATAAAATAAAGTGCAACTCAGCCTTGGCCCCTAGAGCAAAATTTGGCAACAAGGGGTCACACACGATATTCAAAAAGTTAAAAGCAATGGCCAGATTCAGGCCCAGGTAACCATAAAATATCTGGGGAAGTTAAGATAGAAAAATCAGTCAATATGCAGATCTCAAGACTGTCGTATCAATTTGATTTTTAAATGAGAATGCATTTGTGGCAATCTTGATGGCACCCGGCAGTGAGTTCCACAGCCGTACAGAACTAGGATAAAATGAATGTAAATGGCTGTCAATATTTGATGCAGGTATGGCAAAGATTGACCGCCACTCCTGGTGCTACTTTTATTCAGGACTAGTTGTTCCATTAGGATATCAATAGTTTAGCTCTGCCTTTGAAGAAGGTATTAAGTATGATAAAAGCTCTTCTCTCTTCTAAGGGTTTCCTTTCTAATTTATCCTCATGTTCTTCCTAGTATTCCCTTTCTCTCTGATATGGTTCCCTGTTACGAACCGTGCTGCTCTCTTCTGAATCTTTTCGAGGTTATCAATGTCCTTAGATGGTAAGGACCCAGACTGAGCAACCATATTCCAGTACTGGTCTATCCAGTGTTTTGTAGCAGTCGTCCTTAACCTTTTGGGGGCAGTCGTTGATATTCCTGTATATGAAAGCTAAGATGTTTGCTTTCTTACATACTAAAATGTAATGTTCTTTCCATTGAGACTATCTATAATCATGCCTAAATATTTTGCAGCATTGGTTTCTTAAGAATAGTATTGTGAATAGAATATTCTGATCTAGTTGGCGAGCGTTTATTACATATACGCAACACTTGGTACTTCTGGGAATGAAATTCCATTTTCCAAGTTCTTTCCTACTCTTGTAAAGCGTTTAGATCTTCTTGTAGAATGCGTGTATCATTCTTGCTTCTGATTGTTCTATATACTAAGCTGTTATCTGCTAAAACCCTTATAGTAGTTCCAGGAGAGAGATTTCTACTTATGTCATTTATATAAATTTTAAAAACAAACAAGGGCCCCAGAACAGTTCCCTGTGGTACACCTGACAAGACTGTTTACAATGGGATGACAACCCTTTCCACAACAACTTTCTGCGTTCTCCCAACAAGGAACGATCTAGACCATTTTAGCAAAGAACTGCCAATGCTGACGTGTTCTAATTTAAGCAGCAGGCCCTCATGGTCAACCTATCAAAGGCTTTAGAAAAGTCTAATAAAATTGCATCTATTTGCTGTCTGTTGTTAAGACAGTTATTAAAATCATTGAGAGTTGTTATAAGCTGAGTCTCACAACTCCTTCGCTGTCTAAAACCATACTGGGCGTTATTTAAGAAGTCATTTGTCAAGATGGTCCATGCTGATATGGATGTAAGAGATATAGGTCTATAGTTCTCTGCTTTCATTTTGTCACCCTTTTTGAATAAAGGGACAATGCTAGCATCTCGCCACTCATCAGGTAATTACTCCCTGGTCCAGTGAAGTTTGGAAAAGTAGTTTGGTATACCCAGTCAATTCATTGGCACATAATTCTAAGAGCTTGCAGGAATCATCAGGACCAGTAGCTTTGTATTAACTTACCGCCATTATGGCTGACGAGGCTCCTTCACCCATGGATCCTATGTCGATGTTTTTTCTGTATGCTGCACAGTACGCAGACCGCTTGTGCCAGCATTTTTCTGCAGCCATCGTTTATAAAACGGATTTTTTAGCCAAAGCTCGCTGAAAACGCATTGGCCCGGCATTTTGATTTCTCAGAGATACCGGATATTCCAAGGGAAGTAACTCGCGTTATGCTAGAAATCGAAAGTTCGTTTCTGCTCAATTCGCTGCGGTTCATCCGATCGCATTTATTTTTATTTACAGTTATTTCCTCTTATATTTAAAATTTCATGGTCCCCCGTTTGTTTTCTAAGTGGATTTCTTATATTGGTGATTTAAATCCAAATTCACAAACTTTCACAAACCATATTCATGTTTTCTTATTTTTCAAAGACTTTCCAGGGCCTGGAAAATAACATCTTTTTCCCCAACCTTCCCAAACTTTCCAAACGCTGTGAACCCTGTAACAATAAAATGCAAAGGAAATTAGAGAATTCTCAGCAATGCATTCCATAAATGATGTTCTGTAAGAAAACAATAGCACGACCATCTTTCTTTGTTTTTCTTATTTCAACGAATTCCCCGTTGCCAAATTTGGGCCTTTTTAATTTTTTTAGCAGATGTGTGTGGTGTGTGTGTGTGTGTGTGTGTGGTGTGTGTGTGTGTGTGTGTTGTGTGTGTGTGTGTGTGTGTGTGGTGTGTGTGTCAAGTAAAATTTCAAGTCAAGCCCAAGTAAAAATTTATCTTTATTGGGGGTTAAAAGAAAAGCTTTGAAAGTTTTTTTTTCTTTCCTGCCCTCACAAAAAAGCAAAAATATCAATCACAATAGGGGAAAACCCCAAAAATCAAAGAAATACATAGGGTTAAATCAGAAATATACAATGAAAAGAAAAAAATGAAACAATTAACAAAAATTAATCAATATTTTTGACGGAAATGGAAAAATTTAAAAAACCCATGGCAATAAAGACATTTGAGAGAGAGGGGAGAGAAGAGGAGGAGAGAGAGGAGGAGAGAGACGGGAAGAGAGAGAGAGAGAGAGAGGGAGTGAGGGGAAAAGGGAAAAGGGGGGGGGGCTAAAGAACCCGAGGGGACGGATAGAAAATTGGGGAAAAAAGGGAACCCCAAAAAAGGGACGGGGACAGTCAGAGAGAGGGGAGGGAGAGGAGGAGAGAGGGAGAGATGAGAGAGAAGAAAGAGGGGAGAGGGGAGAGAGAGAGAGGAGGAGAGAGAGAGGAGAGAGAGAGAGAGGGGCTGACAGATGGGAGAGGGGAAAAACGCATTGAAAAAGAACCCAACAGAAAAGGACAGAGGACAGGGGGGAGAAGAGAGAGAGGGAGGAGAGGAGAGGCAAAAGAGGAGAGGGGAAAAGGGGAGAGAGAGAGGAGAGAGAAAAGGAGAGAGAGAGGGGGAAGAGAGAAAAGGGGAGAGGGGGGGGGGGGGGGGGTTGAGCAAAATGATAATCATAAATTATTTTTATAATTTGTCCTTAAAAATTTTTTTTTAGTGTTTTTTTAAAACAGTGGTTTAGAAGGACATTTTTTTAAAGTAAAAGAAAAAATTGTTCCTTTGCCGTTCCCCCAAAATTATATAAACTAGATTTTTTAAAGTTTGTTAGGGGTCTGGGAAAAACGAAAGTTTGTGAACATGTCTATTTTATTTTTTAAAAAGTTTCGGAAAATTTTCCCTTTGGGGTTTCCCTTAACTACTTTATACATGCATAAGCATTTTTTTAAAAGAAGAGCCTGTTTTTGAAGGGAAAATATCAAACTTTTTAAAAGCCCATCCCCTGTCAAGGAATTGATTTTAATTGCACCAACTTTATAGCTCTCTTATGAAAACGATTGATTTGTTTCAAATTTGTTTCACTGGGAATTATCCAAAACCCGTGACGCAAAAGTGAGAGATAAAATATGTGCTTTGGAAAAAATAATTTCCTCGATGGAGTTCAAAAAATTTGTTTTATTCTTGATAATTGATAAACCTTTTAAAAAGGGACTTTTTTCCAAGGGGCGTAATGTGGTGTCCCCGTTAAATAAATTATGTGATAGCCCCTAGTACTTTAGGGAAAAGTTCCCTCCTCAATCCTTTGGTCATTGACATTTTGCGCTGTGACGGGGACCTTTTTTTTTGCCTTTTTGCCGTGTGGTACATACATCCTTTTTTGTTTAATTTGCATTGGGGGACATGGGGTTTCCATTTCGGGTCCATTTAATAATCTGTCGATTTTGTGTGTGTGTGTGTGTTGTGGGTGTGGGTGTGTGTGTGTTGTTTTGTCTTTCATTTAACGCTACCCACTATTCGGGGATATTAAAACCCCCCCAAAAAAAACACGAAAAAAAAAAGGTGAATGTGTACGGAAAGGAAATTTGAAAGCGTGCCTTTAATGTTTGCTGTGTTTTATGTATGGTGCACGTGCACGCAAAATGGTGTGGGGTGTGGGTGTGTGTGTGTGTTTGTTTTGTGTGGTGTGTGTGTGTGTTTGTGTGGTGTGTGTGGGTGTTTTGATTGAGGGTGTAAGTGTGCGTGCGGCTTTCCCGTGCTTTGCGTGCGTGGTGTGTGTGTTTTGTGGTGAGAAAATGGTGGATGTGTAAGTGTGGGGAATATCTTTCATAAGTTTTAGTAAAGTTTAAACCCAAAAAAACAAAATTCTTAAAACCAACAATAACAATTTCAAAAAAAAGTCAAAACGCTTGAAAGTATTTTTTTAAAAAAACCTTTTTAATTTCCCCCCCACCCCCCCCCCCCCCATCCCCACCTTTATATTACCCCTCCCCCTCTCCTTTTTTCCTCCCCCGCAAATAAATTTTAAAAAAATTGTTATGGGTATTTTCCCAATAGGGGGGCGTTTTAAGTGTACAAAAAATTTTCAACTTTAAAAGTGGTGACTCAAAAATAGCCTGCACGATTTTGTTCCCAATACGGGAAAGGGTTTTTTTTTTCAAAATCATTTATGAAAAAAATATGAATGGAGAAATTTTTGGGTTTCCCCACTTTACGCAAACTACGTTTTTTTAATTTTTTTGGTTTAAATGCTTTAAATTTTCCCCTGTCATTAATGAAAGTAATTTTCTATTAAAAAAAAAATTTCCCCTTTGATTTTTTTAAATATAAAAAACCTGTCTTTTTGATGTAAATTTTACCTTTACATATTCAAAAGCTTTCCAGATAGGCGATTAACTAATTTTACACTGTTCATGTTCTGAAAAGGGGAAAATAAAAACAATTCTAAATTTAAAAATTATTTTTGGCCCCACGTTTAGGGGGCCCTGTTATTTTTTCATTGAAAATTGAAAAAAAAACAATTTTAAAGGGAAAACCAACAAAAAGCTGCAGGGTTCCTCTTGCAATTTGCATGTGTACATGAACATAGGGGGAAAGGGCCCCGTGGCCCCTGACCCAATTTGGCCCCCTCTGTACACGGTTGTCTTGAAAATTTGATTTTTAGGGGCCCCGGGGATGATGTGGTCGGCCCATTACCCAATGTTATTTGGGGATGTGGGACGATCCAATCTGGATTTTGGGAAAATGAACCCTCCCCCCGAACCAGTACATAGCTCAGTCTATGCAGGGTTAAACCCCGGGGTTTGGGTTTTCTTGGTCTCTGGATGTCTGAAATATTAAAAAGTACTTTTGGGGGCCCCGGAAAGTTCCACTGAATCCCAGTTTACTCCGTTTTTGAAGGGTTTGTCCCCTGGGGATTAAAAAACAGACGGCTTTTTAAGGTTGTCCATTTTGATTTGGGAAAAGGTTTTTTGCCATGAAACGGTGTGGGTGTGTGTGGTTGTTTTGGGTGTGTGTGTGTGTGTGTGCGCGCCCGGCCCCGGTGTTTTGTGTGTGTGTGTTTTTAAATTTTAAAATATCAATTGAAGACAGACCAAAATTAAAAAATAATCAAAAAAATTCTAATCTTTCTATTTCACAATTTTTTTATTTTCCCCTTGGCAGTATAAACAAAATATTTTGGTTTGTTTTTTTTTGCGCCAAATCAGCAAAATTCTACAAACGAAAAAAAGAAAACTTTTCTATTCAAACAAATGCTGATTTTCTCTCTCTTTCTCTCTATCGAGCCCCACCGTGGTGTTTGGTCAGTAGTGCTCTTTGGCAGTGTCGTGGTGCCGTGGCAGTGTCAGTAGTGTGTGGAAAGTGTCAGGGGTGTAGTGGAGTGGCAGTAGTGTTTTGGCAGTGTCAGAAGTGCTTGTGGCAGTGTCAGTAATGTCGTGGTGGTGGTGGTGTGGTGGATTTTTTTTTTTCCCAAAAAATTGGTGACCAAAATAGGGTTTAGGTACCCTTTAAACCCGTGCCAGGGTTTATTTTAGTTTGTGATTGGGCCCTATATTGTAAATCGGCTACTAAACCCCCAGTTTGTGAAGGGCCCCTTATTGTGAACAGTACTTCATGGGGAAAGGGTGTTTATTAGGCCTACTATGGACACTACCCCCGGGCTACCTATAAAGTGATATGTTCCCCGGGGGGGGGAAAAATCACTTAAAGCGTTGGGGGTGGAAGGTTTCCAAATGTTGGGGGGTTTACTTCAAGGGCGAAAAGTGGGGTTAAGATAAGAATAAAACCCAACAGCTATCCGGGTTTAAAACATTTAAATGTGAGATGAGTTTTATGCTTTTTTCTTTTTTTCATTCCGTTTTTTGGTATACAAAAAATTTTTATTCTGTCCCTCTTTAAATTTTTCTCGTTAAGCCTGTTTTTAAAACCAAACCCAAAACACTTGTTTGGGGCCCAAAAACTGTGGGCCAATATTGTGCGTTTTAACCGGGCTTTTTCCCCACTAGTTTTGCAACACTTGTTTTCTGCAATAGAAGTTTTTGGTTCTTAACGTATTTTAATTTGATAGGGGCATATTTTTTGCAGTATAGGGTCATTTCCTAGGAAACAGAAAGGTTAAATAAAAAAAGGGCTGCCCCCGATCCCGATGGGGGGATTTTTTTTTTTCGTTGTTGAAATGGGTTATGGGAAAAATAGAAAAAGAAGAAGAGAGGGGGAAAGAGGAGGAGGGGCCAACACTGCCTACGTTCTGAAACCCCCCCCAGAATTTGGCGCGTCCCTTTCGCTCGTGCAAGAATTAGCGGGCGGGTTTTAAAGCGGGTCTTTTTTCGTGCTTTGTTCATGTTCTGTTTGTGTCCCCCCATATAAACCCCTTTGGGCCCCTTGGGGTTACGTTTAACGTCCGTTCACCCCCCCCCCCCAAAAGGTGATACCAGATGGTTAAAAAAAATATATGAAAAAATAAATAAAAGATTTTCTTGATTTTTTGATAATATGCGCCTCTTGGGATACGTCTGGGGTGTGTGGGGTGTGTGTGTGTGTGTGTGCACCCTTTTGATTAATATTTTTAAATGTATGCAGGTGGTGTGCATGTTTTTTAAATTTTAAAAATTTTTGATTTGGTGGGGTTTTTTCCCATTTTAAAATAAAATTTTATTTACGTAAATTAAAAAAAGCAAAAACTGTGTTTGGCGGAATTTTCTGCATTCTTCTTTCAAAAAAGATTTTTGAGGAGTGGTTGTTTTTTTGTTTTCAGTTTCTGTAAAAAATTACACGGGGGGTTCATTTTTCCCAATTTTTTTTTTTTTAAATATGGACCCAACCCCCCAAAGGTTCATTTGGCCCTGATGCGAGTGCCCCCTTTCTGTTCCCCCCGGTTTAAAAAAAGGTTTACCTTCCTTTCAACCAAATGGTAATATTTTCCCCGGATAAAGACTCCCCTTTCACCCAAATTTATTTTTTTTTTCTTTTGATTGCTTGTACTGGTTTTACCCCTTTAAATTCTTCATTATTAAATTGCGCGAAAAAATGAGGGGTTTTCCCAAACCCATTTTTGGTTGGAGAGTTGTCAATAAGTTCTCTGGAAAATGGTGGGAGAAAAGTCTTTCGGCAAAATGTTTTTTAAAGTTTTCAACAAAAAAGCCTGTGTTTCTGTGAATCCGGAATGCCTCTTTTGGGGGCCCAACTCGTTTTAACAAAAAATTGATTCATTTGGGCCCTTTAAATTTTTTTCCCTCATCGATTTGAATAAATGCGGGGATAATTTAAAAGGGGCCCTCTTTGGTTTATCGTTGTATAGCACAGCAACAGCAGAGGCACTTTTTTGTGTTAAGGGTTTTGCATCTTTGTATTTTGAAGTATGTCAATGACTGTAAGTGCTTTACTTAAATCTTTTTCGTTAATCCAAATCAGAGGGTAAAATAAAAGATCCTTTTGATGGGTGGGTTTGGAGGGTTGGGGTTAAACAAAGTGCGGTCTTGTTTCGTCTAGGGGCGGGGGTAAAAAATTTCCCAAAATGGGTTGTTTAGATAACCTTTCCCCTTTGCTGTTTGTTCACTAAATCCGCGCTTGGCTTGCTTTTTTTTATTGTGTGTCCCCTTCCAAACCCTTTGGGGCGAAATTTTGTTTTTTGTTCATTTTTTTTTTAGCCAATATTATGCGCAAAAAAAATACACGACGGTCATACCAACAAAATTTAAAAGCGATTTCTTGCCCCTTTTGTTTTTTCGAGGGTTTGATAAAAGTCACTGAATTTTGGTGGGGGCAATGTTGGGGGTTTTGGCCTGTTAAAGTAATATTCTTTTATTGTTGGTCAACTTTTTTTAAATTTTGGTAAGTGCTTTCCCCCTTTTCCCTTTCCCGGGGTGTCTTTAATAAAATCAAATGCTCAAGTCTCTCCCTTTTATGGGGCGGCTTTTTGCAGCTGCTATTTGCTCCTAGCTTTTTTTATGTTTTTTTCTCCGCTTTTTCATCCCCCCAGTTTACTAAATGCGAAATTATTTCCCGCTAAAAGCAAGCGCATTCCCCACAGCGCCGCCCATCATTTTGCGAGTAAAACCATTTTTTAAAAAAATGTTTTTTTTTTCTTACAAATTTAAATTGTCTGGAATTTTTTCCTTGTTTTAATTTAAAAAAATTTTTCCCGGGGGAAACCGAAGCTCCCAATGATAGAATCAGCTTTGTGAACCCTCAAAGTCCGGGTTTCCCAAGATTGCTGGTTTAATTCTTAACAAGCTTTTACCAAGCTTTGAGTTCCTACACTTAGTCCTCCAAAAAACAGAGGGAAAGGTATACAAGGTTAGCAAAAGTTTTTTTGGTGCTCATTTTTTGAAAATAAAAAAATTATAATTTTAAAAAAACCTGAACAGGGGATGATCCCATCCCGTAAGGGGGGCCCCAAAACCCCCTGAAAATTATTTAAGACCAAGTTTAATGATCAAGTAATTTTGCCCAAAAAAGGGAGGGCTTTTATTCTTTGGCAGTGTGGGAAAACAAAAAAGTTCCTTTGGAACTGAATTTAGCATTGAACAGATTCAACAGATGTCGCCGCAAGACATTATAAAGTATCATAACAGGTTTTGGGAAACCCCAGTTTGGGGGCGGAATGGTAAAAAGGGTGGGGGAAAAGGCTCTTGTTTGTACACTAAAATAGTCAGTAGATTTGCTCCCCTTGATTCTGAACAAGTTTTTACGTTGAAATTTTAAGCAAGATCCCTTTTTTTCAAGACCTTAGAGTTTAGGGTTTTGATTTATTTTTAAATTTGGAACATTGTTATGCCATTAATCAGGGGGTTAATTACTTTAATCATATAGATTTTATTTCCCCTTTAAAATGAAAGAGCTGGAAAAACATCAGAATCAGAATCAGGTGGAGGGGAAAATAACAAGCCAGAAAATCAGCAGAAAAACTGAACCGGGGGGGACAGTGAAAAGAATCCTCATCCTGGGGTGTTTTAATTAAAACAGGGAAAAAAAATTTGCAGGTGGAACAGCCCCCCAAAAAAAATGTTAAAAGAATATGAAAACCTCATGAAAAAATAACGCCCAGCGCCAGAAAAAAGTTGGTTTTAATTTCCGGGGTATAAAAAATCCAGGGGAAAACAAGACCCACAGACCAAAGTCTTATGGAATATTGAACTTAAAAATGTTTGGCCCTTTTTGGCCCCCATTTGCTGTTGGGGGCCCGTTATTGCGGCTATTTAAATTTATAAACCCATGGCAACAGAAACAAAAGCAATCAAAAAAAAATTTAGCCATAAAAACAGAAAAAGGGCACCGCACGCCAAAACCCCCAATAAAAAAAGCATTATTTTTTCATTTGAAATGTATAATTTTTAAAAACTTAATTTTAATTTTTTAAAAAAAAATTGATCATGGGTAATTTTAAAAAGGTTTAAGTCAAAAAAAGACATGGAGGGCTATTTAAAGACATTTTCCCCTATACCCCGAATTGTAATCAATGCGGTTGCTTTTTGGGTGTAAAACCTTCCCCTTTGATCTATTTCAGAGGGAAAGCTGGCAAAACTTTCCCCCAACCCCCAAAACACCCCTTTTTTGAGGCGTGTGTGTAAATAAATTAAAAACATCTACTATTTAAGATAAAAACATAGATCTTAGGTTAAATTTAGAACAACTTGCCCCAAGAACTTGCCTAAAAAACTTTTGGGAAAGATTTAGGTTTACTTGTAAATGACTTTTTAAAAAGACTTGTAAATGGGCTTGAAAAATTACCCTTTAAATAAGAAATTTTGAATGACTTGAGAATGCTTAAGTAAGAACTTGGGGAAAAGACTTAAGGATGATTGTGAATGATTGAGAAGACCCTTTAAATAAGAACTTGTGGGATGACTTTTAGGGGGATGGGGTGGGGTGGGGGTTGTGGTGCGTGGGGTGGGGGGGGGGGGGACGTGCATGCGTGGGGTGGGGGGGGCATGCGTGGGGGGGGGGTTTTGTTTGGGGCGTGGGGGGGGGTGGGGAAATGTGTTTTTGGTGTACCAAGGGTTTATTATTTGTCATGTGTAAAACCATTGGTGCAAGCAAAAGGGTTTCCCTTTTTTCGTTTCATTGGCTCTTTTTGGGTTGCAAGTTTTAAAGCAGCCCCCAAGTGCCCCAAAAAAAATTTATACCCACACACCCCCTCTTTTTCATCCAGGGTTTTGGGAACCCGGTGGCAGGTTACCCAGTGGTTTTTTTTTTTTTTTTAAAATGCTTTAGCAGGCTAAAAAGGCAGCCCAAAAGTTTTTTAAACAGGGGTGACCGCAAAGCGGCAAAGCAGCCCCAAAAAAAATCTGATCCCTTGATTTAAACCCTTTTACCGTCTAGGGGTGAAGCGGGGGGGAGGTTTTTAAAAAACGGTTTTCCCCTGTGACCTTTTTAAACCCCCTAGGGGGGAAACGCTTAAAAAAACGGGGTTCCACTGTAACCCTTTAAATGCTTAGGGTTTGGCGCTAAAGAAAGGTTGCCCTGTGACCTTTTTACCCCTCAGGGTGAAACGCTGGTTTTTCCACTTGCTGCGGATTTTAAAAGGAGAGGGGTGTTTGGGTTGAAATTTGGGTTTTTGTAGGGGTAGTCCCAAAAATTTCTATTCCTCACGTTGAAAAAATTAAAAAAAAATCCTTTTATAGAGTAGGGGTTCTGTGAAAGAAAGACCCCCCCGTAGAAACTTTTTTTTATATGGATTAACAACCGAGCAATTTTCTTTAGTTTTCGAAAAAGTGAAGGGGTATCCTTAAATTTCTCTTTAACACTTTTTAAATTTTTTGGGATGCGCCCCCCCCTGTCCTTTTTTTGTGAAAAGGCCTTTAAGGTTTTCAAAAAACCCAAAATTGAAGTTAAAACATTTTTGTAGCTTCCCGCCTTTTTAAAGCTTCTATACCCCCCCTTCAGTTTAAACAATGCAAACCCAGGCCCTTAATTTTCCCCTGCCCAAAAAAAAAAATTTTTCCTAAATGTCTTCCCCCTTCAAAATCTTTTGTTTTCAAATATTGGGGGAGTTTTTTGGTGTCATCTTTTGTTTTTTTGTTGCTTCCATACAAAACCGATAGCTTTTTTTTTGGAGGTCTGGGAGGGGGAGGTGTTTCTTTTTGTGTGGGCCTGCCCCTCTCAAATTAAAAAAAATAAGAAAAAGTTATGGTTTTTTCTCAAAAAGTCGCAAGTATTGTCAGCTTAGAAATTCCATGTCTTTGTTCTGCCATGTCAAAAAAATTTATAAAACCCAAAAAAAACCCGCCCCCAAAACCCGTAAATTCTTTCACTAACCAAAAGGGCCAAATTCCCCGGGGGCCCTTTCTGAAGTGGGAGGCCTTCAAAAACCTTTTTTTTACTGAAAAAACTCCCCGGGCTTTCGCCGCGTCCCCGGGATCGCGTGAAGGGAAAAATTTTGGTTCGGCTGTATTTTGCCAACAATTTGTCTTCAACGAGCAAAAAAACCCTTTTAAAATAAACAATTTTGTTTTTTTGGGAAAACCCGGGTTTTTAAAAAAAAACACCCACCGCCCAAATAAACCCTCGCTCGGGCGACTGTCAGGAAAAAAATGTGGGGTTACCTTGTCCCTGTGAGCGGCCGTGCTAGCTTTTCCTAGGTGATTGGCCCGGGCCCGAACCGCGCCAAAGCGCGGGGGGCGTAGGACCGAACGTTCCTTAAAAAATCGATTTTTAAAAATAGGCAGGGAAGGTAGGGGGGGGAAAAGGGGGGGGTAGAGGAGGTGCCAGTAATTTATTTTTTGGGGTTGTGTGTGTGTGTATGTGCCCCCGTCTCTGTCTCTGTTTTGTGTGGGCCTTTTGGTGTGGGGCCCCTGTGGTATGTGTGTGTGTTTTGTGTGTGTGTGTGTGGTGTGGTGTATGGCGTGTGTGTGCCTGAGTGTTTTTGTGTGTTTGCATGTGTAGAGGGTTTGTGTGTGTGTTTTTTGTGGTGTGTGGGTGTGGTTATATATAAAGTTGTAGTGATTAGTCTTCCACACAAATTTAAACTATAAAACTGTTGAAAAAAATATTTGCGATTCAAAAACTTTTTCTAATTGGGGAAACCCCCGGGAAAAAATAAAAAACCCCAAAAAATGTGGGCAGGGAGGGCCCGGCCCAATAGCAATTTAAAAATTACTGCCACTGCCGGGCAGGGTCGTTGAACCCCCCTGAAAAGGAAAACCTGGGAACAGACACCTTTTGAAAATTTAAGCGCGTTTTAGTCAGGCCCCCTTTTTCCCCACCCTTACTCTATGGGGGCGTGTTTTAGTTTTGGGGTACTTTTCCTACGTACTCTCTAAAACCTTTGTTTAAAATTTGTATTTAAAAAAGGATAAACCCCGCACGTATGTTTGTTTTTAGGGGCGTTATTTTTTTGGGTTTCTTGTCAGGAAAAAGGGGGTAAAGGGGGCCCTTTTTGGCCCCTTTTGCCCAAAAAAATCGGTGGTGAAGGGAAGGGGAGCCCCGGATTGGGAAAATACTGTTTTTCAAAAAGCAAGCACCCCATACACTGTTAGTTGCGCTGGAGCGCGCGCGGCGCGCGCACACACCCCACACAAAACACCCACACACCCCCCCACCAACACACACACAACACACAACACGCGCGCGGCGCGCGGGGCGCCCCCTTTAAACCCCCATTTTTAGTACCCACCCCATTCCCCATTTTATCGTGGCCGGGAATGGACCCCACGCAGGGAGCCCAAGGCGGCCATGCGTTTGACAAGCTGGACCCTTTTTCCCTTTTAACGGGTGTCACGCTTTGCATGAGAAAGGTGCACTGAGCGACAAATTTTGTTGCACGCCCCCGTTTTAACATTTCGCAGCGACGCAGATCAACCTTTCTTTGTTGGGGCCCTTTCCCATTTTTAAATTGGTTGACCGCGAAATGTTTTTGTTAGGTTTCAAATTTTAAGTCTGTACAATTATGTGATATTAGACGAGGGGCCTAAACTATTTAAAATAAAATTAAAAGCAAAAAGCAAAAAAAAAGGGTAACTAACAATAAAACATTTAAGAATAACGGTCCTAACAAGGAAGTTTCTTTTTAAAACCCCAGGGTTTTCCCTTTTTCAAAACAGAAAAAAAAAGGACTTTGATTTCAGGGGAAACAGCAATTTTACATATTTGTGATAAATCGGTTACAATGTATCCAGACAAAATTAGGTTGAGGGGTAGATGGGTTTTAAACCCGCTTTCCGTGGAAATGTTGTGGGGGGAATTTTGTTATTCCCTTTACCCCAAAAGGGCCGTTAAAAATTTTTTGCAAAAATTTGTTTAAAAACGTTTTGTTTTGATCGGATTTTATTAGATATTTTGCGAAATTATGATTTGTGTGTGTGGTGGTGTGTGTGTGTGTGTTGTGGTGTGTGTGTGGTGTGTGTGTGTGGGTGTTTTGGGGGTGTGTGCGCGCGCGCGCGCGGTGTGGGGGGTGGTGTTTTGTTGTGTTGTGGACTGTGGGAAACTGGTGTGTGTGGTGTTTTGTGTGTGTGTGTGTGTGTGTTGAGAGAGAAAAGAGAGAAAGAGGGAAAAGAGAGAAAAGGGGAGGGGGGAGGGAAAAGAGAGAGGAGAGAGGGGAGGAGGGGAGAGAGAGGTTGTGTGTTTTGTGTGTGTGGTGCGTCCCTGTGTGTGGGGTGTGTGTGTGTGGGGTTGTGTTTTGGGGTTGTGTTGTGTGTGTGTGTTTTGTGTGTTGTGGGGTGTGTTGTGTTGTGTGTGGTGTTTTTTTTGGGGGCGCGCGCGCGTGCAGGGCACGGCACGCTGGATAAAACCCGCATGTTCAATTTTTAGTCGTTGTGTTTTGTGCCCAAAAATTTGGAAGTGATTCTTTTTTTGCCCCTAACTTTTAAAAAAGTCTGTTTCATACCCCGAAGCAAGCAGCTTGAGGCATGATTTAAATACTTGGCCCCTCTGAGAAAAGAAAGTTTTTGGGGGTTTTTAAAGTGGTTGGGGCCCGGGCGACAAAAACAGAGTAACTTGTTGCGGGAAACCCCTTCTATTTTTGCGTTTAGCAGCGATCTTTGGGGAAAAAACTTCAAACCCCAAAGGGGGGGGCAACAACAAAAGATGGTCAAATTTTCCACGTCAGTTCTTTGGAGCTGTAACCCCCCAAATTTCCGTGTGTGAAATCAGGAGACCCGCTAGAGACGGATGTCTTCTTGGAGGCATCTAGGCAGATTTTGCCATTTATCGGTACGTACATAATCCTACGTAAGCTTTGTTCAGGTTCTGCCTTGTGGCGGTGCGAATGAGTCGACTGAAACTTGCATGTCAGCAAAATCCTTGTCCGCAACTTTGGGACACAGTTGCGCGCGTTGTTAGGAGCGCCAAATCGTTGCTATGCCAATACAATCAAATATGCGGGACAGGTGTACTGTTATCCATTGGTATTTTTTCATCCTTGTAATACGACATTTACAAACTAATGGCCATTTTCCATACTCTGTGTGTTGGTACCAACTTGTAGAGACTGTGTGTGTGCGCCAATGGTTTTACCCACTATGAATATGCATGCGTGACTCACACCCTAAGCATCCTGGAAGGACCATTGTCGAGAATAAACTGGCGCCACTTCTGCCAGAGCTCTCCCCATTGTAAGACGTGTGTCCTGTGGTGTGCCTGCCTGAGGGATATTTCTCCTTCGTCTATCCTGACATACAAAGTGTTGTATGTATTGTGCGTCTGACAAAACATGGTGTCAGAAGTAAAGAACTGATTTCTCCTGTGAAGTGACAGTTTAAGTGTTAAAAATGTCTTTTAAACCGCCAAAAAACTTCAACTTTCGGGAGCCATCCCGGTGGCCGGCGTGGAGAGACTATTTCCGCCGTTACCGGTTAGTGTCAGAGCTACACAATAAATCTGGTGAAGTCCAAGTGGCCAGCCTGGTGTACTGTATGGGCCTAGAGGCAGACAAGATCTTTAATCAACTTTCAATTAACGGTACACCGGTTAACGGCCGACCAGCAGAAAGACTATACAACTGTGGAACAGTGTTTCACGGACTATTTCGCGCCTAAAAGGAATGTCATTCATGAACGTGCAGTGTTTCACAGACGGTGCCAGCAGGTTGGGGAAAGCATAGAGGAATATGTGCGTGCTCTCTATGAACTGTCGGAATTAGCGGAATTCGAGAATAGAGAGGCTACTATCAGGGACAGACTTGTGCTTGGAGTGTGTGACCAAGAACTTCAGAAAAGCTTCAAATGGAGAGTGAACTTACCCTGCAAGGGGCAGTGCAAACAGCAAGGCACAGTGAAATGATCAAATTGCAGCTAAAAACACAAAGAGAGAGCGAGATGGAGGTGTCTGCAGTTAGCCGACACCATCACCGGTCTCGCGGCGCGAAACCCAGCAGAGGGCGAGGCCATACCGCACCGCGTGGTCCCAGAGGCGAGAGGGGTGCTAGCGCCGCCACGCAACGTGGAGGCCTGATTCACAACTGCAGGTTTTGTGCGGGCTCTCACGCGAGACGGCGTTGCCCTGCCTACGGAAAGGACTGCAAAGCCTGTGGCAAGCCAAACCACTTCGCGCGCTCGCAGACCTGTAAGGGCAGCAAGTCTGTGAATGAAATTCTTGATCAGCGCCGCGAGCCGTGGGTGGAGGATGGAGAGGAAGATGAGTACTACCTCTGCTCCATTACCAATGGTGATCTCCCTTGGACAGTTGACTTGTCCCTTGGCAGCAGTACTGCCACCTTCAAAATAGACACTGGGGCTGATGTCTCTATCATGTCACATGACACCTACGATGAACTGAAACCTCAGCCCCCAATACAGCCCACAAAGACAATCCTCCGCAGCCCTGGGGGAACCATAGACTGTAAGGGGAAGATTCTGATAGAAGCACAATACAAAGAACAAACTTTTCCTATCCCTGTGTACGTAGTGAACTCAAACCAGCAGAATCTCTTGAGTAGAGAAGCAGCATGCAGGATGGGTTTAGTGAAAAGAGTTGACTCTATCGGGTTTGGTGAGCTAGACGGAAACCCAATAAAGTGCCCTCCAGTCAAAATACAAATAAAAGAAGACTCTGAACCATATAGTGTTGTGACGGCACGTAGAGTCCCAATACCCCTTCTGCCCAAAGTCAAACAAGAACTAGGGAAGCTTGAAAACTTGGTGTAATAGAAAGGTGAATGAACCGACAGACTGGTGTGCACCAATGGTGCCAGTTGTCAAGAACAATGGTGAAATTAGGATCTGCACTGACTTCAAGAAATTAAATGCTGCAGTGAAGAGGGAGCGCTACATGCTACCCTCAGTGGAAGATGTGATACACCGCCTGAAAGGAGCCAAAATATTCAGCAGCTGGATGCGACTTCTGGGTTTTTCCAAATACCTCTAGACGACAGCACAGCAAAACTTACCACCTTCATCACACCCTGTGGTCGATATTTCTACCACAGATTACCTCAGGGTATCACTTCCGCCCCGGAAATCTTCCAAAGAACGATGGAAAACATTCTGGCAGACCAACAGAATGTCATCTGCTTCTTCGACGACATTCTTGTCTTCAGCGAGGACGAAAAGGCTCATGAAGAACATTTGAATGCTGCGCTTACTACCCTTCATGAAGCTGGAGTCAAGCTCAAACGAGATAAGTGTTCACTCCGCAAGAAAGAAATCGAATTTCTTGGCTTCACTATCAGTGGCCAAGGCGTCAAGCCAAGCAAAGGAAAGGTAGAAGCCATCATCAATATGCCCAACCCAGAGAACGTGGCAGACCTCCGTCGTCTGTTGGGCATGATAAATTTCCTTGGACGCCATCTGCCTAACCTTTCCTCAACGATCCAGCCAATGACGGAGCTGCTGGAGAAGGATCGTGCGTGGGTCTGGGGACCACAGCAGGCCAGTGCTCTCAGCAAGGTCAAGGAGACACTAACTTCCGCCCAGACGCTGGCGTTCTATGACCCAGAGAAGCCAAACCATCGTCAGTGCCGACGCCAGCAGCTTCGGACTTGGTGCCGTACTCCTCCAAGAGCACGATGACATCGTGCGGCCTGTTGCATTTGCATCCCGCACGCTGCAGAAGGCCCGAGCGACGGTATGCCCAAATAGAAAAAGAGTGCTTAGCAACAACATGGGCTTGTGAGAAGTTTGATCGCTACTTCGTCGGCCTGGGGCACTTCAAAGTCGTCACCGACCACAAGCCCCTTGTCCCTTTGTTTAATAACAAGGACCTTTCTGAGACTCCCCTAAGGTGCCAGCGTCTCCTGATCCGGCTCATGCGGTTCAACTTCAAGGCCACGCATGTGCCGGGAAAAGAAATGCTGGTGGCCGACGCCTTGTCGAGAAGTCCTCTGGCCGCCGACACCTCAACATCACAGCAAAACGATGTTGAGACACACATCGACTCAGTCCAGTCGTCGTGGGCAATCAGCGACGCTGGATTCAACAAAATCAGAAAGGAGTCTGAGTCTGATGTCTGCATCAAAGCTGCTACTAACTATACAATCAACGGCTGGCCAGAACACAAGGAAGATGTGATACTAGCAGCCCGTGACTACTATGTGATAAGGGAGAACTGAGCATCCATGACGGCATGCTCGTGAAAGGGGACAGAGTGGTCATACCCTACTCTATGAGGAAAGAAATGCTACAAGAATCCATGAAGGGCACATGGGGATCACGAAGTGCCGAGAGCGGGCCGCGCAGTCTGTGTGGTGGCCGCACATCAGCAAAGACATTAAAAGACACTGTCTCCAGATGCCGACATTGTGCGACATATAGGCCGGCACATCCCAGTGAGCCCCTTCAACCATCTGTCTTCCGGACCGCCCATTCCAGAAGGTGGGCGTAGACATCTGTGACTATAAGAACAAACACTATTTGGTGCAGGTAGACTACTACTCTAAGTACATCGACATCGCCTACCTCCCGAATATCAGAGCAGCAGCTGTGGTGGGGAAAATGAAGTCCTTCTTCGCCCACCATGGCATTCCTCAGCAAGTGATATCGGACAACGAACTCAGTTCACGTCCCGTGAATTTCGGACTTTCGCGGAAAAGTGGGGGTTCCAGCCACCTCACATCGAGCCCTCATTACCCCAAAGTAATGGTGCCGCCGAGAGAGCCGTGAGAAACTGTCAAAGAAATTCTACGGCAGGACGACATATTTCTCGCCCTCCTAACCTACAGGCGACACCCATTCCAGACCTTGGAGCGAGTCCCGCCGAGTTAGCCATGGGCAGGAAAATTCGCTCAACGCTACCCATGCTTCCATCTCAGTTGGAGCCTCGCATCATCACTCCCGCCCAGGTGCAGGAGCGAGACGCAATTGCCAAGCAAACGGCAGAAACGCAGCTACGACCGCCATCACGGAGCCCCGAATCTCCCAGTCTTGAAGCCTGGCGACCCTGTCCTCATGAAGACGGGCAGCGACCAAAGCCTGGAAACTGCCGGGCGAAGTCGTGGAAGAATGTGCCCCGCGGTCATACCTGGTCAAGACACCTGAAGGCCAGCTACGTCGCAACCGACGTCATCTGCAGCGACTGCACCCAGAAGCATGCAGACCGGACGATTTCCGTCGTCCCTCTACTCCCATTCATCTCGGGGGCAACACGAGGTCACTCCGAGATAAGCAGCAGCCACCGACACAGCAGCCGCCGACCCCCGTGGCCGCTTTGCCCGACACCCGATCACCGCCGGTGCCAGACAGCTCGCGATTAGCGCCGCCATCACCAGGGCAGCGTAAGCAGTCCATTGTGGCCACAACACCATCACCACCGCCACCACCCTTATGCACGCGTTCTGGTCGAGTGATCCAGAAGCCGGCAAGATTCCAGTGATAGCTGTGTATTTCACAGTTGCCTGGGTGCCCGAGTCTGGCAGGCATACTGCAATATTCAGTCTTGATATCAAAAATTTGAAAGGTTAGTTCTGTGTATCAACTGTGTATCAACGTAGATGTGTTGTTCTGTGTGCCTGGTGCCCGTGTCTGGCAGGCATACAGTTGTATTCCCTATGGATTACAGTGAATTCCTTATGGATTACAGTGTTAAATCAATGCCATTATTTCAGTCCTATGTGTGCTTTCTTAAATTGAGGCCTGAAATTCTGTTTATGACGGCATCTTTTAAAAAATTCACCCAAAGTCCTTTATAATGGCATCCTTGTGTTGTAGTTCCATTAGAACTGTGAATCCTAGTCTTTTATTATAATTTTCTGTGTGCTATCTGTCATTCAAACGACATCTGCCATAATTGTGCTTGATAAGGATTTCGATGACAACCACGTGTTGTTGACTTCTTTATTATGGCAAGTTAACCTTGTGTTTTTCGATCCTTCATGATTGCAACTTTATGGCTATGTGATTGAAATAAATATGCTTTTTTTTCTTTTATGGCTATGTGATTGAAATAATATGCTTTTTTTTTTTTAGTTGGTACCAACTTGTAGAGACTGTGTGTGTGTGCCAATGGTTTTACCCACTATGAATATGCATGCGTGACTCACACCCTAAGCATCCTGGAAGAACCATTGTCGAGAATAAACTGGCGCCACTTCTGCCAGAGCTCTCCCCACTGTAAGACGTGTGTCCTGTGGTGTGCCTGCTTGAAGGTATTTTCTCCTTCGTCTATCCTGACATACGAAGTGTTGTATGTATTGTGCGTCTGACAAACACATTATTCAAATCCTACTGTTACAGTGCGTTCTTTAGACATTTATAATGTAAATAGAGAGCAAGAGGAAAAAACACAGAACATTATTCAAATCCTACTGTACAGTGCGTTCTTTAGACATTTATAATGTAAATAGAGAGCAAGAGGAAAACCACAGAACATTATTCAAATCCTACTGTACAGTGCGTTCTTTAGACATTTATAATGTAAATAGAGAGCAAGAGGGAAAACCCACAGAACATTATTCAAATGCTACTGTACAGTGCGTTCTTTAGACATTTATAATGTAAATAGAGAGCAAGAGGAAAACCCACAGAACATTATTCAAATCCTACTGTACAGTGCGTTTTTTAGACATTTATAATGTAAATAGAGAGCAAGAGGAAAAACCACAGAACATTATTCAAATCCTACTGTACAGTGCGTTCTTTAGACATTTATAATGTAAATAGAGAGCAAGAGGAAAAACCACAGAACATTATTCAAATCCTACTGTAAGTGTGTTCTGTGAAAGATTATAATGTATATAGAGAGCGAGAGGAAAAACAACAAACATTATTCAAACCCAACTGTAAAGTGCGTTCTGTGAAAGAGATATAATGTATATAGAGAGCGAGATGAAAAACAACACAACATTGTTCAAACCTTGCTGTAAAGTGCGTTCTGTGAAAGAGATATAATGTATATAGAGAGCGAGATGAAAAACAACACATTGTTCAAACCTTGCTGTAAAGTGCGTTCTGTGACCAGGTGTTGACGTTCTGGTACCGTTCCCCGGAAGTCCTGATGCAGGCGGAGTACGGAACGTCGGTGGACATCTGGAGCTATGGCTGTATCTTTGCTGAACTCTTCACCAGGAGAGCTCTCTTCAAGGGCAATTCAGAGTTTGATCAGCTGAAGAAGATATTTGAGTGAGTGTGTGCGATAGCTCACATGACTTGTAAAGGATGCTGTTTGTTTGGTTTTTTATTCTGTGATAATTGGTATCTGTGACTTTAGGAATATCCTTTTTTTTTCAATTTTTTTTCCATTCACTTCTGTGATAATTGGTTTCTGTGACTTTAGTAACATACTTTTTACTGAAAGATAAACCCCGTGTTAATATCACTGACCCCAATCCCAACCCTCTTCCTTTGCACTTCAACTTCTTCCACTACTTTCAAAGATTATTCGATGTTGTTGTTTGTTGTTGTACCCTGGCTAAAAGATTATTCGATGTGAGCCAAACTTCAGAAGCAACATTTTCAGTTAAAGTTCGCAGTTTGTCTTTTATTTCCTTTGTTGGTGTTGGTATTAATGTTTTAGTGAGTTTTTGTGTTTGGTTTTGTTTGGTTGTTTTGTTTTGGTGTGTGTGTGTGTGTGTGTGTGTGTGTTGTGTGTGTGTGTGTGTGTGTGTGTGTGTGTGTGTGTGTGTGGGTGTGTGTGTGTGTGTGTGTGTGTGTGTGTGTGTGTGTGTGTTTGTTGCCTAAACCATTCAGTCACGGAATTACATTTCACAGAAACACAGTGCAAACAAAAACAGGCAGACATGCACACAGGTACCACACAGGTGAGTGAATTCATTAATTTAGAGTCTGTTCACACTTGTCTCGGTGATATTAGACTTAAAAAAATAAAATAAAATAAAAAAAAAAAAATAAATAAATACAAAAAAATCAACGGAGTGAGAGGGGGAGAACAAAAAGGGGGCGGGGGTGCGAGGACGGGGGGGGGGGGGGGGGGGGGGGGGGGGAGCTGGAAAATAAGGTGGTGGACGGGGAAAGGGAGGGGAAACACCATAAACCCACGAACCCGTGATGTCAGCTCTCGTTCTGTCATTCGTGAAAAAACATGCCAGTCCCCAGTGCTTTCCCCCCTGGTTGCATGCATTTGACTGTGAGTGAACGTCGTCCGCTTCGGGCTTAATGTGTCATAACATGTCGGTCCTGTACTGAGCGATGGGAACACGATGCGTTTCACACACTGTGTCTCAGTTCACTACTGTCTGTCTTATTGCACGTCCGTCTGCTGGTCTGTCCTGTCCGTCTGCATGTCTCTGTCAGTACAAGCCTGCGACGAAAACAACAAAACAGGCAAAGAACATCAGAAAGGACAAAACAGTTACGCAAAAAAAGATCAGAAATGCAAAAAGAACATTGGTCGGTTCGGTAGTAGGTATTTTGTCTATTGTATCAACGGTTGTACATTCTTTTTTGGGCGTGACGTATTCGGTTAAAACCCTAGTAGGTACCGTAGTAGCCACGGGCTTTGTATTGGGTCCGTTATAGTAATCCGAAAAGTCAATATCCAATAGGAAGATCCCGTCTCTTGGCATGATAGGTATTATCCAGTCCCTGTACGTGACACTGGAATGTAACTCCGCCAGGATAACCGACGTTAGAGAAATTTTCGTCGATGAGGAATGCATAGCTAGTGTTTTTTATGACAAAACCTGTCCCTGCTCTTTCTGGGGGATCGGAGTCTGGAATGATTAAGAAGGGCGCCGGCGTTGTGGCGGTTGAGGGGTTTGATGTAGACGCCCTGGATTTTCCTAACGCAGCGTGGACATTCGTGTGCACTGAAGTTACATCGACAAGTAAATAGTATCTTCCGCTTCTCCATCTCTACGTTGCTGCTGAAATCGCAGTAGTTTAAATTTTTGGTAGGATCAACCCTTTGTTGTTTTTT
>CM031621.1:10314757-10340115 GCA_018398815.1 Conus ventricosus
ACAATGGCTGGACAGAGTGTGGCCTCATTGCCCGGGGCGAGAATAGAAGTGAGAGGAAGAATGGAGATACCTGGCAACTGGTTTTTTGCTTAAAACTCGGGGAGCAGGCGAAGAGACATCGAGCCATCCGGTTTGGAGGCGATGTCTCCAGGAAGGCCACTAAGGGCGTGGACTTCACTGCAGCGAAACGAGAAAGGCTGTTTTGAAAGAAAGAAACTTCAGAGAACACTCCTGGGTGGGCTCATAAGGGGGGAGCCTGGGGGAGGAGAGGACTAAGAAAGGTCCCATGCCAGGGTACGCGGGGAGATCGGGCCTCCTGTAGAGCTGTTCCCCTGACCAGATCCCGCAGAACAGGGTCGTCCACGAAGGAGGGTGGTAAGATAAGATAATGTTGCTTATAACCCAGCCGACCGCAAAGGGCCACATCAGGGCTGACGAAGGAGGGATAAGATAAGATAAGATAATGTTGCTTATAGCCCAGCCGACCGCAAAGGGCCACATCAGGGCTGTCTCCACGTTAAAATCAACTCACACGAAGGAGGGACCCCCTAACTGAAGGATAGTGGTGCATATAGCTGCCCTGTTGACCTTCACGGAGGAGGCAGAGAGCTTTTTCTCAGATGAAAGAAAAGCGAGGTAGTTTGCCAACTGACACTGAGAGGGAGGAGAATGGGGCGACACTGCATGGGTGGAGCACCAAGAAAGCCAGCCATTCCAGTGGACACGCTTTGCCTGTGAGCGTGTTCCACAAGGCCAATTACCGCAGGGGAGGCACCTTGTGTAGACAGCGCGTCCCGCACAGTAGCCAGGCGTGAAGATGCAGCATGTCTGGATTGCCGTGCGGAATGCCTGACCGTGGCTGAAGCAGGGACCTTGTTGTTAAGGCGAGCGGTATCGGAGGCACGTGAGACTGGTGCAACAGTTCTGGAAACCACGCTTGGGCCGGCCAGTGGGGGGCCATGAGGATCAGCATGGCCGCGTCTTCCCTTACTTTCCAGAGAACTTTACCCAGAATGGGGAATGGAGGGAAGGCATAGCCTGTCAGACCAGACCAAGGGATGGACAGGGCGTCCACAGCCCAAGCCGCTGGATCCGGAACTGGAGAGACATACAGCTGGAGACTGGTTGAACCGGGTAGTGAACAGGTCTACCTGTGGTTTGAACCACAGAGTCCAGATTGGTTCCAGGACCAAATAGACGAGAGTCCATTCTGAGGGAAGAATCATGTGCAACCTGCTGATGGAGTCCGCGAGAATGTTGATCTTACCGGGAACGTGCTTGGCCGAGATCCGGATGGATTTTTCCTCGCACCAAAGGAGAAGCTATTCCGCCTTGGAGTGAGAACCCCCCCCCCCCCCCCCCCCCCCCCCCCGCTCGTTGATATAACACGCCACAGTTGTGTTGTCGGTGCTGAGGAGAACGTGTTTCCCCTTCAGAAAGGGAAGAAAGTCCTTGAGGACTTGAAACACTGCTTCCAGCTCCAGCCAATTGATATGCCAGGACCCCATCTCCGGAGGCCATTGCCTGGCCGCCGTCAGAGAGCTCACGTGGGCACCCCACCCGGACTGGGACGCGTCCGTGAACAAGTTGTCCTGCGGAGGGGGAGGGGGGGGGGGGGGGGGGGGGGGGGGGGGGGTGGGGGGGGTGGGGGTGATGGGGACTCCCTGGGCCAGCCAGGACTGGGAGTGCCATTGGGTCACCGATGACTGGAACCACTGACCCAGAGGGACCGGAAGGTCCCACGACTGCAACGCCTGAGACCAACGCCTCCGAAAGAGGCGTTGAAACTGGCGTTTGTGCAGTCGTCCGAGGGGCACTATGGGGGCCAAGGACTCCATCAGACCCAGAAGGGAGGCCAGCTTCCTGGCTGAAGGGAGGAGATGGGCCAAGAGATGCTGGAGGCGAACGAGACGCTGGGGGGTTGGAGAAACCAACCACCTGGTGGTGTCGAAGGACATGCCCAGAAACTGGAATTGTTGCGACGGGATGAGATCGGACTTCTCCTCATTGCGAATATTCATTAGTTGAGTGTCATCTGCAAACTGTGATATTTTATATTCACTTTCACCTATTTGGATTCCTTTTATGTTTTTTTTCTTCTTTGATCATAATAATATTTCTGCACATTGAACAAAAATGTATGGTGACATTGGGTCGCCTTGATGACATCCTGTCTCTACATAAAACCATGGTGTACTTTGTCCATTAGTAAAAACCGTTGATTTAATATTTTTTTTAATAAAAAACACTAATCCATCTACATATATCTTTTGCCAAGTCCAAAGGCTTTTAACCCCTTCCCTGCCACAGTATAAGTGCTTTTCTGTATTGCTGTGTGCCGGGCCAAATTTTGCTTTTTGCAGTGGGTTCACTCATCTGTTCACTACTCATTCATTTATTGAGATATCTCTTAGATTTTTTGCATGTTTTTTTTCTTATAGCCTCTGCTATGATGTGGTGTCATAATAATTTGATTTGGCTGGTCATAAGTATGATAAAAATCAATATAATCAACCATTTTTGTAATAAATTGACACTTTTTCTGCATACACACACACATTGCAGCACATCAAACCAAAGAGAAAAGTGAAAGATAAGATAAGATAATGTTGCTTATAGCCCAGCCGACCGCAGAGGGCCACATCAGGGCTGTCACCAAGTTAAAATCAACTCACCAGTCATAAAAAAATATTTAAAAAAAAACAACAACAAACAAACCAACATTCACACAACTCGTTAAATGACATTGTCTACAAACGCACCAGAAACTTTGTTAAAAATCTTTCTGCCGTAAAACCTTAAATCAGATGAAAAATGTTAATCTCTCTCAAAAACTCAAGGATCACGTCAGGCGGGACATCCCTGAACAGGACCTTCATGGACTCCGCTGTAAAATGTTTGTGTCTCACATCGTGCAAGTCCCAACACTCTAAAAGAACATGTTTCATTGTGAGTGGCGCATGACATGGAATACACCACGGAGCTTCTTCACTCTTTAAAAGGTAAGAATGGGTAAAATACGAATGGCCGGTGTGCAGCCGGCACAGAACCATTTCCTCTTTACGACCTCCCGACGTAGATGGGAGGAAGTCCTTAAGGTTTGGACGGATCTGAAAGAGTTTGTTATTCGTCTGTGTGTTCCAATCCTCCTGCTAGAGGTCTCTCACATAATCGTTAATTTTGGGTTTCACATCTGAGCAGGGGATATAAACGTTGGACAGTTTCTCTCTTGTGGCGTTCTTGGCTAAACGATCAACCATTTCGTTCCCGCCGATGCCAACATGACCAGGAACCCAAGCAAGAGTAATGTTGTAACCGTCCGCCTTCAACTTGCTAAAAAGTTTTAAAAAAAGTAAAAGTTCTGGAAGCTGAAGGTTGCGGCCAGCTATGGCCTCCAAAGCTGACAGCGAATCCGACAGAACCAGAAAGTCCCTCTTCGAAGAATGCGAGATTATCTTCAAAGCCAAAACCAGAGCGGTAAGTTCAGCAGAATAGACAGAAGCATCGGAATGAATATGTTCCAACAGTATCTGAGAAGGAGCCCCAGGGCAGTAGGCTGCACAGGCCACTCCATCTTCAGACTTGGAACCGTCGGTGAAAACTTTTTGACAGGATGGGAATTTGGAACAGAGGTCAGCATACAATGCCTTGTACGCCAGAGAGCTGGTAGACTCTTTGCGAAAAGCTGCAAGATCGAAACGAATCTCTGGTGTGAAAAAGGTCCACGGAGGTTGATCCGGAAACTTGGAAAAATCGGACACAACTCCTAGGTCTAGACCTGCATTCCGCACGTGAGGCCGCATACGAAGACCAAACGGCGGAATACATTTCGGGTTATTTTCAAACTTACTTTGGAACGGAGGGTCAAAGACACAGTCATAGGCAGGATTCTGCGGTTCTGAGAACAGTCGGATATAATAATTCAAAGACAGTTTCAGCCTGCGGTTGGACAGTGAAGGTTCACCCGCCTCTGCGTACAGGCTGTACACAGGGGTGGTGCGGAACGCTCCAAGACAGAGACGAAGCCCTTGATGGTGGATAGGGTCCAAGAGTTTGAGGTAAGATGGTCTTGCGGAGCCGTACACAGCACAACCGTAGTCCAGTTTGGAACGGACCAGGGCTCTGTAGAGGTGCAACAAAGTTTTCTTATCAGCGCCCCAGTCGGTGTGCGCTACGACCCGCAGAATATTCAGTGCTTTCTGGCAAGCAGTTTTGAGGTTTTTAATATGGCTGAGAAAGTTAAGTTTTTGGTCAAAAATGACTCCCAGAAATTTGGCCTCTTTAACAGCTGGAATGGGAGATTTCCCTACTTGAAGTTCAGGATCTGGAAAAAACTGACGGAAATTATGGAAGTGAATACACTGCGTCTTTGTTGGAGAAAAGGTGAAACCGTTTTCATCCGCCCATCGATGGATTTTATCTACGCAAAGCTGGAGCCTGCGCTGGACACTCGGGTACAGGCTTCCAGTTGCGTAGACAGCAAAATCATCCACAAACAATGAGCAGTCTGAACCCTGCTGAACTGATTTCACAATGTTGTTGATTTTAATACTAAAGAGGGCAGGAGACAGTATGCTCCCCTGTGGAACACCCAACTACTGCTCGTGGACATCAGAGAGAGTGGTGCCAACCCGGACCTGAAACTGTCGTTCTGCCAAAAAAGTTTGAACGAAAAGCGGAAGATGACCTCGAAAACCCAGATCATGGAGATCATGAAGTATCCCCAACTTCCAGGTGGTATCGTAGGCCTTCCCCAAGTCAAAGAAAATTGCCACTGCATGCTGTTTTTCAGAAAGGTGTTCCGAAGGGTATTCCAGACGAATCAAATGGTCAACTGTAGTCCGATGTTTGCGGAAACCACACTGTTCTTTCGCCAAAAGGCCATCGGTTTCGAGTTTCCACATGAGCCTAGCATTGACCATTTTCTCCATCAATTTACAGACACAGCTGGTCAAAGCTATGGGACGGTAGTTTGATGGGTTAGAAAGATCTTTTCCAGGTTTGGGAATTGGAATAATGAGGGCTTTTCGCCAAGAAGGCGGAAAGAAACCAGTATTCCACACATGGTTGTATACCTGTAGCAGGATGTTCAGACCTATTTGCGGAAGATGTTTCAACAGTTGATAATGGATTTCATCTATACCTGGAGAGGAATCGCTGCAAGAAAGTAAGGCAGATTTTAGTTCGTTTAACGTGAAAGGAAGATTGTAGTCTTCCATGTTGTCTGATGAAAAGTTGCAGGGTGATTTTTCTTTAAGGGCTTTGTTTTTGACAAAAGTGGCTGATTTGTTAGAAGAGGAGGAATTCCTTTCAATGGTTGAAGCCAGCAGATTAGCAACTGCTTTCTTCTCCGTTATTAAAGAGTCCGAAAACTTGAGATGGTTCACAGTGGGACAGGTGTTCTTCCCTTTGATTTTCTTAATGATGTCCACACTTTTTTCTTGGAAGTTTTCGATGTCAGCCTGGAGCAGAAACTTCTCCAGGACCGACGTTTACTGATTTTGAAAGTGTATCTCGATTTGGCACGGAGTTTCTGATGGGCCGAGCGTTGGGACCCGAAGGTCGTTGGTACACCTGACGCTGAGCCCGTTTTCGAACTGTGGAAATTTGTTGGCAGTCTGAATCAAACCAGGGTGTTTTTGGCATTTGAAGTTTATGGGAAGACACTGGAATACAAGCTTTAGCACACTTGATCAGTGTGTTAGTCAGTGATTCTGCTGGGTCCGGACTCTGAAGAAAATCAGTGTCCTGGAATGCCTTAGAAATAGTGGCTGCAAATAGATCCCAGTTTGCTTTCTTATAATTAGATGTTGAGAGACAGAGACGTGTTCAGTTATGACGGGTTGTAGAAGGACAGGGAAATGGTCACTTCCGTGCAGATCGTCATGGACAGACCACTCATAGTCCAGGACCAGTGAGGGGTCACAAACCGACAAATCTAAACACGAAAGTGAACCTGTGGAAGAGTGGAGGTAAGTTGCAGATCTGTCGTTCAGACAACACAAATCCAAATCCGAAAGGGCATCCTCAATTAGCAGACCTCTGGATGACGTACTGACACTACCCCAAAGAGGATTGTGACCGTTTAAAGTCACCCAACAGCAAAAAAGGTCAAGGAAGTTCTCCTATCAGACTAACAAGGTCCTGACGACAAACCGGGACTGAAGGAGGTAGATAATGGAACAGATTGTGACAGTCTTGTGGAGAGCGACTCTCGCAGCAACAGCTTGAAGGGAGGTAGACAGAGCGACAGGACTATACAGTAGAGTTTTGTGTATGAAAAGGGGCAACACCGCCCGACAGTCCCAACGTGGATGTTGTGCAGGTTTGAAAGAATATTAAAGCCAGAAAAAGTGAAAGTCTTCTGGCTTTGAATTTGAGTTTCCTGAAGAGCCACGACGGAAGGTTTTATAGATGACACAGAAGCTGCAGCTCCTCAAAGTTGGAATTTAATCCACGGATATTCCAATGGAATATTGTACTATCCATGGTGCAGAGGACGAAAAGGAGAGAGATCAGGTCATCTCCTCATCAACATCTGCATCTAAGGGTGTAAATTTGTTGGTTAGTTTCACTGGACTGTGGTCTTCAGACCTGCTGGCAGACTTGCCAAAAGGTGAAGAAGGTCTGGATTTGGGTGACGGGGGAAAGGCTTCTTCCTCATCTCCATCTCCACACTGGATTGAACACCATTGCCCGCACGGGCACTGGACAGAGGAGTTCGAGGTAGGGTGCTGGTTTTTTAATTTCTGCCCAGCAGCAGATGTTGTAGACTGCCGGGCAGTCTGAGGGGTGGCGGATTTTTTTGCCTCCACCAGGGGCATTCACTTTAGGTTGGGAAGTGGTGGACCTGCTACCACCAGAATTGACAGATCTTACTTGCAATGTCTTTGAAAACATGAATTCATCAGTCTGGCAGCAGACTGACCGAGTGGGAATTGTGGGAACTTTCTTACGGCCGAAGCATAGGAAGAAGCTGTCGGCGTCTGACTGCCCACAACCTGTTTCCGGGCTTCAAAAAAAGGAAATTTTCTTTTCAGTTTTATTCGTTGGATTGCGGATTCTTGAATCCAAAGAGGACAGTTTCGTGAAGAGGAGGGATGGTCGCCACCGCAGTTAGCACAATGTGCCGGGTCTTGACACGGCCCATCATGGGTTGCCTTGCAGCAAACACCGCATACCTCTTGCCCTGAACAGCGATCCCTGACATGGCCAAACTTCTGGCACTGAAGCACCTCAACGGGGATGGAACATATAACTGAACCCGGACATTCAGGTAGCCGACTTTGATGACCGGAGGCAGCACAGGGTTGCAGAATGTCAGAAGAGGGTGTTGGTGGCCACTCTTTCTGCACCCTTCTTTACAGTCACCCTGCGCACCTCCGTCACACCCTGGGATGCCAGCTCCGTTTTGATTTCTGCCTCTGAGACACCTGATAAATCCCGGCAGCGAATCACGCCTTTTTGATGAAATTTAACTGTTTTGGGGAGTTACCCTGATCTCCCTGTCCACTAGTTTAGTTGCCTTTAGCAGCTGTTCAGATTGTTTTTGTGATTTACATTTTAATTAGAAACGAGCCATTTCTCAACCTCTTGATGGACTGAGGGTCACCTGCTATACCTTGAAAGCCCTTTTGGATAGCAAAAGGGCTCAGAGCTGAAAGGGTCTTTCCTGCTCCGTCCCTTCCATCACGAGCCAGGAAGCCAGAAACCTGTCTTCTGTCGTACCTCAGTATCTGAATCACTGTCAGAATTGAAATCCCCTGTAATAGGGGATGCTGCCTTCCTCTTCTTTTTGGGGGGGATATTTTTGAGAAAGCCATATTGAGTTTATTGTGTTTCAATCCCTCCCTTTACCCACCCACCTTGGAGTCCAACTAAGGGGCCAGGGCCAAGAAACCAATGTCTTGACCCCTTCCAGGCTTCGGGAGAGACATACGACAAACAGAAGCCACCAACCCTATCCCCCCTGATCATGCTCAACTCCCGGGAACAGAGAGCTGAGCACTGCAGGGGTTTACTTGGCCAGTAGGGGGACTGTCTGTCTTGACCCAGCCCCAAGAAGGGGAGCCGATTAGTACAACCCGGGCCAAAGTGTACTCCCTGTCTAGGAGAGGTCCGAGCCAAAGTGATGTGTTTAGAGCGCTGGCCCTCTCAATCACCAGGATCTCATTCCCCTCCGACAGGTCGCACCGCACGGCAAACGCGGCGGATCTTAAGGAGACCACAGAGAGAAAAGGAGTGTGGAAAAGAAGACTTGAAGGGGAGACGAAGATAGAAAAGGGCCAAATAAGAAGGCAGAAAACAAGAAAAGGAGAAAGGCGGGTTACTCTTAGTCAGGATCCTCACCCTTAGCCTATCTGACATGGGAAGCCCTACCAGGGGCATCAACTCCTTACCACGTTAAGCTTAGGCCAGACAGCATCTTGGCTTTTCGGACCTAGAAGCAGTTTTTAAAAACCAGCCTACCTCCAAGTATTGATGCCCCCGCCAGCAAAGCCTAAGGGATCACTGGACCGCGCAAGCCCTCCGACCACGACAAGGTCGCAACCCCCGGAGGGGAGAAAAGTGAAAAAACTTGTGATTTTATTGACTGAACATTATACAAACATCTGGTATTCATATTACTGCCAGCAAATGTTTTTCTGTGTGGTAACACATGCATAATTAGGGGTACCCCAATCCCAGGGAAAAGGGACAGAATTTTGCTTTAGTGGTAGGTTCACTAATCTGTTCAATACTCATTCATTTATGGAGATAGGTCTTAGATTTTTTGCATGATTCTTCCTTAGTGCCTGGTCTATAATGAGATCTCATAATATTTTGATTCTGTTGCCAAATAGTTTGGTAAAAAGTATTACGATAAACTTTTTTGAAATAAAATAATTGTTTTTGAACATACACACACACATTGAAACACATCAAACCACACAGAACAATGAAAAAATGGGTGTTTGTATTGGCTGAGCATCATACAAACATCTGGTATTGATATCATTCCAATCAAATGTTCTTTTATGTGGTAATACATGCATCACTGAGGTTACCCCAATTCAGGAGTAAAGGGACAGAATTTTGATTTTGTGGTAGGTTCACGTATCTGTTCACTACTCATTCATTTATTGAGATATCTGTTAGATAGTTTGCAGTTTTCCTCCGAATAGCATGAGGTATTATGTGGTATCATAATATTTTGATTTTGGTGGCACTAGTATAGTAAAAAGTAACACAATCAACATGTTTTTGTTATAAAATGACAGTGTTCGAGCACACACATACACACTGCAACACATCAAACCACACAACACATAGAAAAATTGGTGTGAGTATTGCCTGAACATCATACAAACATCTGGTATTGATATCATTGCCAGCAAATCATCTTCTGTGTCACGGCGGCGCCGGCACACTCAGAGCCACTGCATTTAGTTCGCTCAACGCTTTGCCTTTTGACTCCGGCTAGGCTTTAACTAGTCAGCCACCGCACGGCCAGACGCTCTGTGTGTTTGGACGCTTCGAGACTGGTGCAACATCTTTAAGTTATATTTACTGTACAGAGGTTTTTTAACTATAATTTCTGTATGACAGCAATGGCGCAGTGAGTACTTGAGAGTGTGACAAAAGCTGGCATTTCAGTCTTCTCTGTGAGTACCATAATTAAGTTCGTGTTTAAAACTTTCTGACAGAACTTTGCGACCGGCAAAACCTATAGCCTGTGCTGCGCGCGCCGTGCGTCGTTGGCCTGGTAAGCCGAAGCAAAGACGGAGGTGGAGGGCGAACTATCTTTGGCCGAAGTAGGCCAGGCGTTGGCAAAAATCTTTGTGAATGAAAAGTTAGTTAGCATTTGTAAAGGGGCCGTATTTACACCGTTGTATATATACATATTTCTTCATTGTTGCTACATTTTATATGTACTATGGTTGCATGTAGAGCAACGTAGGCCTAATTAAAGGGAAACGTAGGATAACATATTTACTACAAGCAAAATAATACTACTGATAACAGTAATGGTAGTAGGCATAACAATAATAAGTGAATAATTATTATAATTAAAATAATACTTCATTTCCAATCACTACTACTATTTCTATCGGCAAATTCAAATTAAAGTGTATTGTTGGTAGTACCATTAGGGTGTTTTGTGTGTGTGTGTGTGTGTGTGTGTGTGTGTGTGTGTGTGTGTGTGCGTGTGTGTGTGTGTGCGTGCGTGCGTGTGTGTGTGTGTGTGTGTGAGAAGAGAGAGAGAGAGAGAGAGGGGGGGGGGGGATGGCCGAAAGGATTATGGAACAAAACGGTCACTCTCTCACTGAACATTTTGAACGTTTAAAGGTCTTGTGTAGACTGTGTGGGAAAAGGTCTAAGAGATCAAAGAAAGATAAAAACAAATCAGTAGTAACGTGTTTGAGTGTTGCTTCTGAAATAAACGTAATCTTCAATGTGAATGTTCTGGAAGATAGGGAGGAAGTACATTCAAAAATAGTTTGTGTGTTTTGTGCAAACACTTTGAAAAATCTGACAAACCGCAAACATTCAACTACAGCAAAGAGCCGTGCATTGGCAGAATTTGAAAAAGCCTCAAAATTATGGCACCTGTTTGACCCCAGTTTATCTGTCAGTCAGTGTGCGCTATGCACTCACTTTCAACAGCAGAGTAAAGGTGGGAGACCAGAGAAAAAGATAAAGAAATCTGCCGTTCTCAAACAGTATTCCCAACCAGCAAAACGAAAGTGCCAATCAAACTCTGATCTTGATGGTGATATTTCATTTTCTGTCTCATCTGAAGCCACATCAACTCCGGCAAAAGTCCCTAGAACTGTATCAGTGCAGACTGCCCCAGCTGGCATCAATGAAGCATTATCTCCAGTCAAAAAACAAGTTTCCTTTTGTGTCACATCTGATGCCACATCAACTCCACCCAAAGATTCAAGAGGCGCATCAGTGCAGACCGTTCCAACTGGCATTGACAAAGCATTGTCTCCGTTCAGAAAAAGAATCCTCAGGCCTTTGAGTCAGCTGAAGGCACCACTGACAAACACAGAAGAAGCTTATTTCACAAAACTTGCCCGCATTAAGCTCTCACAGTCCAGTGATAAAATGACTGTCACATGCCAAACTGGTGGACAGCCGATTGTGCTGAAAAAAATTACAAAACCTCGGAAAGCATCAAGTGAAGCTCGAACACCACTCAGGAAGAAGCGAGCAAAAGAAATGAACAAAATTCGTTTGAATGTATTAGGAGACACTGAACAAGATGCGGCCAAACAGCAGGGCACAGAACTGAAGACGGCAAGCAAAGTACGCAAACAGCTGGTTCTTAATGAAGCGAAATGCGGTCAAGTATCTGTAACTGCAAAACAAGGTCCTGCCCTTCGTGCGGCACTTGGCCTCAGTTTGACAAAGTACAGACTGCACAAACAGTTCTATAGGAGGCTCGGGGTACAGTTTGCCAGTGAACAGAAAGAAAGGAAAGAACAAGTCAAAGCACAGTGTGCAGAAGTAGAATGTCAGATGAGAAGTGTGGAGGTCTGGAATGAGATCGATGGGATTATGGAACTGGTTCCAACACCTTCTGCAGGCATTAAGGATGTCCCAGCATTTGTCACCAAACTGCTGGATGCTTATGACAATCAAGGCCGATTAACATGGCATAAATGAGAGTATTCCAGAAACGAAATCTGGATAAGATAAATAAGATAATGTTGCTTATAGCCCAGCCGACCGCAAGGGCCACATCAGGGCTGTCAACCACGTAAAATCAACTCACCATCATAAAAAAAAAAAAAAAAAAAAAAAAAAAAAAAAAAAAAAAAAAACACTTTCATACTCTCATTAAATGACATCGTCTACAAACGAAACCAGAAACTTTGTTAAAAATCTTCTTCCGTAAAATCTTAAATCAATGAAAAAATATATAATCTCTCTCAAAAACTCGAGATCACATCAGGGGGGACATCCCGAACAGGATCTTCATGGACTCCGCTGTAAAATGTTTGTGTCTCACATCATGCAAGTCCCAACACTCTAAAAGAAAAAGTTTCATTGTGAGTGGCGCTGACATGGAATGCACCACGGAGCTTCTTCACCTTTAAAAGGTAAGCATGGTAAAAAACGAATGGCCGGTGTGCAGCCGGCACAGAACCGTTTCCCTCTTTACGACCCCCCGACGTGGATGGGAGGAAGTCCTTAAGGTTGGACGGATCTGAAAAGTTTGTTATTCGTCTGTGTGTTCCAATCCTCCTGCCAGAGGTCTCTCACATAATCGTTAATTTTGGGGTTTCACATCTGAACAGGGGATATAAATGTTGGACAGTTTCTCTCTTGTGGCGTTCTTGCTAAACGATCAACCATTCTTCCCGCCGATGCCAACATACCAGGAACCCAAGCAAGAGTAATGTTGTAACCGTCCGCTTTCAACTTGCTAAAAAGTTCAAAGAAATTCAAAAGTTCTGGATGCTGAAGGTTGCGCCACTATGGCTTCCAAAGCTGACAGCGAATCCGACAGAACCAAAAGTCCCTCTTTGAAGAATGTAGATTATCTTCAAAGCCAGTACCAGAGCAGTAAGTTCAGCAAATAGACAGAAGCATCGAATGGATATGTTCCAACAGTAAACTGAGAAGGGGCCCCAGGGCAGTAGGCTGCACAGGGCCCCTCCATCCTCAGACTTGGAACCGTCAGTGAAAACTTTTGAAAGGATGGGAATTTCGAACAGAGGTCAGCATACAATGCCTTGTACGCCAGAGAGCTGGTAGACTCTTGGCGAAAAGCTGCAAGATCGAAACGAATCTCTGGTGTAAAAAGGTCCACGGAGGTTGATCCGGAAACTTGGAAAAATCGGAAACTAACTCCCAGGTTTAGACCTGCATTCCGCACGTGAGGCTGCATACGAGAGCAAACGGCGAATACATTTAGGGTTGTTTCAAACTAACTTTTGGAATGGAGGGTCAAAGCCACAGTCCATAGGCAGGATTCGCGGTTCTGAGAACAGTCGGATATAATAATTCAAAGACAAGTTTCAGCCAATGCGGTTGGACAATGAAGGTTCGCTCCGCCACTGCGTACAGGCTGTACACAGGGGTGGTGCGGAACGCTCCCAAAGACAAGAGGACGAACCTTGATAGGTGGATAGGGCCCAAGAGTTTGAGGTAAAGGGTCTTTGCGGATCCGAAGACAGCAACAACCGTATCCCATTTTGGAACGGACCAAGGCTCTGTAAGAGGTGCACAAAGTTTTCTTATCAGCGCCCAGTCAGTGTGCGCTATGGAACGACCCCAGAATATTCAGAGCTTTCTGCAAGACAGTTTTTGAAGGTTTTGATGTGGCTGAGAAAGTTCAGTTTCTGTCAAAATGACCCCCAAAATTTTGGCCTCATTAACAGCTGGAATGGAAGATTTCCCTACTTGAAGTCAAGGATCTGGAAAAACTGACGGAAATTAGGAAGTGAATACACTGCGTCTTTGTTGGAGAATAGGATGTAAACCGTTTTCATCATCCGCCCATCGATGGATTTTATTTACGCAAAGCTGGAGCCTGCCGTTGGGGGGTGGGGGTTTGGGGTGGCTGACACTCGGGTACAGCTTCCATTGCTAACATCGAAATCAACCACAAACAATGAGCCAGTCTGAACCCTGCTGAACTGATTTCACAATGTTTGTTGAATTAATACTAAAGAGGGCAAGGAGACAGTATCCTCTCCCCCTGGGGAACACCCACTCCTGCTCGTGGGACATCAAGAGATTTGGTGACAACCCTGACCTGAAACTGTCGTTCAGCCAAAAATTTGAATAAAACGCGGAAGATGACCTCCGAAAAACCCAGATCGTGGAGATCATGAGTATCCCCGACTTCCAGGTGTATCCGAAGGCCTTCTCCTAATCGAAGAAAATTGCCACTGCATGCTGTTTGTTCAGAAAGGCTTCCGAAGAGATTCCCAACGAATCAAATGGTCAACTGTAGACCGAGGTTTGCGGAAAACACACTGTTCTTTTCCGCCAAAAGGCCATCGGTTTCGAAGTTTCCACATGAAGACTAGCATTGACCATTTTCCTCCATCATTTTACAAACACAGCTGGTGTCAAAGCTATGGACGTAGTTGGATGGATTAGAAAGATCTTTTTCCAGTTTGGGAATTGGAATAATGAGCTTTCGGCCAAGAAGGGTGGCAAGAAACCAGTAGTCCCACACATGGTTATATACTTGTAGCAGTAATGTTCAGACCTTCTTGGCGGAAGATGTTTTAAACAATTGATAATGGATTTCATCGATACCTTGAGAGGAATCGCTGCAAGAAAGAAAGGCAGATTTCAGCTCGTTTTAACGTGAAAAGGAAGATTGTAGTCCTTCCATGTTGTCAGATGAAAGATTTGCAGGGTGATTTTTCTTTTAAGGGCTTTGTTTTGACAAAGTGGCTGCTTTATTAGAGAGGAGGAATTCTTTTCAATGGATGAAGCAAGCAGATTAGCAACTGCTTTTTTGTCTGTTATTAAAGAGTTCCGAAACTGAGATGGTCACAGTGGGACAGGTGTTCTTTCCTTTGATTTTCTTAATGATGTTCCACACATTTTTCTTGAAGTTTTTTGATGTCAGCCTGAGCAGAAGCTTCTTCCAGGACCGAACGTTTACTGATTTAAAGTTGTCTTGATTTAGCACGGAGTTTCTGATGGGCTCGTGCGTTGGGACCCGAAGGTCGTTAGATATAACCTGACGCTGAGCCCGTTTTCTAACTTTGGAAATTTGTTGGCATTCCTGAATCGAACAGTGTTTTTTATGGCATTTGAAGTTGTAACGGAAGACACTGAATACAGGCTTTAGCAACTTTGATCATAAGCTTAGTCAGTGAATCAGCTGGGTCCGGACACTGAAAAAAATCAGTGTCCGGAATTCCATAGAAATAGTGGCTGCAAATAGATCCAGTGTGCTTTCTTATAATTTAGATGTGGAGAGGCAGAGACGTTTCAGTTATACAGGTTTGTAGAAGGACAGGGAAATGGTCACTTCCGTGCAGGATCGTCATGGACGGACCACTCATAATCCAGGACCAGCAGGGGTCCACAAACCGACAAATCAAAACACGAAATTGAACCTGAGGAAGAGTGGAAGGTAAGTTTGCAGATCCGTCATTCAGACCAGCACAAATCCAAGTCTGAAAGGACATCCACAATTAGCAGACCTCTGGGGACGTACTTACACTACCCCAAAGAGGATTGTGACCGTTAAGTCACCCAACAGCAAAAAAGGTCGAGGAAGTTCTCCTAATCAGACTGAACAAGGTCCCTGACGACAAACCGGGACAGAAAGAGGTAAAGAAAGAGAACAGATTGTCACAGTCTTGTGAGCCGTGACTCACCGGCATGCTACAGGGCCTGAAGATGTAGACAGAGCGGGACGATTGACTATTACAGGTAGGTGAGTTGAGATGTGGTGTAAGAGAGGAAGGGTGGTGCTAGAGCGACCGCTCCGTGTCTCATCTGGGCCAGTTGGTGGTCCAACAGGCTAGGGATAGAGGAAAGGACATGCACTAGAAGATCATAAGGACAGAGATCATCTGGGGGACAATTTGTTGCTTGGATTATAGACGGTGGAGGGGATACGGAGATTTGAATGTTGAAGTTTCTTGAAGAGCTACGACGGAAGGTTTTTTTATATTGACACAGAAGCTGCACCCGCTCCTCTGAAGTTGGAATTAGACCACGGATATCTCCTTTGAAGACTGTACTATCCAGGTGCAGAGGGCGAAAAGGAGGAGAGATCAGGTCATCTCCTCATCAGCATCTGCCTCCAAAGGTGTAAATTTGTGCTTAATTCACTGGACTGTGGCCTCAGACCTGCTGGCAGACTTGCCAACTGGTGAAGGAGGTCTGGGTTGGGAGATGGTGGAGGTTCTTCCTCATCTCCACCATCTCCACACTGGGTTGAACTCCCTTGCCCGCACGGGCACTGGACAGAGAGTTTTCGAGGTCGGGGGCTGGTTTTTTTTTAATCTCCCAGCAGCAGATGTTTGTAGACGTGCTGGGCAGTCTGAGGGTGTGGCGATTTTTTGCCTCCACCAGGGGCATTCACTTTGGTTTGGGAGGTGTGGACCTGCTTCACACAAAAGCTGACATTTTGTTCCTTGCAGTGTCTATGGAAAGATAAAATGCATCAGTCTGGCAGCAGACTGACCGAGTGGATACATTTCTTTACGGCCGAAGCATATGAAGATGCTGTGGGCGTCTGCCTGCCCACAACCTGTTGCGGGCCTCAAAAATAAGGAGATTTCTCTTTCAATTTTAATTCGTTGATAGTGGGATTCCTGTATCCAAAGAGGGCAGTTTCGTGAAGAGGAGATGGTCCCCACCGCAGTTAGCACAATGTGCCGGATCTTTTGCACGGCCCATCATGTTCCTTGCAGCACACACCGCACCCCTCCTGCCCGAACAGCGGTCTCTGAACATGTCCAAACCTCTGCACAGGAAAGCATCTCATGGGGACGGGAACATACAGCTGAACGCGGACGTTCAGGTACCAACCCTTGATGACCGAGCAACACAGGGTTGCAGAAGGTCAGAAAGAGGTGTTGTGGCCACTCTCCATCTGCACATTTCTTGACTGTCACCCTGTGCACCTCCGTCACACCAGGACGCAGTTCCTATTTTATTTCTGCCTCTGAGACACCCATTAGATCTCTGCAGCGAATCACACCTTTGGATAATTTTAACTGTTTATGGGAGTCACCCTGATCTCCCTATCCACAAATTTTGTTGCCTTCACAGTTTGTGGGGTTTGTTCTGACTGTTTTTTGTCTACATTGAATGAGGAATGAGCCATTTCGCAACCTTTTAGACGGACTGAGGTCCACCAGCAAGCCCTGAAAGCCCGTTTTGACAGCATAAGGAGGCTCAGAGCTGAAAGGGTCTTTCCAGCTCCGTCCCTTCCACCACGAGCCAGAAGCCCAGAAACCTGTCCTCGTGTCGTACCTCAGTATCTGAATCGCTGTCGCCTTCGAAATCCCCAGAAACAGGGAGACTGCCATCCTCTTCCTTTAGGGGGATATTTTTTTTAAAGAAGTCATATTTTAATTTATTGTATTCATCCCTCCCTTACCCACCCACCTTGGAGTCCAACTAAGGGGCCAGGGCCAAGAACCAATGTCTTGACCCCTTCCAGGCTTTGGGAGAAGATATACGACAAAAGCAGAACCACCAACCCTATCCCCCCTGATCATGCTCAACTCCCGGGACAGAGAGCTGAGCACTGCAGGGTTTACTTGGCCAGCAGGGGAACTGTCTGTCTTGACCCCAGCCCCAAAAAGGGAGCCGATTAGTACACCCGGGCCAAAGTGTACTTCCTGTCTAGGAGAGGTCCGAGCCAAAGTGATGTGTTGAGAGCGCTGGCCCTCTCAATCACCAGGATCTCATCCCCCTCCGACACAGGTCGCACCGCACGGCAAACGCGGCGGATCTTAAGGAGACCACAGAGAGAAAAGGATGTTGAAAAGAAGACTTGAAGGGAGACGAAGATAGAAAAGGGCCAAATAAGGAAGGCAGAAAACAAGAAAAGGAAAAGGCGGGTTACTCTTAGTCAGGATCCTCACCCTTACCTATCTGACATGGGAAGCCCTACCAGGGGCATCAACTCCTTACCACGTTATGCTTAGGCCAGACAGCATCTTGACTTCTCAGGCCTAGAAGCAGTTTTTAAAAACCACCTATCTTCAAGTATTGATGCCCCCCGCCAGCAAAGCCTAAGGGATCACAGGACCACGCAAGCCCTCCGACCACGGCAAGGTTGCAACCCCCGAGGGACGAAATCTGGATCAAGATTGGCGGTGACCATGGAGGCGGATCATTTAAAATGATGCTTCAAATAGCAAACCTGGTGAACGCTAATTCAAAGCATAACACATGCATTATGACCATTGCTGAATGTAAGGACACCCCTGAAAACCTAAGAAACTGTTGGACCCTTACAAAGAGCAAATTGAAGACCTTGAAAGCATGGAATGGAGAGGCAAACAAACTCGCCTTTTTCTCTTTGGAGACTATGACTTTTAACTAAAAATGTATGGACTGTCAGGTGCACAGGGGATCCACAACAACAACGAAGACACAGATGCAGCTGCCCCCGAGAACAATGAAGGAAACATCAGCAAGAGAACAGTCAGTCAGATCAAGAGGGACTATCAGAAGTATAAGCGTGCAGAAAAATGAAATCAAAAAAGCCAAACTATCAACAATGTCATCAGAAAACCAGTTTAGACATAGAACTGAAGCAGGTGACACCTCCCTACCTTCACATCTTGCTGGGTGTTGTCAAAAAACACCATGACCTGCTTGAAGATGAGTGCCATGCCTTGATGAACAGCTGGCAAGACATTTTGCTTTACTTGATGACATCACTCTTGACAATTGTGAGTATTTCTCAGTACAGTTTCAGCAGCATGTAAAGAGCATAGAGCCATTGGAAAAGAAAAAGAAACTGCTGAGACAACTCCATGCCAAGGCCAGAAGTAAAACTACAAAGGAACTTGAAGAAAGCATAAAAAGAACCAAGGAAGAATGGAGAAAATGAAATCTACAGCCACTTCATTGCTATTCCGTTCTGGGCCAATCACAGCAAATCTAGAAGATGTTCTGCGGGCAAACAAGATCTTCCCACAGGCTTATCATTCCAGGGCCTTTGTTGGGAACCATTGCAACAAGTATCTGAAAGAACCGTGTACAAAAACATCTGTCAGAGTGTTGCAGAAAAGACAGGAGAATTCCAACTCGCTGGTCCCATACTAAATACATCCAGAAACATTCGTGACAAGTTCAATGAGCTGAATGCCCTCTTCTCTGATGTTCATCGCGCATATCGCATCAAAGAGCCATCTGTGATGATGAGATTGAAGATATTGAAACATCCATTAAGCGTACATGGCCTTTTACAGAGAAAAGTTTCCCAAGACTGCCATCATTCCAAAACAACATCTGTTGGAACATCACTGTGTTCCCTGGATCAGACACTGGGGACAGGAGTGGCACTGCTGGGAGAGCAAAGGAGGCGAGGAGACACACGCCACAATCAATGCACTGTTGAGAAGAGTCTGGGCTTGAAAAACAAACAGCAACAGCTCAAAGTCCTGCTCACAGAGCATCTGACACTGGTGGCACCACAGTTTCATGGACTGATACTGCCACCACGTGAGAAAAAAACACAGCACTGATTACGGGGAAACGTTTTGTAATTGTCAGTTTGTACATTCTTTCCCTAAGCATCTTTATATTTTGTCACTGAACAAAATTCTAAGTATATGTTTCCCAGCAGACTTTTGCAGATCATCCTTTCAGAGCGAGAGAGAGACAGGTATGAAAATTCATATACGTAAGATTTGTTGAAATGAAAAAGCATACATAAGTACTATCCCAATTGACACAAAATAATTATGTACATAATCATCCTATAGAATGATCAGTTCAGTTCAGTTCAGAGGTTTGTTTAATGTCTTTTCATCGTCAGATGATATTAGACACTTGTTAAAAAAAAAAAAAAATAAATAAATAAAAAACCAACCTTTTACACTCACTCAACTTATCTAGTTCTTTCAAACCCACATCTGACATATGCATATTTACATAAGTGAAACACCCTAAAGGTACACAAAGTTGCGATCTTTATAAAAGTTTTGCAACCTGTGACTGCGAAATAACCATGGCAATTTCAGCAACACATGAACCATATAAGACAGTATTGACATTATCAAAGTTATTCATCTCAATACCTTCCTCCTGATAGAGTGAGGTCAACACTGAGCATTCAAACAAAAGATGACGTACGGAAATGTTTTCTCCGCAGACACAAGTAATACCATGGAATATTTAGTGTTCCAGGTATTCAGCCTTAATTTATGAATTAATCTAACAATGTGCCTAGGGCACGATGGTAAAGTAGTCACTTTTTTACTAAAATTCTGCTTATGTAATGTACTTTTCCATAATTTGGATTAATTCACAAGAGGACAAATCTAAGGGACTTTGGGTTAAATTTTCAGCGTTTCTATTTGCTCCTTCTTTTGCAAGACTGTCTGCTATTTCATTCCACTTTATACCACAGTGAGATGGGACCCAACAAAAATCAATTCTTATACCTAGAGTTATGAAACAATGCAATACATGCTTTATTTCAAAAAGCAAATCTTTTCTAGCTTTGCAGTCCCAACGTTCTAGTGATTGCAAAACAGATTTGGAATCAACACACAATAGGATTTTATATAAAGCAATTGGTGTATCATATATGTACATCAAAGCTTTCAGTATTGCATATAATTCTGAGGTATAAATTGAAAACCCCTTTCCTAAATGATATGATTTCCTGACATTTAAAGTTGGTATTATAAAGCCAGAACCACTGTCAGAGGATTCCATTACCGACCCATCTGTAAACACTTTTAAATGATTTGGATAGCTGTTTTCTAAATGTTCACGAACTTCAGTTGTTAAGATATTTACATTATCACTTTTCTTTAACACAGTGTATTCGTAATCAAAAGAAGCGTTTAGGTGCTCCCAAGGAGGCATTGAAGGTACCGCAGGAAATTTTGGTATAGCAGTAATATCAATATTACAATGTGACATAAAGTCAGATGTGTAGTTTCTAATTGGTTGGATGTATGATATGTTTTTCGAACTCTTAGGAAAATCTTTACTGGAATCCATCAGTATTTCTTCAGTAACTGAATTTTCAACAGAAAGACTTCTGACAATATATTTGGACACATCCAATATTCGCTTCTCATTAAGTGGTAAGATATTTGTTTCTTTATAACATTTATAAGTGTTTGTATGAACTGGAACTCCCAGAGCTAATTTCATGGCCTTACTATCCAAGCTTTGCAATCTCTTTAAAAGAGAATTAGGTGCAGAGAAATACACTTCCTGCCCATATGTCAATTTCGATCGGACTAACGAGATGTATAGATGTAAAAGTGTATAACAGTCCTGACCCCATGGTTGACAACATATTATTTTGAGAACGTTCAATCTTTTTCTTGTTTTATCAATCAAATTTTCAATATGTGTTTTCCAGTTCAGCTTCGGGGTTAAAAGTACCCCCAGAAATTTAACTTTTTGTTTATATTCTAGAATCTGACCATCTAGCAAAAGCAAGGGTAGCACCTTTGGGTTCTCACCATTGTTAAACAACATAAGACATGTTTTTTCTCCAGATAGTTCTAATCCGTTGTTCTTCATATACATAGATAATCTATCCAATTCCTTTTGGTACATCTTCTGTACAAAGTTTATTGTTCTTTTATTTGAATGTTTCCTTAATGTACAGTTAATCCAAATAGCAATATCATCTGCATATTGAACTACATGCGTAGCATTTGACATAGATTTGGGAAGATCATGGATTAGGATTGTAAACAACATGGGAGCAATAACTGATCCCTGAGGAATACCCATATCTATATTCCTAAAGGATGAATAAGTTCTTCCAATTCGTGTACATATGCTTCTTTCTGTTAGGAAGCTTTTAATGTAATCAAACATTCTCCCAGAAATACCAACATTTTTTAATTTGAAAAGTAGCCTTGCGTGCCATACGCAGTCATAGGCTTTTTTGATATCAAAAAATGTAGCCAAAGTACTTTTTCTGCGGAGAATTGTTTTTTAATGTAACTGGTCAGTTTTACTAAATGGTCTGTGGTACAACAACCTTTTCGAAAGCCCGCTTGCTGAACAGGAATCACGCCATTTTTTTCACAGTAATACAACAGTCGTTTTTGAATAATTTTTTCTAAAAGTTTACCAGCATGAGAGGTTAGAGCTATGGGTCTGTAACTATGTAAAGATGTCCTCGGTTTACCTTCCTTGAGTACTGGGACTACTACCGAACTTTTCCAGATTCTTGGAATAGTGCCATTAATCCAACATTTTTGGAATAATGAATGCAGTAATACTTTCCACGAAGAAGGTAAATGTCTCATGAGTTGATAGGACACTCCATCAAGGCCAACAGCTGAATCATGTGAAGGATAGAATCTAATGCTTCTGTTAGTTCTGACAACAGTAAAGGTGAGTTCAGGAAATGTTCGTTTTCTTGTAAGGAGCCATGTAATCATCTTTTTGTTCCTCATTGTTTCTGTGATGAAGGCTTTCTGGCTGAAGATTTTTAGACTGACTACAAGCTGAAAATAAACCAGAAAAAGCTTCAGCTTTATCCAAAGCAGAAGGAAAATCAGTTTGTAGCTTTATAGGGTATGACTGACTTTTATAGCAGTTTTTCATTTCTTTAACTTTTTTCCAAACTTTAAATAAATCTTTTGATTCCAATACTTCGGCTTCGCAAAACTCAACCCAGTACTTTCTTTTAGCTTGAGCAATTATTTTAGCACATTTATTCTTTTCTTGTTTCATGATTATAAAGTTTTCTTCTGACTTATTTCTTATCCATGTTTTGTAGCTTTTTCGCTTTGACTGTACAGCGAGTCTACATTCTTCTGTCCACCATACGTTGCCTACATATTTTCCAATCTTTTTATATTTATGTTTTGGGATAGTCTTTTCAGCTGCTAATAACACTACTTTTGAGAAATTACCATAAAATGTATCTAGATCATCATCCTCTATTGGTGATGTATTTTGTAACAGAAGAAAAGTTTGAAAGGCTTCCCAGTCGGCCAATTTATAGTTAAATTTTGGAATTTTACATTCAGTGGTAGACGGTTCATCAGATATATTTTCATTAAAAAGGATTGTAATGGAAGGTGATCACTCCCTAAACAGGGTTCATAGCCTAAGAGCATCCCAAAATTCCCAAACTTTCAAAACCACTTTCTGGATTTTTCAAAGACCTTAAACGGCCCTAAAACTGAAATTAAGTAGATAAAAGGGACACGTAAATAAGCACGCACACACACACACACAACAGACAGATTACCTTTTAATAGAACAGTTCCTCGTTATCACACCAATCTTCTGGCCTTATCACTGTCTGTTCACAATGAGTCGACCCAAAGAAAATGTAGATATTGTATTCCTTTTTTTCCAGCTACAATGCACTGCCGTTGTTTAAAAAATGAATCATTGGATTCTGTCCTAGATGTCATAAAAATACAACTGGTCAATTCCAAAGGCAGTCAATGTGTTGCAGTTGACCACAAGTTCATTTAAAATTAAATGCTGAAGAACTGACACACATATTTCAAACATGGGTAGCAGAATTTCTGGCTCTACTTTCCTCCAGTTTTTTCAGCAATGACCATGTCTAACTCATTCACAGCCACACATTTTTCCTTTCTTTTTTTTTAATGGGCAAAAACGTCAACCTGAACAACGTAAAAAAAAAACAAGGTTGAGGTACGGCTGGTGGGAGAGTGTTTGGATAGCTTGGCTAACTACTGAAACAAAACGTTCACCAAAAATCATATTCCGACTTCGTCTCATTTTTCTTCCTGTGGCCAAGAGAATGTGACCTGTGATCCTGCGCGATGGAACACTTCTTCTTCTCTTCTTCCTGAAAGACTGGTTCACTCAAAAAAGAGTAGGTCACCAGCACGCATGTTAAAAAATAAAAATAAAATAAAATAAAATAAAGTGCAACTCAGCCTCTTGGCCCCTAGAGCAAAATTTGGCAACAAGGGTTCACACACGATATTCAAAAAGTTAAAAGCAATGGCCAGATTCAGGCCCAGGTAACCATAAAATATCTGGGAAGTTAAGATAGAAAAAATCAGTCAATATGCAGATCTCAAGACTGTCGTATCAATTTGATTTTTAAATGAGAATGCATTTGTGGCAATCTTGATGGCACCCGGCAGTGAGTTCCACAGCCGTACAGAACTAGGAAAAATGAATGTAAATGGCTGTCAATATTTGATGCAGTATGGTATAAGATTGACCGCCACTCCTGGTGCTACTTTTATTCAGTACTAGTTGTTCCATTAGGATATCAATTAGTTTAGCTCTGCCTTTGAAGAAGGTATTAAGTATGATAAAAGCTCTTCTCTCTTCTAAGGGTTCCTTTCTAATTTCCTCATGTTCTTCCTAGTATTCCCTTTCTCTCTGATATGGTTCCCTGTTATGAACCGTGCTGCTCTCTTCTGAATCTTTCGAGGTTATCAATGTCCTTTAGATGGTAAGGATCCCAGACTGAGCAACCATATTCCAGTACTGGTCTATCCAGTGTTTTGTAGCAGTCGTCCTTAACCTTTTGGGGGCAGTCGTTGATATTCCTGTATATGAAAGCTAAGATGTTTGCTTTCTTACATACTAAAATGTAATGTTCTTTCCATTTGAGACTATCTATAATCATGCCTAAATATTTTGCAGCATTGGTTTCTTAAGAATAGTATTGTGAATAGAATATTCTGATCTAGTTGGCGAGCGTTTATTACATATACGCAACACTTGGCACTTCTGGGGATGAAATTCCATTTTCCAAGTTCTTTCCTACTCTTGTAAAGCGTTTAGATCTTCTTGTAGAATGCGTGTATCATTCTTGCTTCTGATTGTTCTATATACTAAGCTGTTATCTGCTAAAACCCTTATAGTAGTTCCAGGAGAGAGATTTCTACTTATGTCATTTATTAAATTTTAAAAACAAACAAACAAGGGCCCCAGAACAGTTCCCTGTGTACACCTGACAAGACTGGTTTACAATGGGATGACAACCCTTCCACAACAACTTTCTGCGTTCTCCCAACAAGGAACGATCTAGACCATTTTAGCAAAGAACTGCCAATGCTGACGTGTTCTAATTTAAGCAGCAGGCCCTCATGGTCAACCTTATCAAAGGCTTTAGAAAAGTCTAATAAAATTGCATCTATTTGCTGTCTGTTGTTAAGACAGTTATTAAAATCATTGAGAGTTGTTATAAGCTGAGTCTCACAACTCCTTCGCTGTCTAAAACCATACTGGGCGTTATTTAAGAAGTCATTGTCAAGATGGTCCATGCTGATATGGATGTAAGAGATATAGGTCTATAGTTCTCTGCTTTCATTTGTCACCCTTTTTGAATAAAGGGACAATGCTAGCATCTCGCCACTCATCAGGTATTACTCCCTGGTCCAGTGAAGTTTGGAAAAGTAGTTGGTATACCCCAGTCAATTCATTGGCACATAATTCTAAGAGCTTGCAGGAATGCCATCAGGACCAGTAGCTTTGTATTAACTTACCGCCATTATGGCTGACGAGGGCTCCTTCACCCATGGATCCTATGTCGATGTTTTTCTGTATGCTGCACAGTACGCAGACCGCTTGTTGCCAGCATTTTTCTGCAGCCATCGTTTATAAAACGGATTTTTTAGCCAAAGCTCGCTGAAAACGCATTGGCCCGGCATTTTGATTTCTCGGAGATACCGGGATAAATTTCCCAAAGGGGAAATAACTCGCGTTAT
>CM031621.1:10340215-10350215 GCA_018398815.1 Conus ventricosus
AACACCACCGTCTGGAATACGACAGGATCAATGTAAACCTCAACAATGAAAAGAAAAGAAAAAATATTATATATGATATTGACCTATGAAGAAAAAGAAAACAGTAACTGCAAAATCCAGACAGGGAATAACACTTCATTTTGCAGTGAAGGGAGGGGGAGGGAGAAGAGGAGGATGAGGGGCACGAAATCTTTTTGGAGAAAATTGTCAGCGAACGTTTCGAGCGTTGCTCTTCAACGCTATGGCTGATAATAGGGGAGTTCTCCGTAAACCGTGACCTCAGAAAGCACGCGGAGGTGGGTGGTTTGGGGTGGGGGGTGGGGGTTGTTTATGATGAGTAGAGGTGTTGCCAGTCGCCTGTGATCGCTGAACACACGTGGAGATTTTTGAGGAGGAGGAGGAGCCGTCAGTCATCCGTGACCGCTGATACCAACGGAGTTCTGTGGGCGGATTTCTTGACCTGTGCCAGATGAAAACCAGTCCTTGCGGTGCAAGGCGCCATCTTTGGTTCAAGTTAGCGGCAAACGATGGTGAAATCTTATTGTTCCGCAGTGGAATGCACGAAAGGTCCAGGGGGGGGGGGGGGGGGGGGGGCGTAAAAGTTTAGTTGGTCACCCACATTGCTAACATTTCTTTCACCTCTCTGTTTTCCTGTGACGAAACATGGCAAAAACTGTCCTCTGCAGCAAAATTTACTTCCTGTGTAGAAGAGCTCTGACAGCCAGGGGCGGATAACTCCCCTGTTGGGGTGTAGAGAAGAGAAGACCGCAGTCTGTGATGACAGGTCACTTTGCAGCAGAAAGGTGTGGGCACACGGATGATGGCAAGTCACTTTGCAGCAGAAAGGTGTGGGCACACGGATGATGACAAGTCACTTTGCAGCAGAAAGGTGTGGGCACACGGATGATGACAGGTCACTTTGCAACAGAAAGGTGGACACACGGATGATGGCAAGTCACTTTGCAACAGAAAGGTGTGTGGGCACACGGATGTTGAGGAATTGAATGACCGCTGGTGTATATGCCTACTGACAATACTTCTTGAATATGGACATCAAACCACTGACAAATCTGTCGCACTGAGTGGAGCAGCATCACTCAAATAAATGAATAAATGAATAATAAGTTAGTAAGTAAACAAACAAATGAAATAGATAGATAAATAAATATGCATACTGTCGTTTCTTAATGTCACATGCTTTCAGAGATGACGTCGGCACATGCACTGTGGGCTTCATTGGGTCAATCGATTCCAGAGGCGGCAACGCTGGGAGGTTCCATAGTTGTTTCAAAATAGTCTCAACTTGCTTGCTAGTACTTTTGGGATGGGACGAAAAGGGGGTCAGTATCGGTCTCCTCGCAACATTACGACAGAGAACACACACACACACACACACACACACACACACACACACACACACACACACACACATACACACACACACACGCACGCACACACACACACACACACACACACACACACACACCGCGCGCGCGCACGCACGCACGCACGCACACACGCACGCACACACACAGCTTTGTGTTCATGATCCGTTCCTCTTATTCACCTCTATGTGTTATTGTCTGCCCACTCAGTCTCTTGCGTTTGATTCGTTTACAAAACTAATTGTACGTATCAAATTCTCGTCAAAACGTAAACTTAAAATGTGACTGTTAGGGCCTTATTACGAACGAGCGGCGGAGCCACGGACAGTTCCAGTCAAACACAATATAAAAACACTGGGGCAATTTAAAAAAAAAAAAAGAAACTAAAGGAAAAGAAATGAAAGAAACTAGCAGCCATGTTAGATTTGCCTGTGACTTTATAAAATACGCCTTCTTGAAATGCTTTCAATCATTATAAATGCTAGTGCCTGCACTCTCACGCGCGTATTTTCAGTATAATTGCAGCCAGCCCATCTACCACATAGCGAGCGCTCTTTTAGAACCACGCCGATGCATCATTTTGTTTGTCTGTCACATCTTCTGTGCCACCTCAGTGGCACTGCCTCCACGCCTATCATTCCGGCTCCCCCTCCACAGCCTCACCTAGCCTTGTCCTGATGCGGCCCCAGCACCGGCAATCCACAGGGAGCCGCCAATGTCAAGCGACATGATCGCCGTTAGGTCACTGTCGACACCAGTTTAGAACCAAACTGAAGACAGACTTCCTGTGAGCAGGCACAAAGCCGTCCTGATGGAGAGATCCTTTCCTCGATTGTTTTTACAGAATAATAAATAATTCTACGGAGAATGAATAGTACTGCGAACATAAAAAAATATGCGTGAGAAATATATGAAACAGGCCATATTGGATATAAAAAAAACGCACGCGCGAAACACAACACACACACACACACACACACACACACACACACACACACACACACTCACTCACTCACATTACTCATTCACTCACTCACTCACTCACTCACTCACTCACACACGCGCACGCGCTCGTACACATACAGAGACACACACAGAGAGAGAGAGACAGACAGACAGACAGACAGACAGAGACAGAGACAGAAAGAAGGGAAATGGATTTACTATATAACACCTGTCATTCAGTTACATAGAAAAAATATCCAAGAATTGCCATACACAAATATGTGAACGACGCCGATGAATATGTAAATGAAATTGACGATCAAATGGTCTGTTGAAGATGTCTACGTGTAAGCGACGCCTTCATTGATGTAAATTGCCCGTCTGGGCCCCAAATACAGACGGGGAGTGGGTTTGCTCCCTTTGGGGTTGGTGATTACCTCTGGAACCGACTCTGTCGCTTCATATCGTATCACTCGACACGAAGCTCTGTAGACTTTACCCAAATTCTCATCACGGTGTAGACTACACTGTTACACAGAAACCTTGCAGCAGACAGACAGACAGACAGACAGACAGACAGAAGAAGAGAAAACGAAGACGAAAAGACGGCAGGAACACAAAAATAGATAAATAAATCCAAAACGAAATTGCTATGTTACCGACTAGTTGCTCCCTACACATGAAGACACGGTCACTGGCCAAAAATACGCAAGAGCACCGTCTACTAAGCCCCCAAGCGGACACCAACAGGGAGAGCTGCTGAGTCCTGTGCCAGTGAGAGTGAGCTCCCCTCCGGATGAGGCCAAGACGAACCTGCAGCAGCAACGATCTCTCATGACCTTTCCGACACCGAAGACCTGAACACGAACTGAGCACGAGTATGGATGTGGCACCTAAGCGTTAAAAAAAAATTTAAAAAAAGAAAAAAAAGAGAGAGAAAAACAAAACGAATATCTGTCATGGTTCACTTTGAAGGCAGCCAGCAGCATTAACCCCCCACCACCCCCCACCACCACCACCCCACCCCCCACCCTAACCCCTCTCCCCAACTCCCAAAATGGAAACCCTTCTGACAGAAAAATAACAGCAATGCATGAATGGAAATATGGACTGAAGTCTTGCACTCACCAGGCCGCCGTGGCGAAGTGGTTATTGTCACGGACTCCCGGCTGGGTGGCCGTGGGTTCGATTCCCATCAGACCCATGTGGGAATTCTCTACCCCTGCCGGCTCCTACCGGGAGTTGAGTTTGCTACGAGCTCAATTGGGAAGACTGGGACCGCACAGTCGACTTTCATCCACTAAATGGATACATCTCATAGAATGTTGCTCAAATTTACTGACCAACACTGCAGGTGCCTATATCTCTCGGGCCTGGTTGACGCCAGAATACATTATGAAAGTGGGAGTAGAGTACAGCCCTGTCTCAGACCGGAATGGAAATCCGTAGCATCATCTTCATTATCCTCATTCTCATCTATCAGCATTTGGTTTTTTTTTAAGTCTCAAATTCTGTGGCCCTTCATGCCCTGCTCTCATGGTGACCTCAGTTTCGATGTCCTCTCCACGTCTATGGCCTTGGTTTGACTCCGTCAGGGTCACCGGTATTGGCAAGTTCAGAGGAGCTGTCGTTGGACGGACGTGGTGGCGCCCTTCGGAGGGAGAGCTCACTCATGCCGGCTCCGCGACAAAGCAATTATTGTCGTCAGTAGGGGGTTTTAGTAGGTGGTGTCCTGCGTATGTTAGATCAGAACAGGCGCCGCTGAACACCACCGAAGTGACTCGGCAGCAGTGCAGTGTCTCCTCCGGTGGGTTGCCTAGTGACGACTTGACATTGACTGCTCCTGTGGATTGCCGGTGCCGGGGCTCCAGTGGGACGAGCTGGGCAGTGGCTGTGAACAGGGGTCGGGATGAGGCGGCGCGGGTGCACTGCCATGAGATGGCACAGAAGATGGGACAGCAAAAGGGAAAAAAATCTTGCACTCACAAGAACCACGTTGCATTAGCCCAAAAAGAGCTGCCGATAGAGGCAGATTATAGGCTCGCAAGAGACCCGCTGCATCACCTGAAAGAGAGCTGCTGATAGACGCTGTGTATAGATTACACGCTCACAAAGGCCACGTTGCTTCAACCCAAGAAGAGCTGTATCAGACGCTGGGTGTGGATTAAACTCTCACAAGAGACACGTTAGTTCAGCCCATTTCTCCAAGCCAGTAGGCGAAAGTTTGGGGAAGTAGTCTCATGGTGACAGTTGCACAAGTGACTTTTCTTTGTGGTGAAATTGTTTTTCCGACATGTGTGCATTCGTCTGTGTCCAGTGTTCCGCCCTGTGGGAGGAGTGAATGATTTATGCACACACACACACACACACACGCACACGCATACGCAGAGAGAGAGAGAGAGAGAGAGAGAGAGAGAGAGAGAGAGAGAGAGAGAGAGAGAGAGAGAGAGAGAGACTTCAGACTTCAGACTTCAGATTTTTATTCAGTAAGGCCATTGGCCCATTTGAAGGGAATGAGCACAATCATTCACATTAAATGTATGAAACAAATGATTTATCAGGAAAACAACAACAGCAACAACAACAAAAACAACAACACAACAAGACTATCTAAGACGTCATTATTTCTCTGATCTTAAACGCCCTAAACAGAAACATACCTAAATTCCTAATAACCTTATAACTGTTAGAGCTAAGTAGTAACTGTAAACGAAACATACATGGGCGCCTATGATATTTCTGTGGAATAATTTTTTGACGAATATCTTCTAAAGCTGGACAAAGGAACATAAAGTGTATTTCATTTTCCTCACCTTGCATACACAATGGACATACTAAGTCATTTTGTCTATGTTGTCTGTATCTTAAGTAATGGGTCCTTATGTCAGAAACACCAACTCTAAATTTAGCAATGGATCTTTTCAGTTGCATACCCCAAATCAAATTTCAAGTAAGGCTGAGTACAACGAAAACTGGAATAATTTCTGTACAAATCTAAACGTCCACTACTTTGTAATGATCGTCCCACATTTGCCATCTACAGTCAATCAACCTTTGTCTGAAAACATGAATAAACTGGCTTTGATTTCCAACACCCTGTGACAACCAGACATCCCCAAATCCATGCTTACACAGAAACCCCACGCACATTTGAAACCCAGTTTGTTTTTTCCCTTTACATCTAATTTGAGCAACATTTCATAAGACTTACGAGGCAATCTATAATGCTCCATGTGTAAAAGTTTTAAAACCATACTGAACACATCTAATGGCTGAACAAATGAACAGTGGATATCTATTGTCTCCCCATACACCAAATCATTAGAAATACGCCTGTCAAAACCTAGAAACCTCTTCAAAGCAAATAAATGTACTGCCTCGCAATGAAAAACAGCACTATCCAAACCCAAATTTCAGCCCCATACATCAAAACAGGCTGTATTTGGGAATCAAATATTTTTAGAAATAGCTCAAGCGAATTGTTATTCAAAGCAATCAATCTTTTCATGACACATATCAAAACATTCTTTGCCCTGCATGCAAGATCTTTACAGGCAAAGGTAAAACTTAGGCGTGTAGAAAAATATATCCCTAAATATTTATATACATTCAGCACAGGTATAGTAAGTCCGTTATACATCCATCTTTCCCTCGCCGCCAAATAACCTCCCTTTCGAAACACCACGATGTTGCTTTTATTCATGTTTACTTTCAACTCTAATGAAGAGGCAGCCCTGCTCAGATTATTTAGCTGACGCTGTAAGCCAACTATCGTTTCTGAAACTAAAACAACATCATCTGCTAATAGTAGGATAAACAATTCTAAGACATCTTCTGGAAATCGTCCACCATGAAGGCCATTATTGATAACCTCAATGGTAAGCTCATTAATGAATATAGAAAATAGCACAGGACTACAAACATCACCTTGTTTTACCCCAGCAAAACAATTAATATAATCTGTCAGATTGGAACCACTTCTTACCCTAGTCTTAACAACTTTGTACATGGCTCTAATACAGCGAAATAATTTCTCCTTAATACCATTTTTTAATAATACAGTCCATAAAAGCTTTCTATTGATGGAGTCAAAGGCTTTTTCAAAGTCAATAAACGCAACATAAAATTTACGATTTAATGAAAACTGTTTCTGAACAAACGCAAGAAGAGTAAACATATGATCAGTAGTAGAGTAACCCTTTTTGAACCCAGCCTGATGCTCCCCGTGATATTATTACATTCAATCCATTCCTGCAATCTGTTGTTAAAAAACAGTACTATACACTTTACAGCTAACGTCAACCAAAGAGATACCTTTGTAATTATTAGGGTTATCTACATCGCCTTTCTTGAATAAGGGCAAAGTTACAGACTCTGTCCAGTTTTCTGGGAAGATGCCCTCATCAAAAATTCTGTTGAAAAGAATTAGTAAAAAGTCAACAACTTGAGGTCCAGCATACTTCAACAATTCACCAATAATAGAATCAGGTCCTGCTGATTTGTTAGTCTTAATTTTCCGCATGGCAAATAGAATTTCGTCTTTAGAAATGGGGCGATTGAAATGCTCGTCTTCTCCCTCATCAGTAGCAACAGAAAGCTCCTCGTCACTTACATTATCTTTACCTAACAAACGTTTAAAGTGCTCATACCATGTATCCGGGGAGATATTATTCTTAGTATATTTTCTTTTAAATGAAGCTCTTTTTAATGTTTTCCAAAACTCCTGCTGTGACGGAAGAGATCTGATCATGTTATCTAACAGGTTTTTATTAAAAATTTTCTTCTTCTGCTTTTGAGGGTTTTTATATTCTCTTCTTGCAATAACATACTCACTTCTGTCACCATCGTCCAAAGTACGAAGCCATATTCTCAACAATCTTAGCGTTTTTCTTTTCATTTCCAAACAATCACTGTCAAACCAATCTTCCTTTTTAGCACCATTTCTTATTACCACACGTTTTATCATACATTCAGCACTGTTTTTAATACAATCATTAAACAAATCTAAAGCTTTATCTACATCAACACTGATCAGTTCTAAAGCCTCATTTAATTTTGAGCACATTTCTGCTTTACACAATTTGTCTCTGTAAGTCAAAGCATAATCTTCATTCCATACAAACTTATCGAATACTGTTGCCTCAACATTCTCCATTGATCTATCACTATCCTTTGTTGTAATGTCAATGTGAAATTCAATAGATAAATGATCGGATTCTATACGTTCCGACACAAACAAATAACATGAATCACAAAAAGTGGAGAAAAAATCTTTAGATACGAGAAAATAATCATTAACGCTGCAACCGCTGTCTGAAACGTATGTATAGCAACCATGGCGGTCGCCCTGACATACACCATTCAAAATGTACAAATCAAAAACAACGCAAAGATTTAACAATAACTTACCGTAGTTTATTCAACACATTATCATAAGAACATCGATCTGTGCAAGGTGTCAGGCTTTTTGTTTGCAAACAGGAATCGAAAACATCAGCAGACAAGTCAGGAGAAAAATTTGCCGTCCTGCTGTTCAGATCGCCGCACACTACTATATCAACGTCACCAAGTGAGCACAAGCAGTCAGCCAAACATTCTTCAACATGGAAATACCATTATCAACAATAAAAGAATTATAGAAAGGAGAACCTTCAGGCTGAATATACGTACAAACCAAAGCAATATTTTTTTAGTGTACCCAAAAACGATTTTTCAATTAAAAAGACGCACACGTTAGAGCTATCAACTTCTACATATGATATGAAGGGAACCAATTCTTGTTTTATCAAACAAACGAGTCCTCCAGATCGTCTCCCTGATGACAGAGTTTTACAGCAGGTTTAATAAAGGCTTTATACCCAACAAACATGTCCATGCTAATGTTTCAACGAACGTTTCTCCAAAGCATATAAAATCAAAGCCACAGGCATAAGAAATAAATGCATTGTCAAAAATCTTTGAGAGTTTAAACCATTCACATTCCAACAAAGAAGCTTGAATACTTTATTATGGCATACAGGCGCATCCAGATCCCGGTTGTCAATATAAATATGATCACTATCAAGTGCACCGTTTTCCATACATGCATTAATTTCGCTATCTACATCATCATATTTGGAAAAATCATCATTCAAACGGCTGGAAAAAATCATCATTCAAACGGCTATCATTGAAACTGTCATACGAATTCAAGCGTGTACCAGTGCCATCGCTCACACCGTCCACAACACTGTCGTCAAAAACACGTGCAAAGCGGCTACTGCCACGGCGTAACAGGATCCGGAGCGGCCAGTCTTTCCACCGGGGTCAAGTTATCTTTTCTCCCTCTTGAATTAACACCTTTATCATCGCAAGAGGACCGGCAAAACCCTATTTCAACTCTTTTAGCTGACCAGAAGCATCAAGCCCGAACCTCTTGCCATCAACAAGGAGATGGTCAAAGACCATCGCAGCTCTCTTACCACTGTTCCTTGCGTCTTTCAGATGTGGAGTGAGCTTACTTTTTATTTCACGGACCCTACTTGTAAAGTCTTCGCCGACAAAGACATTGGTTCCTTTCAACTTGGTCTTAGCTTTCAAAATGTGTACTTTGTCCTTATATGAGGAACATCTGGCAATGATGGGGAGTCATGCTTTGCATTCAAACGATGCGCTCTATCAAACTCGACCCCATTCACGCCCAGTTTCTTAGCAGTCAAGTCCTTCAACATTCGTTCGCAGTCATCACTGTTCTCATTCTCACTTCTGCTCACTCCATAAAACAATAATTATTACGTTTCGAGCGTCTTCGAGGTCATCTGTCTTCTTTTCTAGAAACTCAAGTCTGTCACCAAGTTCAGAGTTCACTCTCTGCAGATCATTGTTCTGGACCGTAATTCTGCCACTTCCTCCCTGAGACCTTTCACTTCGTTCTGCAACGCAGCATATTGTTCACCAAGGGTCTTCACATCCATTTTAACGTCATCCAACTTACTGTCCATGGCCTTGCTGGTCCTGTCCATCTCCAGAAGCTTGGACATGATGTCGGCCATGGTGGGTTCGGCGCTCGTTGGTCTGGATACAGGAGAGTCAGCAGCGGAGGCAGCACTCCTGTCCGCACTGACACCGCGCGTAGCGTAACCGAGCCGGGTCTGCTTCACGTTGTCTGCCTTCACCGCTGGTGTAGGTCCGGGGTTCTGCTCCACGTCTCCACACTGCAATAACAGTCCGCCCCAAAACAACAAGACGAGGAGCAAACCTGCCCAGACACCGTCACTCGGTCGACGCAGCGTCAAAATGGAGATCTTCATCTTTGCTTTTTGCACAGCTCTCTTCAACATAAACTGAAGAAATACTCCAAAGAAGCAGCCACATCGTGTAGTGATCTAAATGACAGTGCATCCAACGGCATGGTTCCGTTACTACGTGCATGCACAATCGCAATCTCCAACACGTTCGGAAACCGTCAATAACAGGATAAACGTAGAGAGACTGACAAGCTGCGACTTGCTCTAACACGTCGTCGAGCTCACCCCCAAGAGAGAGAGAGAGAGTGTGTGTGTGTGTGTGTGTGTGTGTGTGTGTTCACACAAACTAGTCTCCAATTTTTCTTCTTTTCGTTCAAGCCCTCTTCCATGTTGGATACAAACAACATACATGTTGTCTTATAGCAGCTTTAGGTCAGGAAGGCA
>CM031621.1:10355215-10357715 GCA_018398815.1 Conus ventricosus
CATAATTTTTATATCAAAAATTAAGACTTTCCTTACATTTGCATCCCAATTTCGTAAGCTATAAAGAAGAGATTTTGAGTCAACACAGATTAGAATGCTGTAAATTGCCACATCAAGATCAGAGTGCCACAACTTAAGCAGATTGTCTATCCCTCACACTGAACTGAACCCAAAGCCCAGGCTTACGTCACAAAGACCTCTGGCAAGAGGAATGGAACTTGCAGACGGATAACAAACCATTCAAAATCCGTCCAAACCTGAAAGAGTTTTACCATGTTCCCGAGGCGGCCGTAAAGAAGGAACAGTCTTGTGCCGTTTGCATACAGGCCACTGCTTTTCTGACCTTTTAAAAGGTGAAGAAGCTCTGTGGTGCATTCCATGTCATGTACCACTCACAGCGAAACATATTCTTTTAGAGTGATGAGACTTGCGTGATGCGAGACATAAACATTTTACGGCACACTCCTTAAAAAAACTTGTTCAGAGATGTCCCTCCTGATGTGGTCTTTTAATTTCTGAAAGAGATTAACATTTATATCCGGCATTCGTTATATCCGACTTCGTTATAAGCGGCTTCGACTGTGTGTGATGATAGATATACACATAATATAGATAGATGTACATACATATAGGTTATTCACACACACACACACACACACACACACACACACACACACATCATTCGCCTAACATTTATTATTCTTTATACATGCATTTTCACATACCATGGGTTACAGTATGGGGGTCACGAACTTAGTAACTCAAATTCTCCACCGTTAGCCCCCCTTCCCCGTTCCGCCTTCGGCGCTGAAAAAAAAAAAAAAGCAGTAATACCCTCCATCACTGGCCTATTGAAAAAAAAAAGTAGCGGCCGGCAATCGGCATGAACTGTCTGGCACTAACTGAAAGCGCTTCAGACTGGTTCTTCAAAGCATTCTCCCCCCCCCCCCCCCCCCCCCCCCCCCCCCCGTTTCACATCCTCGCATGTCAGTGCGATTCGGGCCGACAAGAAAAGGCAATAAACATCGAGTTTCCAACTCCATTCGAAGCCTGCGGCCAACTCTCTGGCTTCGGAAATGCGAGTCGGCGGGGCTAACAGCTTTCGCCAATGCAGCGGATATCGGATTTCAGGGAGTGGTGGACAAGAGCAGCCCAACGCTGACGTGCTAGGTGTCCACATAAAATGCGATGCGTGCTTTCTTTTCGTCACTTTTAGAAGCTGAAGGAGTAAATCGGCTCTGGTCGCGCGTGCACACTAGGCCTATTCAAGTGGTAGTGTTGCTGCGATCAGTGATGGCGTATCACCACATGCAAGGCTATTTTCGACTGACAGTGGGAGAGGATGGGGAGGCGATGGGGCGTGTCAGAGTGTGTGTGTGTGGTGTGTGTGTGTGTGTGGTGTGTTGTGGTGTGGTGTGCGTGCGTGTGTTGTTGTGGTGTGTGTGTGTGTGTGTGTGTGTGTGTGTGTGTGTGTGTGTGTGTTGTGTGTTGATAATGTTTTATTGTTACGATTTCTGATTTTAGTATTTTACTTATAAATGTTAAATGTTTCCCTGTTCATTTTCCTTTATGATTTTTATGTCATTCAGGTGTTATTTGTGTTATTTTCGTTTCTCATTGATTTATTAAGGTGTTTTTTTTTAATGTCAGTACAACACTATGTTAATCTGACAGTGAATGGTTTCAGTCAGTCAGAGTAAGAATGTGTGTGTGTGTGTGTGTGTGTGTGTGTGTGTGTGTGTGTGTGTGTGTGTGTGTGTGTGTGTGTGTGTTTTGTGAAACCAGTCAGAAATTTGGCAGTTTAAATGGTAATGCGCCTAGAATGAGTCTCGCAGTGCTGCCAGAGAGTGAAAAAAGAAAAGACTGAAGAATATATTGCATGCAGATGACCGTTTTGATTTAGGTTTTAAACACCGTGTACTAACTAAAAATACACGAAAATAATCCAGTTGTAATTATTTGTCCTGAAGAAATGAGCTTACATCGCGATTTCAGGGGAGATTTTAGCACTTTGTGTTTGAAAACAGTTGAAAATCGGATCTGAACGTGCAACAGTCTGTCATTTCTCGTAGGTCCGAGCATAAAATTAATGTCTCAATACACTCAAAATGAAAATAAACTATTGTGAAATGAGAGCTTACCTAACAAGATATTGGTAAGCTATCAGTAAGTGAGCCTATCTGTATGAATGTGGCTAATGTGTATAGCTTATCTGTATGAATGTGGCTAATGTGTACAGCCTTATCTGTATGAATGTGGCTAATGTGTACAGCCTTATCTGTAAAATGTGGCTAATGTGTATAGGCTTATCTGTATGAATGTGGCTAATGTGTATAAGCCCATCTGTATGAATGTGGCTAATTGTAAGCTTATCTGTATGAATGTGGCTAATGTGTATAAGCTTATCTGTATGAAGTGGCTAATGTGTTAAGCGTATCTGCATGAATGTGGCTAATGATGTATAAGCTTATCTGTATGTATGTCACTAATGTAAGCTTAC
>CM031621.1:10362715-10465215 GCA_018398815.1 Conus ventricosus
CCCCCTCATCCCATACACGTATGCACATATCCTCTAAACACACACACCACATAAATGCGTGCAGGCCACACACACACACACGCACACAGCGCGGCGCACACACACACAGGTGTGCATGCGGCCCTTACCCATGCAGGCGGTGTTTTGTTCCCCCCATCTCATACACTTTTCTTCTTCGACGTGCAAAGAGCTGGCTGGCATAGACTGTATTCTCCCTCTGTACACGTATACCGACCATAGACCCCCACCCCTCTCACCTCCGTTCTTATACATACATAGATACATACACAGACACATGAGTGTGCTCACACTCGCTTGCGCGCGTTCGCACAACACACACACACACACACACGCACACGCACGAGCGCACACACATAACACACACACACACACATTGCATTCATACATGAAATTTGGACTGACGTCACACAGGTCGTATAACCAGTAAAAGGCCAATAACTGCGAACCGTTAGGTTCTCCAGAGTACGCTCGCCTTACTTGGAAAAGGTCAGCGATGTACCGTCAACTCCAATGTTACGTATGAAATTTCCGAGAGAAGGACGGTGGATGGGAGGGGGGGATGGAGACACTTCAGGTTGACGGAGAAGGGTGGGGGGAGGTGGCGAGGACTCTTCAGGCTGCCAGCAGCGGGGGGGGGGGGGGGTGGGGGAGCGGGGGACGGGGACAATCTAGATTCGGGGTAAGAGAGAAGGGAACGTGAGGGGGAGAACAATGCAGCCGAACAGTCAACACGAAGGGCTGGCTTCAACTGCCCCCCCCCCCCCCCCCCCCCCCCCCCCCTGCCCCGGACAGTATGGGCTCCCATGTTGTCGGGAGACAGCTTTGGCTGGGGGATAGTTTGGGCTGGAACTCTGGATTTAAAAGAATATATTTGAATCCGAGTGTCCTGAATCTGCATGCAGTTTGTTCCCTTCCCAGGGAGCTTGATTTAAAGAGAGAGAGAGAAAAGACGCTGCTTGCAGTGTTTCGGCCTTTACTACAGGGATTTCAGTTTGTGAACTTTTCGATCATCGGATTAAGGCAAGAAGCTTAACATTTGATTGTTTTTTGTTGTTTTTGTTTTTTTGTTGTGAAGGAGGAGGAGGTTATAGCACATCTTGGTAAGAAACGCTGCGATTTGGAGCAAGCTGCTTGCAGATCTTGAAACTCCCCTAACGCCTTCCCAGGTCACTCTTAAATGTGGGACCGGTGTTGCAGGCCAGAACATACCCTGTCCACAATATGCCTGGGAATAAAATGGCACAGGCCAAAATATACCCGAGCGCAAAACGGCCATGGCTGCTTTATACTCGGGTGTGTAAAATCCTGTAGGCAGTGCGAGCCGTTTTATACCCGGGCATGTTTTGACCGGCGCCATTCCATATCCCCAAATCTTGTGTTGACTGAAGTGTTTTTAATTTGAAGCTCAGTAAGAAGGGCAACCAGTGCTGCAATATATTAAAAATATGAGAATATGGGATATACCATTTTTGGCTTTTTTTTTTCTTCTTTGTTTTTACACAGCTGATCAACAAGAACATGGTGACGAAGATGATGATATGGACTTTCATTCAGGTCACAGACTATATGACAGTGCAATACGCTATGCTTCTTTTCATTAAATTGTCAGAGCGAACCAGGCCTGCAAGATACTGTCACCTGCAGCGTTGGTCCAGAAATTTGAGCAACGCTCTCAGAGTCACTCCACCATATGGTTCCAGTCTTCCTTTGGAGATCACAGCACACTCAGCTCCAAGTAGGAACAACCTAGGATCGAAAAATCCCACAAAACACATGCAGGCCACTGATGGGAATTGAACCCACAAACTCCTAACCAGCAAGTCTGTGGCACTAACCACTGCACCATGGCAATAGACACATCCTCTCAAATAGGCATATTCAACCAGTGATAGACGCACAGTTTTTTGATGCAGTTGTATCTTATGGCGAGACAAATTACGGCTTCACAAATTTTACTACTTGGCTTGCCTGTTACATAACAAAAATCCCAACCATTTTTGGACACACACACACACACACACACGGTGGACAAGCAGACAGATAAAAAGAAAAAATGATGGATACATGGACCCAGAAACAGCCAACTGATAGTTCATTGGGTTAAAAATGGTCAACAGGTATTAAGCTGACAGATGGAAACAAACACAGAAAGATCAAATCTTAAATAAATGTTAGCGAACCGCCCAGAGAAACGTGGACAAGAGTCACAAGACAAAACACAACACGTTTCGACCTCATAGGTCTTCTTCAGGTGAGACACAAACGAATAAAATAACGAAAATTCACTTAGCTTTGATCGCTTCAGAGTTCAGCGCAAGGAAGAAGGAACATGTATGCACAGTGCGGTTCGCTAACATTTAGTTAAGATTTGTTTAGATTTCCGCCTGCAGTCGTCTCACTTTGCAATTAGATCTACAGAAAGGTCAGTAAAGTAACAGACACAAGTAGAAACAAAGAAAAGTTTAAAAAAAACTGATCGGCAACGGCTGAAAAGCAAATACAGACAAAACCATACATAGAGATTAGACACACAGACAGGAGCTGACAACCAGACAGATAAAAACAGACCAAACTGACAGACTTAGAAGCTGACAAGCCAACAGCAAGAGAGATGTGCAGATCCAAGTGACAAATGTGAGCCGACAAACAGATACAGATGGAAACAGAAACAGATAGAGATATGGAAACGGATACAAATCAAAATAACACACTGGAGCTGACAAGCAGATACAGACAGACGCACACAATTGTTACTTCAATAACAGACAGATTAAGCTTCAAAGCATTATGACTGCAGGCGGGTAAGATAAGATAAGATAAGATAATGTTGCTTATAGCCCAGCCGACAGCAAAGGGCCACATCTGCAGGCAGGTGTTCAAACATGAAAAGAGATGTTGAAGAACCGAGCCACCAGTTTATTTTCAGACAAATAAAAGCCGACTACTAAACAGATGCTGCTAGAAACAGATACAGAAAGATCAGTCTGGGCGACAGGAGTTTAGCAGATGACACGTGAAAACAAATGAAACAGATGAAGACACAATGAAACAGATATGGATGAAAACATCTGTAGCTTGATCAAACTGATAAAGGAGAATTTGACAAACAGAAACAGATAAACTGATTGGCATGGGAGCTGACCAGCTGATTAAGTTGAAACAGACCGACAGATCAACTGGCAGACATGTAAAGGAGTTGACCAACAGATCCAGGAACAGACAATGGCAGGTTAACTCATTCTATACTGGCTATTATCTCCCCTTACCCCCCACCCCCCCCCCGACCATTTTTATATATACATTTTAAAAAAAATCATTTTTAAGAATGAATAATACAGACTTGCAATTTTTTTCAAGTTGTGTTTATAATGATTGAGAAACCACAAACAATATCACAAGTTATTTTTCTATGTAAGACAGTATGCATGACAAAGAAAACAAGATTTTGCGTTGTCATGTGAAAATATGGGTGGTACACACCCTATGAACAAAAAAATTTACTTTAACTGCTTTTATGCCCTGAAATCATTCAAATGTTTTCAACAATTCGAGGGCTTTTGTCACATTGTAATAGTGATTTGTAGCGTTTCTTTCACTATGCATGCTTGATGGTGTAGCAGACGACGCCACGTTGCCACGTCAAGCCAAACCGAGCTGGTGACGTGGTGTAAAACACGTCAACTAGGAAGCACTCTGCTTGCACAGCCTAAGTACCAGTATGCCTGCACTCTAATTAGTATGCAGGAGCTAATCTGCAACAAGTATTTTTATACAAAAGGTTTGTCCACTTCGGAGAAAAATCCCAAAGCTTTGGACCATACATGCGGTCCTTAGTATACAAAGGTTGTAACCTAAGGACCGGATATGCGGTCCTCAGCATAGAAAGAGTTAAACTGTAAAAGTTGAAACACAACAGCTGATCAGACACAGATCAAATCTGAATTAAATGTGATAAAGAAATGGGATTGTTATCTTCTTTTTTAATTGAACAAGTATAAATACTGAAATGTACATTTAATTTGCCAAAATGGCACATGCACTTTTAAACTGGAGAAAAATGCTTAATCAAAAATAAAACACCACAATGAATGAATTGAAGAATACCGTAGTAAATTTTTTCCATCAAACCCAGTTTGTCAAAAAAGTATCTTCAAACATACGGAATGAGGAGTTCTCAGTGGTGGTACTTGAGTCAAGAAAGTAGCTGCATTGCAGTATTATGAACAAAATGCAGACAAACAAAGAGTAAATCGTTTATTTTGAACATATCAGTACAGAAGGAAAGTGCTCAAAATGCCGTGAATGATTCAAAATACCCCAACATTAATCTGGGTAATAATTCACACCAGAAAATTGCACAACTTGTTTTTTTTTTAATCACATCCAATACTGTTTGCTCTACATCTTATGAAATTTTTTCCAGATCACATATGCAAAGATACCTCTGGGAAAAAAAAAAACACCCTTTTTAAAAGAAAAATGCTTTTTAGATTATTTCATATCTCTTGTGAGTTAAAACTGTTTTTAAAGAGAGAGAGGGGGAAGGAGGGAGGGAGGGAGAGAAGAAAATAAGAAAAGATAATGTTGCTTATAGCCCACCCGACCGCAAAGGGCCACATCGGGGCTGTAAGAGAGAGGAGAGGAAGAGAGAGAGAGGGAGAGAGACAGAGAGGGAGATAGAGGGGAAAACACTGGAAATTAAATGTATGAAAGCTTTTAAAACAATTTAGCAAAGATTTTTTGTTTGTAACTGGAAAAAAAAGGAAGTGGGAAGAGTGAACGAGAGGGGAGAAAGAGAAGGGAAACAAAACCAAAAAACATCAAATCCTTGAAAATGCCATACATGGAGCCCAATAATTTTTTTGTGTCATGAAAAGAAATATGTACTTCAGAGCAAATATTTCCTCACAGAGTATGAAAATAGTATACAAATTTTCTAGTCATGTAACCTCAAAATTCACCCCAAAAAATCAGAAAAAAAAATGTTTTAAATACTTCAACAACAAAAAATGTAAAAGCAAACTATGAAACTTGTATTACATAGCATTCAAGATATCACAGAATTAAATGGAAACTTAAATGTCATCAAAGAAAAAATACTGGAAAATCTACCACATTTTTTTATGAGAAAATCTACCACATTTTTTATACTGAGAAAATTACCACATTTTTTATACTGAAAAATCTACCACTTTTTTTTATACTGAGAAAATCTACCACATTTTTTATACTGAGAAAATCTACCACATTTTTTGGAAAAACAGAAAACAAACCAAACAACAGCTCTTCAAAGTCTCTGGATAAAAAACAATCTTTATCATGACACAAACATGGCAAAAGTCTCTGGATAAAAACAATCATTATCATGACACAAACTTGGCAAAGTCTCTGAATAATAACAATCATTATCAGGGAGACAAACATGGCAAAGTCTCTAGGTAATAAAAATTCATTATCATGACACAAACATGGCAAAGCCCTCTGGAAAATAACAATCATTATCATGAGACAAACATGGCAAATTTTTTGGATAATAAAAATCATAATCATGACACAAAACATGGCAAAAGTTTTTTGGATAATAACAATCATAATCATGACACAAACATGGCAAATTTTTTGGATAATAACAATCATTATCATGAGACAAACAGGCAAAAGTCTCTGAATAATAACAATCATTATCATGAGACAAACATGGCAAAGTCTCTAGATAATAACCCATCATTATCATGAGACAAACATGGCAAAGTCTCTGGAAAATAACAATCATTATCATGAGACAAACATGGCAAAAGAATGAATGTAAAATTTGAAGGAAAAAACAAAACAAAAAGCAATATGACAAAGTCGTATAGCACCAAATTTCATAGCACTGTAGTTATTTCTATGTGAATACAAGTTACCCTGAGTAAGTAATCAATATTTGAAACCACAAAAAAAGAAGGAATACAACAACAGTGACGAAGGTGTACAGCACAAAAAATCACAACATCATTTTTTATTTTCATGCCCAATAACATCTTTGCCCTAGAAAGATTGTGTGCAGCAGTCAAGATCTCAACACTCTATATTGTTAAAGCTGCCATTATTTGGGGTGCAACTGATTTTATACCCCAAAATTCGCATGTAATACTAAAAAATATCAATATTCAAGAAAAATCATGGAGGAATATATAAGACGCTTTCAATAATCTGTAGTTCTTCCAATAACATTTTTTTTTTTTTTTATTAATGATTTATTTGTTATTTTTCATCATTACTATCACAAAAAACCATCCAAAAATATTACCATCAGCACTGATCTTGTATTTGTTATTGCTTTTATTCTTGTTTTACAGCCACTGCACATTTAAAAAGAGAATAAGCACACACCAAAAAAAAGCTTTAGTCCAACAAAAGCTGCCACAAACCATTCTTTTGATTCATGCCCTTGAAGTGCTTCTTTCTTTCACTGTTTTTTTTTTTCCCCTCATTAATGAATTTCAAAATTTTGTCAAAAAACCTTTAAAACTGACCCATGTTTAAAAAGGGTTCCTTGAGGCTAAAACATTCCCGGTGTGACGACGCCTCACTGCTACCAACTCCCCAGTTCCTGTCACTGTTAACAGGGAGGGAAGCTGGCCAGGAATGAACTGAAAACTGGAATCGTGCACAGGAATAACTGAAAACTGGAATCGTGCATAGGAATGAACTGAAAAATGGAAATCGTGCACAGGAATTAACTGAAAATTGGAATCGTGCACAGGAATGAAATGAAAAAATGGAATCGAGCATAGGTATGAACTGAAAACTGGAATCGTGCACAGGAATGAACTGAAAACTGGAATCGTGATAGGTATAACTGAAAATGGAATCGTGCATAGGTATGAACTGAAACTGGAATCGTGCATAGGTATGAACTGAAAACTGGAAATCGTGCATAGGAATGAACTGAAAACTGGAATCGTGCACAGGAAAGAACTGAAACTGGAATCGTGCATAGGTATGACTGAAAACTGGAATCGTGGATAGGAATGAACTGAAAATGGAATCGTGCATAGGGAAAGAACTGAAAAATGGAAAACGTGCATAGGAATGAACTGAAAACTGGAATCGTGCATAGGAAAAAAGCTGAAGGTTTTAATCATGTAAGTTTGTGAAAAATGTCCCATGTTTGTGTTGTTGCGTTCTGCGTAATCAGTGTTAACATATACTTGTTAAAGAATTGGATTTTTTTTTGTCCTTGCAAAAATTACAAATAAGAGATGAACACATGCCCAAATTCAAAGTACAGAATATCAATATGTTTTAATATGTCAAAATCCTTAAACTGTGACCACATTTACAAATGAAACGACCTTTGCACTGGCTTGACTTTAGCCACAAGCAGTACAAGTAAATCATGTATTTCCTTACGCCTCGTTGTACATGAAGGATCCCTTCTGCACCAGTCGAAGAGGATCTTTACACGTAGCAATTTGAAGCAAGATAGTTCACTGGCACTTGCTGACACGCTTTGCACATCACGAACCCAAACTGGGCCTGACCGGCCTAATGCATGGGTATCTTAAACCAAGGGTCTTGGGTTCAGTTCTGCCCCAGACAGACATCAGCGAGAAGAGAGATTCTGTTCAGTCGGTCTGTGCAGATGAACACCCTACAATTCCTTTGGGAAAAAAACTTCAAAGCGCAGGTCCCAGCACAATCACATGCCTGAACTTCTTTTTTTTTAAACCTGCACACAACCTTCATTTGATACCGGGTCAACGCTTACTGGTGGCATGAACACGCACCCTAAAACAAACCAGAAACCTCATGTCCTCATAATGCCATATTTATACTATCTGAAGATGGAGTGACCCAACGGTGGGATCAAAAACAGTCACATGCACAACACATCTCACCAGAGAGAAACCTTGGTATTCTTACACAGGAACATCAAAGGACAAGAATAATACAGTGTTGGGATTTTTTTTTGGGGGGGGGGGGGGTTCAAATGAATGGCACCCTTCTTAGGTTTGAATCCTTTCAGAGTTTGAACTGGGATGTGAAAACTCAAAATGATTTTAATTCAGAGTATGAAACCCGTAACTTTCTAAATGTGAAAACCCGTGAACATCATCTTTCAACTTCATCATGCTTAGCAGACCAGAAAGACATGAATGTAACTTTCAAAGCTGGAGACTGCACATGTCCAAACAGTCAGCTGCAATGTGAACGCCTGCTTTAGGAGAACACACCTCATGTCTTCCATTCCCAACACAGTGTTCTGGTTGCCCGGTCCAAGAAACAATCATAATGGAGCTGTGTGTGTGTGTGTGCAATTCCTTGTAAAGAGTGAACAACAGGACACAGTTAGTTCCCTTACACTGTCTGTTGACTGTAGGTACGAGTTCGGAGGTTCGATCTTGAAGGAAATGTTTCTTCACTGCCTCACTAGTTTCAAAAAGTTCCAACCCATGTATGCCTGGCCAATCCAGATATACATATGTTAGAGCCAACAGACTTAATCACATATTCCATTATTTGATCAACAATTAAGTAGTGGGGGAAAACAAGTGCAGGTTAACAATTCTTCAGTCGTTATCGTAATGACTTGGCAAAGATTTGAACTTTTAAAAAAAAAAAAAAATCCATCATTTGATCAACAAAAACACTACACAGCAAAATACTTAATTAAAGTGTTCCATTAATAGGCAATCTGATCTCACAAACCTGTACCAGACTAGACTCAAAAGTTTCCATCTGTTATCACCAAACAGTAAACAACACGTCTACAGATCACCTGAACAACACAGGCCTTTTCCTTTTCGTGGGTCCCCTTTTCAGTCGTAAGGACACAAATCAAACATGTAAACTATCCATGACGATACATCCGAGGTACTGTAGCACCTGTCAGGGATGGATGAAAGCGCTGGTGAATTCACGATTCAGAGGCACTTTGCACACCTGGCTGAGGCTGGCCAACTCCCGAGTTCACTGCCGTCACACAAAGTAGTCTGGTATGCGCTGGTTGATGAAGGGCGGCCTATCCTCCTTTTGACCAAAAAAAAAGATCAGTTAAATCAATGTTTGAAGCATTCCACATTAAATCACCTCCTTTAAATGTGTACATGCAGCTGCTTTCTCTTTTTATCACAGTAAGGATGTGACATCTTCCAAATACAGGAAACTGAAAGGAAAAATATAGTCACAGTGCTTTCTGATAAACATTTGGTTTCAACCAACTACTCAGTCTGACTGGAACTGATGAGTACATCTCATTGTCTGTATCCATGACTCCTTCCAGAGGGGGAGATGCATGTATACGTCTTTTTCTTCTTTTTTTTCTTTCTTTTTTTTGTGTGTGTAAGGTATGCAAAAGAAAACCACACAACTCAAGTGTAAGATTATCACTAGTTCTAATATGTTGTATGTTTTACAATGTAAACTCATCCAAATGTTAATCAGTATATCAGCCGTTTTTCATATATGTTTTCCTTTTCCTTCTTCCTTTCATTTCATTTGAATACCTGTTATAATAAATACTTTGTGTATGTATGTTTGAGCCCTACAGATGTGTCACCTATCAATTGAAGTTTCTGTGCACTGCCTTCTTTTGGTGCATCAGTGATTTCTCAACTGATTTGATTAAAATTACAACATCAAAAAAGTAATGAGTACATTCTGTCCAATCTGAACACCCTATACACGCACGCACGCGCGCGCGCGCACCACACACACACACACACACACACACACACACACACCACACACATATGTGGCCGCATGCACTCTTTTGCAAGTGCGCAGTCACTCGTTCATTAACATGAGAGAAACATAAAATGGATCAACAAAGTGTTTTGGGTTTTTTTGTCAAATATTCTAATGATGACAAAGACACAGAATTTCCACTGATAATGCTCCTCCTTCCAACAAAAAACAATAAACGCAGTTACTTTCTTCTTCTTTGGTTAAAGCCACAACTTCTCTTGGAAAATATATGCAAATGTCTGCTTGAGGAACTGGGATGATTCTGAACATCAAGTACTGTGTGACTACATTTCAATGAGTCAACCATTTTTTTTCTTTTTACATGACTGTAAGCAGTTTACTTTAAAAACATCAATATTTTCCATGGCTTTTGTCTGTAACCTATTCCTCAATCTGAATGCAGATGAGTAAAATATGAGCGAGTATTTGGTCTTCATTTTGGTATATCGCACCAGCTTGCATACCTGTTGTTATCATGATCAATTCTGACATCTGCCAAAGACGGTGAAGTCTTGTTGTTGTTGCTGTTGCTGTTGTTGTCAGAGGCCTTATTTCTACGCCCTGCATTCCAGTTCCTCCACAACACACCACATCCAGGCTTGTGCTACAGCTGCCCCCACACAGGCAGTCCGCAGGGAGCAACCCATATCAAGCTGTAAGGAGGCAACCCATCAGAGGACACACTGCACACCTGCCAGATCATTCTGCCGTTCTTTGGTGGTGTCTGCTCTGTTCCACGACATGCAGGACACAACCTACTAACCCCCACCCCCCACCCCACTCTCCCTCCCGACCTCTGAGAACAATAACTGAATAGACATGGAGTCGGCAGGAGAGAACTTTCCCGGAGAACCTAACCATGTCCATCCAAAGACAGACCCCATGCGTCTGCTGACCTGGACATCCACTCACCACCCCCATGAACATGACAGGACGCCAACATGGTAGGTGTGGCATTCCAGCTTTGAGCGCAGCACTCACTTGCGATATCACTGAAGCTGTAGTAGGATGGGTTTTGTTTGATTGTGTGTTTGATTGTGTGTTTGTTTGTGTGTTTGATTGTGTGTTTGTTTGTTCTTGTGATGGTTTCTTCTTTGACACTGTCCCTGTGGTGTCCTCAATGTCTGATGAGTCAGCCTCAATGACACTGTCCCTGTGGTGTCCTCAATGTCTGATGAGTCAGCCTCAATGACACTGTCCTGTGGTGTCCTCAATGTCTGATGAGTCAGCCTCAATGACACTGTCCCTGTGGTGTCCTCAATGTCTGATGAGTCAGCCTCAATGACACTGTCCCTGTGGTGTCCTCAATGTCTGATGAGTCAGCCTCAATGACACTGTCCTGTGGTGTCCTCAATGTCTGATGAGTCAGCCTCAATGACACTGTCCCTGTGGTGTCCTCAATGTCTGATGAGTCAGCCTCAATGACACTGTCCCTGTGGTGTCCTCAATGTCTGATGAGTCAGCCTCAATGACACTGTCCCTGTGGTGTCCTCAATGTCTGATGAGTCAGCCTCAATGACACTGTCCCTGTGGTGTCCTCAATGTCTGATGAGTCAGCCTCAATGACACTGTCCCTGTGGTGTCCTCAATGTCTGATGAGTCAGCCTCAATGACACTGTCCCTGTGGTGTCCTCAATGTCTGATGAGTCAGCCTCAATGACACTGTCCCTGTGGTGTCCTCAATGTCTGATGAGTCAGCCTCAATGACACTGTCCCTGTGGTGTCCTCAATGTCTGATGAGTCAGCCTCAATGACACTGTCCTGTGGTGTCCTCAATGTCTGATGAGTCAGCCTCAATGACACTGTCCCTGTGGTGTCCTCAATGTCTGATGAGTCAGCCTCAATGACACTGTCCCTGTGGTGTCCTCAATGTCTGATGAGTCAGCCTCAATGACACTGTCCCTGTGGTGTCCTCAATGTCTGATGAGTCAGCCTCAATGACACTGTCCCTGTGGTGTCCTCAATGTCTGATGAGTCAGCCTCAATGACACTGTCCCTGTGGTGTCCTCAATGTCTGATGAGTCAGCCTCAATGACACTGTCCCTGTGGTGTCCTCAATGTCTGATGAGTCAGCCTCAATGACACTGTCCCTGTGGTGTCCTCAATGTCTGATGAGTCAGCCTCAATGACACTGTCCCTGTGGTGTCCTCAATGTCTGATGAGTCAGCCTCAATGACACTGTCCCTGTGGTGTCCTCAATGTCTGATGAGTCAGCCTCAATGACACTGTCCCTGTGGTGTCCTCAATGTCTGATGAGTCAGCCTCAATGACACTGTCCCTGTGGTGTCCTCAATGTCTGATGAGTCAGCCTCAATGACACTGTCCTGTGGTGTCCTCAATGTCTGATGAGTCAGCCTCAATGACACTGTCCCTGTGGTGTCCTCAATGTCTGATGAGTCAGCCTCAATGACACTGTCCCTGTGGTGTCCTCAATGTCTGATGAGTCAGCCTCAATGACACTTTCAGTCGCACTTCACTTCACACACGATGTGTGGGCAGACGAAGAGGATAGAAATCATGCTGTTTAGGGAGTGGTTTACATATGAACCACACAAAAAAATCAAAATGGATGACAACAAAACAAATCAATATGGTAGCAAGATTGTGATTGAATAGAGCAATTTATCTTCTGCTCTTTCTTCCTCTGCTTATTAACATATTTTAACAAAACAAGTCTTAAGTCTAAAGATGAATGATGTCTCAGTTTTATGTAAACTGCTGCTAAGTCTATGAAGCATTTTTTTCATTTCGTGTGTGTTGTGTGTGTGTGTGTGTGTGTGTGTGTGTATGTGTGTGTATGGTAATTCATAGCAAAGTATTACTGTGTTATGTTGATGAAATTGTAGCATGCTTTCCCCAAAGCGTAGCAGCTCCTTCAGAGAGAGTGATGACAAACGTAGCACTCAAAAATTCTGGTCAGAGACTACATGACTGGGTTGTACTCTACGCTCCCTTACATTGTACATTATGGTGTCAACCTGGCCACTGACTATATGACTGGGTTGTACTCTACGCTTTCTTACATTGTACATTATAGTGTCAACCTGGCCACTGACTATATGACTGGGTTGTACTCTACGCTTTCTTACATTGTACATTATAGTGTCAACCTGGCCACTGACTATATGACTGGGTTGTACTCTACGCTCCCTTACATTGTACATTATAGTGTCAACCTGGCCACACAAATACAGACACCTGTTGCGCTGATCACAAAATTAAAGCATTTTCAGAGATACGGTTTTTAAGTGGGTGTGACTTGATCGGGTGGGTCCAGTCTTTCCATTTAAGCCCTCAACACATTCAACCTGGGTATCAGCATTCTGGAGCCAAATCAATCATGCAAATGAATTCATGTGTAGGGATCTGAACATATGACCCTCTGGCCCACAGCACTAACCACTGCATGGATGGTAAAAAAACAAAATATTTCATAAGCAGTCATGCAATTTACAATGAAATGAATCATCCAGTTTTCTCTAAAGACCTTACAGGTGCACTATTGCAGAAAGTCAAGTGGCGAGTTTTCGATGAAACAGGTCTCACCTGTGGAGCTGCTTCGAACACGTTGACCTCGACTCCATGATTATCATCTATTTCCAGGATACATCCCTGGTTTCCACATCTGAAAAAGAAAGTTCAGGATTCTTTCTTTGCTTACTTCTCTTCTTCCATGAGACCTAGTCTCATTTGATATATTTCATGGCCTTTTGATATCTTTTTTTTCACCCTGAATACATCAGCTTACTCTGAACTGCCTTTCTACAAAAAATATATCCATATCCATACTTTTCTCACTCCTGCATATGCAGGTATGCACATATATATGCCATACACACATGAACACACCTACGCACTTGTACATGCACACAAATGCACACACACACTGCGCCACTCCTTTTCATCGTATCAGAGACATATGTGTACTATGTATGCATAATATGACAAACTGAAAACTGCAATATGAGTTTGAAAAAGATACTCTCAGAAGACGCACCTCAAAATGTCTGTGATACTGATCACTAAAGTAAGTCACAGTCAAATTCATATTCTTCCCATAACCCCCTTGTCAATTCCCTCTTACATCGAAACAACAGTGCATGCTAAAAACAGCTTTCAGGTACCCCCCACCCCCACCCCCCACGGCTAAACATCATTCAATGAACTACATGCACACTACGACAACGGCAGTACAGTGTTACTGTGAGCATGTTCAATCATGATGAGCATTCATCATGTCACACAATCCAGCTGCTTTCTCAACAACTCAATGAGACCATGCAAGTGGCTTTTTCCGAAGGTTATTTTGGTCGTCTGTAAATTAGAATACGGTGTGAAAGAAAAGTGTAACGGAGGAATGAAGCCTTTAATTTGCAGTTTACTGCATCCACGGTGGACAGTCAACAAGTCTGACACAGCCAGCCACAACTAAAGCAGAGGTACAGACCATACTGGTTAGACACTCCAGGCCCGATCAGCCGCCAGGTTAACACATTCATCAGGCATCCATGCAGTCTCATTCATACGCCTTCTCCTTATTCATTTAGTCACTTCTTTCTTAACTGATCCATTTTGTGATTTCTTTCTTCTTTCTTTATTCAGTCACTTCTCGTTATTCAACTCTTCTCTCTGTCCACTGTGGCCATGTGGTTTACCAGGTGTGCCGCCGCATACAACACATTGTCTGCACGCTGTGAACCCCCCTTGATAAAACTGAAATTGCTGGTCTTATTTTGAATCAAGTTCATGGACAAGAAGGGAAGCAATCCAAAAAATCTATTCAGTTGTATGTCACAAGAGCAAATTGCTGGTGCATAATGCAACCTTTATGAGGATGAAACCCAACTGCTTGGTCTCAGTCTTCCCATCCGAGTCCATGGCACACTCTGCTGTGGGTAGGAGCCGGCTGGGGGCTGAAAAAATCCCACAAATACATGACACTGAGGTGAATCAAACCTCAGCTCTCCCGGCACATGATCCATGATGCTACCACTGCACCATGGCATCTGGTGGTCATACAGAGGACAGTGAGAACACTGGAAATTGTTCATGTCTTCGGCACTTGTCCAGACTGTAACGTTCCTTTCCTCGCCGTCGGCTGGGCTATAAGCAACATTATCTTATCTTATCTTATCCTTTCCTCGCCTGGGTATCATGTGGGAACATGTCCTCGGTGTATCAGGTCAGTGACAAAATATCATTTAACGCCATGGTGATCTGCCCAAGCTGGCACGTCACAGCCATGCTAACGCACTGTGACGCACCAAAATTATGACTTCTTTGACTCAATGGTGATGTGCCCAAGTGTACTTTACGTTTCAAAGCCATGCCAACACACTGTGATGCACCAAAATTATTATGACTTCTTTGACTCAATGGTGATGTGCCCAAGTGTACTTTATGTTTCAAAGCCATGCCCACGCACTGTGACGCACCAAAATTATGACTTCTTTGACTCTGTGGTGATGTGCCCAAGTCTACTTCACATTTCTAAGCCATGCCCATAAACTGTACCGGAACCACAGGATGTGGAAGTTTGTTTTCGTTTGTTTTTGTTTTTTTCATATGTGAGCTTCAATCCAAGGGAAACTACACAGGCTCAACCATTACATTTTCAGTTCTCTTTAGTAGAACAAAAACTAGTTTCTTCTATAGAACAAAAACAACATTGTTTTCTCTCTGATAGCGTTCTTTTCAGACAGGTAAGAGCTCAGTCTCCCCCTCCCCCCACCCCCTTCCCCTACCCTCTCCCATCCCAAACACAATGACGGAATAAAGGCTACTGTCATTCCATGAGAAAACGGAACTTGTGCCACGCAAAAGTTCTGAAATCCAGTGTTTTTAAATGGCTATGGGAACATTGCTTTGATGGGAAAAATCAAATTCTTTTGAGCACATTATATGACAGATAGTAGAAACAATCTACGTTAAGAACTTGCACCTTTTACACTGTTATCCAATGTGATGATGTGACAAAAAGAAATGCATAAACTTACTCAGCATGAAAAATCTGCAGCATTTAACAACAATTAGTTTTAAAAGCTAGTACTGATACACTGACTTAAGACTGAATGCACATATATGTATGTGTTTATGTGTCTGTGTGCATCATCTACATGCATGTCAAATTTGTGTGTGGTGTGTGTGTGTGTGTGTGTGTGTGTGTGTGTGTGTGTGTGTGTGTGTGTGTGTGTGTGTGTGTGTGCGCGCGAGCATGCACTTTGATTTGTATGTGTGTACAATATATGTGTGAGAGAGGCACTATACAAGAAACCATTGTCCTCTTTTATGAAAAATAGTTTTGTAATGGATTAAAATAAATATGCCCAAAGAAGCATGGATACAGACATAATACTGTCTCTGAATATCTTTTACACACACACACCACACACACACACACACACACACACACACACACACACCAATTAAAGCAAAAAAAGTATTAAATGACTTCAAGTTCGCATTAAAATAAAAGCAAGTATTTCATCACCAGCAATATATGGCAGGGGTAGACAAACTGTGACTAGTAGCATTAATGTGTGACAGCGACCATAAAAACTCCTCAACAACTTCTAACTAGAAACATTCTACTCCGACATCAATTCTCCAAACTTATCCTCTTCGACCTACCATGTCGCCACCACTCTCTCCAAACCCTCTTCTCTCTATACTATCCTCCCCCCTCTTCCACACACACGCATAAGCATAGACTACACACTTGAGTGCACATAGAAAAGCTCATGCACACAAATACAAACATACACACAGACTCCATTTCACACACAAGCACTCACATGCTAATGTAATATACTGAGTGCTTTCGGGCATGCTTACATATGTTCATACCTATGATGGCACACACATTTCCCTACAGGTTGTGGTCAATCAAGTCGCTGTCAATGACCAATGAAGAGTCTGACTGCTGCGGGAGGAGATGAGCTGCTAGAGTAGCTGGTTTTCAGGGGCCTAGTTGGCCTCACGACCATGGCTTCAATCTCTTGTTCCAAGCCCAGGAGTTCAATTCCCGCCTGAAATAGGCTGGAGGACAGTTTTTCTTCAGATCTGAGCACACTCCAATCCCTTTGTCGTCCTTCCGATGAGACTTTAATTTGAGACCCCATGTGTGAACGCATGCATTAAAATATCTTGTACACACGTCAAACCACATTCCACCTTTTGGAGAAGAGCAGGCCACTCTATGGCAGAAGCTGGACAGCAAAAACATCAAACACATGCAGGTGTTGCATTATGACACCATCTGCTGAAACGTAATTTCGCCACTGTAACGGTCAGATTACAACCGACTGCATATGCAAAACACTGACCAATGATGACTCCATAACCTCCAGTCGATGATTGAGGAAAGAAAGACGTGTATATATATACATATTCACTTACGTGTATATGTGTGTGGGGAGGGAATGTGTGTCCACACATGCACACCTATTCATGTGTTTGTCTGTCACTATGTGTTCAAATGCTTAACATCCAGCAGATTCTCCAAGACCATCCTCACAGGAAGTGTGCCGAGGAAGAGGAGACACGGCAGTTAAAGGAGGAAAGAGGGGGGGGGGGGGGGGGGGGGGGGGGGGCAGACAACCCGGCTGACTCAATCAAGAACAGCCTTGTCGCTACCCAGACACTTACTTACAACCAAAGTGGAGACAACTGGGCCAGTGTTCATCACTGCAGTACCCCTGGTAGGCTGAACGGCCAGTGTTCATCACTGCAGTACCCATGGTAGGCTGAACGGCCAGTGTTCATCACTGCAGTACCCTGGTAGGCTGAACGGCCAGTGTTCATCACTGCAGTACCCCTGGTAGGCTGAACGGCCAGTGTTCATCACTGCAGTACCCCTAGGCCCTGGTAGGCTGAACAGCCAGTGTTCATCACTGCAGTACCCCTAGGCCCTGGTAGACTAAACGGCCAGTGTTCATCACTGCAGTACCCCTAGGCCCTGGTAGGCTGAACAGCCAGTGTTCATCACTGCAGTACCCCTAGGCCCTGGTAGGCTGAACAGCCAGTGTTCATCACTGCAGTACCCCTAGGCCCTGGTAGGCTGAACAGCCAGTGTTCATCACTGCAGTACCCCTAGGCCCTGGTAGGCTGAACAGCCAGTGTTCATCACTGCAGTACCCCTGGTAGGCTGAACAGCCAGTGTTCATCACTGCAGTACCCCTGGTAGGCTGAACAGCCAGTGTTCATCACTGCAGTACCCCTGGTAGGCTAAACGGCCAGTGTTCATCACTGTAGTACCCCTAGGCCCTGGTAGGCTAAACGGCCAGTGACAGCCAAGTTTCACAAAAACGGGACGAACCCGGATACGGCTGTGGACAAGGAGCAGGACTGAGCAGAATAGAAACAATGGCGATGACAGGTCAGGAATCATGAGACAGAAAAAAAATAAATAAACGTTTGAAATCACTTCACGGGCGAGCGAGCCAGGCCTACCTGTAGCAGTAGTTGGGCGCCGACCAGACGGTGATCAGCCGGCCATCGAAGTGCCATTTATAGCCCTCCGCCACAAGTGGTGGGCCCGGCAGATCAGATCGATACCGTTGGCCATGTTGAACTTCTCCACAACGTCTCTGCCAAACAGATAGCCAGTCCCCCGAGTACTTGCCTGCCAGCCTGTGATCTCTACAAATAAAGAAAGGATAAATCATCTTGTAAATCGTGTGCACTTCTGTACAAAGTGTCTTATTATGTACAGCATTTTATTGAAAATACTGTACTCTCATTTCTGCTCGTGTTTTGTTTACCTGTCAAAGTCCACTGTTTCAAAACAATATTGCCAGGAATAGCTCGATTGTTGCTATAAATTCTCTCTCATGCAAAAAGTTCATGATGCATTTGGAATGCTGATACACTATCCCACCTCAAAGACAACAAATATTATTTCATGGAGGTTTCAAAGCAGTCTTTATACCTCACACACACACACACACACACACACACACACACAGACACACACACACACACACACCTTCCAGATCTGAGAATAGGATATATGACATGACACTTTGACATGTGCCAAGTATGCAGTGCACATGGGACTTCAGTATAAATACATCCAAAAGACAAGAAAAATTCTACATTAGAGCCTCATAGTAAAGAACACCTTACTTACTTACTTACACACACACACACACACGCACACACACACAACACACACAAAACACACACACACACACACACACACACACACACACACACGCACACACACACACAAAACACACACACACACACGCACACACACACACACCTTCGGGATCTGACCACAGGAGATCCGACATGGAACTACCAGCTGGCACCTCCTGCCTGCGATCGATCCCCTGGATCTCACCGATGGTGTTGATCAACGGAGACAGACCACCATGCACACAGAATATCTGAAGGAAACAAAATGAAAACAAAAGCCTGCATCAAAGAACAACGCCCCCACATTACATCAGGACAGTGGGAGAGGAAGGTGCAGGACACAGGACGCTGCCTGAAGAACAGGAACAGTACCTGTGAAAGAGAAACGAAGACAGACAGACAGGGATCCTCATGCACAACACAGAGACCCACAGTCTTGGAGCGAGGGGGGGGGGGGGGGGGGTAGTGAGAGCGAAAGAGATTGAGTGATGCAGAGAAAGTACCTAGAAAAGAGAAACAAAGACAGAAAGACAGGGATCCTCATGCAAAACACAGAGACCCATAGACTTAGAGCAAGAGGGAGAGAGAGAGAGAGAGAGAGAGAGAGAGAGAGAGAGAGAGAGAGAGACTGAGTGATGCAGAGAAAGAGTGGCAGGAGAAACAGGGAGAGAGAGGGAGAAAGAGAGCAAGAAGAAGAGAAAGGGAAAGAGAGAAAGAGACACATGGGGGAGACAGAAGCCAGGTGTGAGACTTACAGTTTATACCTTTCATTCTCACAGCCCAGCTGACCACGTGAGGCTTTCTCAGGACTGTCACATTCCAACAACAACAACAACAAAGTGCCACAACATGAACACATAACACTAAACCATGCCCCAGCTGACCACGTGAGGCTTTGTCAGGACTGTCACATTCCAACAACAACAACAACAAAGTGCCACAACATGAACACATAACACTAAACCATGCCCCAGCTGACCATGTGAGGCTTTGTCAGGACTGTCACATTCCAACAACAACAACAACAACAAAGTGCCACAACATGAACACATAACACTAAACCATGCCCCAGCTGACCATGTGAGGCTTTGTCAGGACCGTCACATTCCAACAACAACAACAACAAAGTGCCACAACATGAACACATAACACTAAACCATGCCCCAGCTGACCACGTGAGGCTTTGTCAGGACTGTCACATTCCAACAACAACAACAAAGTGCCACATCATGAACACATAACACTAAACCATGCCCCAGCTGACCATGTGAGGCTTTGTCAGGACTGTCACATTCCAACAACAACAACAACAACAAAGTGCCACAGTATGAACACATAACACTAAACCATGCCCCAGCTGACCATGTAAGGCTTTGTCAGGACTGTCACATTCCAACAACAACAAAGTGCCACATCATGAACACATAACACTAAACCATGCCCCAGCTGACCATGTAAGGCTTTGTCAGGACTGTCACATTCCAACAACAACAACAAGTGCCACATCATGAACACATAACACTAAACCATGCCCCAGCTGACCATGTGAGGCTTTGTCAGGACTGTCACATTCCAACAACAACAACAACAACAAAGTGCCACATCATGAACACATAACACTAAACCATGCCCCAGCTGACCATGTGAGGCTTTGTCAGAACTGTCACATTCCAACAACAACAACAACAAAGTGCCACATCATGAACACATAACACTAAACCATGCCCCAGCTGACCATGTGAGGCTTTGTCAGAACTGTCACATTCCAACAACAACAACAACAAAGTGCCACATCATGAACACATAACACCAAACCATGCCCCAGCTGACCATGTGAGGCTTTGTCAGGACTGTCACATTCCAACAACAACAACAACAACAAAGCGCCACATCATGAACACATAACACCAAACCATGCCCCAGCTGACCATGTGAGGCTTTGTCAGGACCGTCACATTCCAACAACAACAACAACAAAGCGCCACATCATGAACACATAACACCAAACCATGCCCCAGCTGACCATGTGAGGCTTTGTCAGGACTGTCACATTCCAACAACAACAACAACAACAAGATAAGATAAGATAAGATAATGTTGCTTATAGCCCAGCCGACCGCAAAGGGCCACATCAGGGCTGTCACCACGTTAAAATCAACTCACCAGTCATTTAAAAAAAAACAAAAAAAACCTTTCACACATCTCTTTAAATGACATTGTCTAGAAACGTACCAGAAACTTCGTTAAAAATCTTTCTTCCGTAAAATCTTAAATCAGATGAAAAATGTTAATCTCTCTCAAAAACCCAAGGATCACATCAGGCGGGACATCCCTGAACAGGATCTTCATGGACTCCGCCGTAAAATGTTTGTGTCTCACATCATGCAAGTCCCAACACTCTAAAAGAACATGTTTCATTGTGAGTGGCGCATGACATGGAATGCACCACGGAGCTTCTTCACTCTTTAAAAGGTAGGCATGGGTAAAATACGAATGGCCGGTGTGCAGCCGGCACAGAACCGTTTCCTCTTTACGACCTCCCGACGTGGATGGGAGGAAGTCCTTAAGGTTTGGACGGATCTGAAAGAGTTTGTTATTCGTCTGTGTGTTCCAATCCTCCTGCCAGAGGTCTCTCACATAATCATTAATTTTGGGTTTCACATCTGAGCAGGGGATATAAGTGTTGGACAGTTTCTCTCTTGTGGCGTTCTTGGCTAAACGATCAACCATTTCGTTCCCGCCGATGCCAACATGACCAGGAACCCAAGCAAGAGTAATGTTGTAACCGTCCGCCTTCAACTTGCTAAAAAGTTCAAAAAAAAGTAAAAGTTCTGGATGCTGAAGGTTGCGGCCAGCTATGGCCTCCAAAGCTGACAGCGAATCCGACAGAACCAGAAAGTCCCTCTTCGAAGAATGTGAGATTATCTTCAAAGCCAGTACCAGAGCAGTAAGTTCAGCAGAATAGACAGAAGCATCTGAATGAATATGTTCCAACAGTATATGAGAAGGAGCGCCAGGGCAGTAGGCTGCACAGGCCACTCCATCTTCAGACTTGGAACCGTCAGTGAAAACGTTTTGACAGGATGGGAAATTGGAACAGAGCTCAGCATACAAAGCCTTGTACGCCAGAGAGCTGGTAGACTCTTTGCGAAAAGCTGCAAGATCGAAACGAATCTCTGGTGTGAAAAAGGTCCACGGAGGTTGATCCGGAAACTTGGAAAAATCCGACACAACTCCTAGGTCTAGACCTGCATTCCGCACGTGAGGCTGCATACGAAGACCAAACGGCGGAATACATTTAGGGTTGTTTTCAAACTTACTTTGGAACGGAGGATCAAAGACACAGTCATAGGCAGGGTTTTCTGGTTCCGAGAACAGTCGGATATAATAATTCAACGACAGTTTCAGCCTGCGGTTGGACAATGAAGGTTCACCCGCCTCTGCGTACAGGCTGTACACAGGGGTGGTGCGGAACGCTCCAAGACAGAGACGAAGCCCTTGATGGTGGATAGGGTCCAAGAGTTTGAGGTAAGACGATCTTGCGGAGCCGTAGACAGCACAACCGTAGTCCAGTTTGGAACGGACCAGGGCTCTGTAGAGGTGCAGCAAAGTTTTCTTATCAGCGCCCCAGTCGGTGTGCGCTACGACCCGCAGAATATTCAGTGCTTTCTGGCAAGCAGTTTTGAGGTGTTTGATGTGGCTGAGAAAGTTAAGTTTCTGGTCAAAAATGACTCCCAGAAATTTGGCTTCTTTAACAGCTGGAATGGGAGATTTCCCTACTTGAAGTTCAGGATCTGGGAAAAACTGACGGAAATTATGGAAGTGAATACACTGCATCTTTGTTGGAGAAAAGGTGAAACCGTTTTCATCCGCCCACCGATGGATTTTATCTACGCAAAGCTGGAGCCTGCGCTGGACACTCGGGTACAGGCTTCCAGTTGCGTAGACAGCGAAATCATCCACAAACAATGAGCAGTCTGAACCCTGCTGAACTGATTGAACAATGTTATTAATCTTGATGCTAAAGCGGGCAGGAGACAGTATGCTCCCCTGTGGAACACCCAACTCCTGCTCGTGGACATCAGAGACAGTGGTGCCAACCCGGACCTGAAACTGTCGTTCTGCCAAAAAATTTTGAATAAAAAGCGGAAGATGACCTCGAAAACCCAGATCGTGGAGATCATGAAGTATCCCCGACTTCCAGGTGGTATCGTAGGCCTTCTCCAAGTCAAAGAAAATTGCCACTGCATGCTGTTTGTTCAGAAAGGCGTTCCGAAGTGTAGATTCCAGACGAATCAAATGGTCAACAGTAGTCCGATGTTTGCGGAAACCACACTGTTCTTTCGCCAAAAGGCCATCGGTTTCCAGTTTCCACATGAGCCTAGCATTGACCATTTTCTCCATCAATTTACAGACACAGCTGGTCAAAGCTATGGGACGGTAGTTTGATGGATTAGAAAGATCTTTTCCAGGTTTGGGGATGGAATAATGAGGGCTTTTCGCCAAGAGGGCGGAAAGAAACCTGTAGTCCACACATGGTTGTATACCTGTAACAGTATATTCAGACCTTCTTGCGGAAGATGTTTCAACAGTTGATAATGGATTTCATCTATACCTGGAGAGGAATCGTTGCAGGACAGTAAGGCAGATTTCAGTTCACTTAAAGTGAAAGGAAGATTGTAGTCTTCCATGTTGTCTGACGAAAAGTTGCAGGGTGATTATTCTTTAAGGGTTTTATTTTTGACAAAAGTGGCTGATTTGTTAGAAGAGGAGGAATTCTTTTCAATGGTTGAAGCCAGCAGATTAGCAACTGCTTTTTTCTCTGTTATTAAAGAGTCAGCAAACTTGAGATGGTTCACAGTGGGACAGGTGTTCTTCCCTTTGATTTTTTTAATGATGTTCCACACTTTTTTCTTGGAAGTTTTCGACGTCAGCCTGGAGCAGAAACTTCTCCAGGACCGACGTTTACTGATTTTAAAAGTGTGTCTCGATTTAGCACGGAGTTTCTGATGGGCTTGAGCGTTGGGACCCGAAGGTCGATGGTACACCCGACGCTGAGCCCGTTTCCGAACTTTGGAAATTTGTTGGCAGTCTGAATCAAACCAGGGTGTTTTGGGCATTTGAAGTTCATCGGAAGACACTGGAATACAAGCTTTAGCACACTTGATCATAGTGTTAGTCAGTGATTCTGCTGGGTCCGGACTCTGAAGAAAATCAGTGTCCTGGAATTCTTTAGAAATGGTGGCTGCAAATAGATCCCAGTTTGCTTTCTTATAATTTAGATGTTGAGAGACAGAGACGTGTTCAGTTATTACAGGTTGTAGAAGGACAGGGAAATGGTCACTTCCGTGCAGATCGTCATGGACAGACCACTCATAGTCCAGGACCAGCGAGGGTCACAAACCGACAAATCTAAACACGAAAGTGAACCTGTGGAAGAGTGGAGGTAAGTTGCAGATCTGTCGTTCAGACAACACAAATCCAAATCTGAAAGGACATCCTCAATTAGCAGACCTCTGGATGACGTGCTGACACTACCCAAAGAGGATTGTGACCGTTAAGTCACCCAACAGCAAAAAAGGTCGAGGAAGTTCACCTATCAGACTGACAAGGTCCTGACGACAAACCGGGACAGAAGGTGGAAGATAAAGGGAACAGATTGTCACAGTCTGTGGAGAGTGACTCTCGCAGCTACAGCCTGAAGAGAGGTAGACAGAGCGACAGGACTATACAACAAAGTTTTGTGTAGGAGAAGAGCAACACCGCCGACAGTCCCAACGTGGATGGTTGTGCAGGTTTTGAAAGAATATTAAAGCCAGAAAGAGTAAAGGTCTTCTGGCTTTGAATTTGGGTTTCCTGAAGAGCCACGACGGAAGGTTTTATAGATTGACACAGAAGCTGCAGCTCCTCAAAGTTGGAATTTAGTCCACGGATATTCCAATGGAATATTGTATTATCCATGGTGCAGAGGGCAAAAAGGAGAGAGATCAGGTCATCTCCTCCTCAACGTCTGCATCCAATGGAGAGAATTTATTATTTAGTTTCACTGGACTGTGTTGGTCTACTGACCTGCTGGCAGACTTGCCAACAGGTGAAGAGGGTCTGGATTTGGGAGACGGTGGAGGTTTCTTCTTCATCTCCACCATCTCCACACTGGGTGGAACTCCCTTGCCCGCACGGGCACTGGACAGAGGAGTTCGAGGCGGGATTGCTGTTTTTTTAATCTGCCCAGCAGCAGATGTTGTAGACTGCTGGGCAGTCTGAGGGGTGGCGGATTTTTTGCCTCCACCAGGGGCAGTCACTTTGGGTTGTAAGGTGGTGGACCTGCTTCCACCAGAGCTGACAATTTGTCCTTGCAATGTCTTCGAAAAAGTGAAGTCATCAGTCTGGCAGCAGACTGACCGAGTGGGAACTGTGGGAACTTTCTTTACGGCCGAAGCATAGGAAGAAGCTGTCGGCATCTGACTGCCCACAACCTGTTTCCGGGCTTCAAAAAACGAGATCTTCTTTTCTGTTTTTATTCGTTGTATTGCGGATTCCTGAATCCAAAGAGGACAGTTTCTTGAAGAGGAGGGATGATCGCCACCGCAGTTAGCACAATGTGCCGGATCTTTACACGGCCCATCATGGGTCGCTTGCAGCAAACACCGCACACCTCCTGCCCAGAACAGCGGTCTCTGACATGGCCAAACCTCTGGCATCTGAAGCACCTCAACGGGGACGGCACATACAGCTGAACACGAACATTCAGGTAACCAACTTTGATGACCGGAGGCAGCACAGGGTTGCAGAAGGTCAGAAAGAGGGTGTTGGTGGCCACTCTCTCTGAACCTTTCTTTACCGTCACCCTGCGCACCTCCGTCACACCCTGGGACGCCAGTTCCGTCTTAATTTCTGCCTCCGAGACACCTGTTAACTTTCGACAGCGGATCACACCTTTCGACGAATTCAACTGTTTGTGGGGAGTCACCTTGATCTCCCTGTCCACTAGTTTTGTTGCCTTTAGCAGCTGTTCAGATTGTTTTTGTGATCTACATTGAATAAGAAACGAGCCATTCCTCAACCACTTGATGGACCGAGGGTCACCTGCTATACCTTGAAAGCCCTTTTGGATAGCAAAAGGGCTCAGAGCTGAAAGGGGTCTTCCTGCTCCGTCCCTTCCATCACGAGCCAGGAAGCCCAGAAACCTGTCCTCTGTCTTACCTCTGTATCAGAATCACTGTCCGTTTGAAAATCCCTGAAATAGGGGATGCTGCCTTCCTCTTCTTTTTGGGGGGAATGATTTTTGAAAAAGCCATATTTATTGTATTATGTTTCATCCCTCCCTTACCCACCCACCTTGGAGTCCAACTAAGGGGCCAGGGCCAAGAAACCAATGTCTTGACCCCTTCCAGGCTTTAGGAGAGATATACGACAAACAGAAGCCACCAACCCTATCCCCCTGATCATGCTAACTCCCGGGGACAGAGAGCTGACCACTGCAGGGGTTCACATGGCCAGCAGGGGAACTGCCTGTCTTGACCCAGCCCCAAGAAGGGGAGCCGATTAGTACACCCGGGCCAAAGTGTACTCCCTGTCTAGGAGAGGTCCGAGCCAAAGTGATGTGTTGAGAGCGTTGGCCCTCTCAATCACCAGGATCTCATTCCCCTCCGACACAGGTCGCACCGCACGGCAAACGCGGCGGATCTTAAGGAGACCACAGAGAGAAAAGGAGTGTGGAAAAGAAGACTTGAAGGGGAGACGAAGATAGAACAGGGCCAAATAAGGAAGGCAGAAAACAAGAAAAGGAGAAAGGCGGGTTACTCTTAGTCAGGATCCTCACCCTTTGCCTATCTGACATGGGAAGCCCTACCAGGGGCATCAACTCCTTACCACGTTACGCTTAGGCCAGACAGCATCTTGGCTTTTCGGACCTAGAAGCAGTTTGAAAAAACCAGCCTATCTCCAAGTATTGATGCCCCGCCAGCAAAGCCTAAGGGATCACTGGACCGCGCAAGCCCTCCGACCACGACAAGGTCGCAACCCCCGGAGGGCAACAACAACTAAGCGCCACATCATGAACACATAACACCAAACCATGCCCCAGCTGACCATGTGAGGCTTTGTCAGGACTGTCACATTCCAACAACAACAACAACAACAAAGCGCCACATCACGAACACATAACACTAAACCATGCCCCAGCTGACCATGTGAGGCTTTGTCAGGACTGTCACATTCCAACAACAACAACAACAACAAAGCGCCACATCATGAACACATAACACCAAACCATGCCCCAGCTGACCATGTGAGGCTTTGTCAGGACTGTCACATTCCAACAACAACAACAACAAAGTGCCACATCATGAACACATAACACTAAACCATGCCCCAGCTGACCATGTAAGGCTTTGTCAGGACTGTCACATTCCAACAACAACAACAAAGTGCCACATCATGAACACATAACACTAAACCATGCCCCAGCTGACCATGTAAGGCTTTGTCAGGACTGTCACATTCCAACAACAACAACAACAAAGTGCCACATCATGAACACATAACACTAAACCATGCCCCAGCTGACCACGTGAGGCTTTGTCAGGACTGTCACATTCCAACAACAACAACAACAAAGTGCCACATCATGAACACATAACACCAAACCATGCCCCAGCTGACCATGTGAGGCTTTGTCAGGACTGTCACATTCCAACAACAACAACAACAACAAAGCGCCACATCACGAACACATAACACCAAACCATGCCCCAGCTGACCATGTGAGGCTTTGTCAGGACTGTCACATTCCAACAACAACAACAACAACAAAGTGCCACATCATGAACACATAACACCAAACCATGCCCCAGCTGACCATGTGAGGCTTTGTCAGGACTGTCACATTCCAACAACAACAACAACAACAAAGCGCCACATCATGAACACATAACACCAAACCATGCCCCAGCTGACCATGTGAGGCTTTGTCAGGACTGTCACATTCCAACAACAACAACAACAAAGCGCCACATCATGAACACATAACACCAAACCATGCCCACAGCGTCAACATTCTTCTTCTTCTTCTTTTTCAGCGTTCCAGTATCTGGCAGCGTGTGAACCCATTTTACCCTGTTGGGATACTCACACTATACTCAAGAGGACAGTCAATTCACTCTGACTTCGTTGAGTGCAGAAAATTGTGGGAAGAGGTTGTGGAAAAAGATAGATAAAAGATATGGTAGACAGAAAGGACAGCAGACGACAGTACAGCAAAGGAGGAGACAGAATTACTGACAGAGAAAGGAAAAGGGGACATTACTAGCACAGAATGTCCAGAAGGTGGGGGAACTATTCGTACAAAAGACCCCCCAGTATCCCTACGGGGTAAGAGCGTCAACCATTCCACTTGATTTCTCACTCTGACTTTTTTTTAAAATAGAAAAATCAATGAAAAATATCTCAATATTACTTACAAAAACAAATCATGATATATGCCTATTAGCAGACATTTAAGAAGGGACAGCTAGTATTCACTCTGGACAGTATATAAAATCTTCACAACCTAGTCACCAGTTTACAATAAAACAGCTGACCTCTCATTAAAAAACAAAACAAAAAAACTGTGACCAGAAACAAATGATTGTAAAAAAAGTTTCCTGAATGAAGACAGTTGAATGGTCCACAAAGGCTGAAAAAGAGTAGATATCTGCAAAGACAGACAAACATTTTCTTTTAAAGAAAAAAAAAACAGAAAAAGGAAAAAAGGCTGAGTCATAGAGTGAAACAGAAAAGTGCAAGTTCCAAACACAGAACACCCAGATGGTGTTCTGGACAGGAGCCAGTTGCACCAAAACAGTCCCCAGCATCCATATGAAGACAAAGAGAGGGGGGGGGGGAGGCAGCTGGCTAGAGCATGGGAAAGGAGAAAGGGAGGGAGAGAGGAGACAAAGGTAGACAGAGAGCAAAATTTCCAATGATGACAGCATTTAGATGTTACATGGTTGCAATCTAAAGATGATTGTCTTAACAAGTCCATCTTTTCTCAATGGAAAGAACATATCCCCATAACCTGTAAACCACTGACCACAGCTGCTTCTTCACTGAAACAGACTGGTCAACCTACACAGCTTGGAACTGTTCTGAGTAAGCTGTAAAACCAACTATAGCAGTCTCTCTGTCCAAAATTTCACCTCCCTGTTTCCACAGTACTGTGGAGGACTTGAACAATCCAGCCATACCAAACGAAATGTACACTGCTGAATCAAAGATGCAAACTTTAGGTCACCATCCCACAAACTGATCCCCATCCAGAAGAGCTTTTTTACTATTATAACTCCCCTTTTTGTGTTTAAAAGAACAGTTCCCAAAGCATGTTGACCGACGTTCGTTTCCTCCACAAAACTCAAATTGTCATATCAAAGTAATAACTAAAAGATTGCATGCTTGGAACAAAGCCATGGATCACTTAACAACGCCCATCTTGCGCCAAATTTGAGAAGATAGGTGATTGCTCGTTCTTCATTTTCGTTGTCCTGTGTGTTGTTTGTCTTGCCTGAAGAAGACCTAAGAGGTTGAAACGCGTCGTGTTTTGTCCTTTGGTTTGTTTGTTCACGTTTGGCGAATACAGTGCTTTAAAAAAAAATTGTTTGGATTTGTGTAGATGATCTTAGTTCATACCAACAGTTTGTCCAGTTGAGAACGTATTTATGTCACCAACCTTATCATCTATAACAGCTGCCAGAGCCAGGCAGTCACAGACATCCATAAACATCTTCCACACCTCAGTGGATCCGTATTTCTTGATGCATTCATCATAGAATCCATACACCTGTGTGACTTGGCGACACTCATGGTTCCCACGGAGCAACGTCACCCTGTCTGGATAACGCACCTGTAACAAGGACAACATACATACTGATCAATCATAATCATGTTAATAGTCACTGTCTGGATAACGCACCTGTAACAAGGACAACCTTCATACTGATCAATCATAATCATGTTAATGGTCACTGTTTGGATAACGCACCAGTACCAAGGACAACATTCATACTGATCAATCATAATCGTGTTAGCATTCAACAAATCATATCAAAGTGGGGAAGGAAAAAGAAAAGAAGCAAAAGATGGAAGCGGGAACTAAAATGTGTACAAACCAGTTACTGAAAAGACAATACCTGCATGTAATAATGTAAGAAAACAGAAAAGAAATTAATGCCATGAAAACGCTATTTTAAAAATATGAGTAGGAAGCAGATTGTCAGAACAGTTTCTGACAAAATGAGACCAAGTTGATTTTTGACAAAAAAGGATTAACACTTTCAGGAACTAATGTAACAAATTTCTCCTCTTTCCCTAATGCATACACAAAATTCAATGTGCTGAATCGAACCTAAAGAGGCACACAAGAGGGCAGACACCTCTGCTAGGGTTGAAAAGTTCCTGGGTGCACCTTTTGATCCATATCCACATGGTCCCACACCAACATTTAGAAGGATGTGCCCTGGGACCACATTCCATCTAGACAGCAAGTGTCATGGAGCTGATTCTGAAGTTTTTACACAATCTTGCTGGTGTATCCTGGTTCCATCCCATGGACCCACACCAGAATTTAATGATTTCATCTTCGTGCCACATTTGAATATTAGATGATAATCTAACTGCAGAGAGCCATAAACAGATATGGATAAAAACTCATTCTAATATTATAATAATCTAACTGCAGAGTGCCAACAAGCAAACAACAGATATGGATGAAAACTTAAACTAGCTTGGTGATAGGTAATATCATGCTTCAGCAAACACCGATTATTCATTCTGCACATAATGCACTCCGATAAATTCATAGCGCTTCACCCTGACTTTTTAATACACATTTTGATATGTTTTTCAAACAATTAAACAAACATATACATGAGATGAAGCAAGTAAGTAATGGACATACTATTCTTAAACTGATAAAAATGAATGACACATCATTAAAACATTAAAGTAACAGGTAGTATATACACATGGCACACAGTGCAGATGAACACAGCAGGAACTCTGACAGTTATACCCTTTTTTTCCCTTCTTTCCAAACACATCTTTCCTGCACTGAAAAACATTGGCATTTACTGTTTCCATTCTTGGACCAGCTATTGTTAATATTCCGATATCTATAGCTATCGTGTTCAGGAAAAAAAACCACATCAACAGTGCGTTGCAAAACACTGGTTTCTAATACTTCTGTTCTTGGACAAACTATTGTCAGTATTTGCATTATGCTGCACAAAGCTATGTCTCAGTTCATCTGCCTCTGAACATTTTTCTCTGTTATCTTTATACACACTGATAAAATAAAAATGGTATCAGTAATAAGATATTCATCTACACTGAAGACAGCTAATTCACAACGGCTCTTAACACTTCTTCAACATAAACAGCAGCAGACAGAAAAAGTTAATATGGAACTTAGTTTGGCCTGACATCAACAGAAATGATAGTTTTCTTGATGTAAAATCTGAAAATGTTATAGCATTGGAAAAATACACTCGACACCCTGTCAACAGCCATCAGAGGTCCTGAAATACCACATATTAATAACCACGCTCCCAAGTTAAGATATGAAACCCCATCCACACAGCCGTTTCTCATCACTGGTCAACAATTTACGTAACAGTGAAAGATGGTCAACATCCTTCAATTCTGATCTGATGCACAAAGCCAACAGGACAAACCCAAGCACAGAGCCTAGTGGGGCTCTCTAGTTCAGAGGTGTAACAGACCCAAGCACAGAGCCCAGTGGGACTCTCTCGTTCAGAGATGTAACAGACCCAAGCACAGAGCCCAGTGGGACTCTCTCGTTCAGAGATGTAACAGACCCAAGCACAGAGCCCAGTGGGACTCTCTCGTTCAGAGATGTAACAGACCCAAGCACAGACCCCAGTGGGACTCTCTTGTTCAGAGATGTAACAGACCCAAGCACAGACCCCAGTGGGACTCTCTCGTTCAGAGATGTAACAGACCCAAGCACAGACCCCAGTGGGACTCTCTTGTTCAGAGATGTAACAGACCCAAGCACAGACCCCAGTGGGACTCTCTTGTTCAGAGATGTAACAGACCCAAGCACAGACCCCAGTGGGACTCTCTTGTTCAGAGATGTAACAGACCCAAGCACAGACCCCAGTGGGACTCTCTTGTTCAGAGATGTAACAGACCCAAGCACAGACCCCAGTGGGACTCTCTCGTTCAGAGGTGTAACAGACCCAAGCACAGAGCCCAGTGGGACTCTCTCGTTCAGAGATGTAACAGACAAGGAAAAGCTGCTTTCAGCAATCTCCTTAGGCTGACGGCCGAGATAAGATTCAGCCATCTGAAAACCATATCACATACGTCTAAACAATTCTGAAGACTATAACGATTATGTACGATGTCAAAAGCTATAAAGGTCCTAACAGGGACAGAAGTCTTGACATCACCAAGGGCAAGAAGACCAACTGAAGGGTTTGAGGAAAGCACGTTCTGTGTTTTGCACCTTAGCAGACTAGTGAGGATCGATCAGACTTCTCAGGCAGATCTCCAGATTATGCAACAGATTTTCCTCCCTACATACCTGTTCATATGAGTGAAAGTATAAACACAACCTCATGGCCACATTCATACACGTGATGATGTCTCCATGCACCCAAAACGTATGAATGACTGCATCATCTTACTCTCGACATTTCCTCAAACTAAATGGTTCACCTTCAAAGCCAGGAGGAGGAGAAAAGACTCTACACCATAGAAGCCTCTGTCAATGTAGTCGCCCAGAAACAGGTAGCTGACATCCGGTGCCTGCCCTCCCACCAGGAACAGTTCCCTGAGGTCATAGAACTGACCATGGATATCTCCACACACCTGCAACCAGAAAGAAATTAACCCTTAACCTGGTATATATTCGCTATAGATATTAAAGAGCCACTGGTGAATTAACAGACTGAAATTCTCAGAAAAACGTGCATCATCTTTATAGGCTTCTATCTTGTTTCTTGTGCATATTTGAACAATATACCCAGAATGAAAAATGTACAGAAATGAACAAAGAATACGAAAAACACAATGTTAGTGATTTAGTGGTCAACTGTAATTCACTCACCTGGATTATATTGGAGAATACAGGTAATCCAATTCGGAATCACACCAATATGCACACACATACACACACACACACACACACACACACACACACACAAACACACACACACAAACACACACACACACACACACACACACACACACACACACACACACATTCTTGGGGTTTATAGCCCTGCCGACCACGGAGGCCATATCAGGGCTGTCACACACACACACACACACACACACACACACACATACGCTCACACACACACACACACAAACACGCACACATATGTCAGATGCACATGCAGACACGCCCACTCATCACATTACATTAGCAATCAATTATCTAAAAGACAAAAAAGTCATTTTTACTTACCTGAATTCTAAATGAAAATATAATGGTGTGTGTGCATGTGTGCGTGCATGCGTTTGCAAGAGAGAGGGAGAGGGAGAGGGAGAGAGAGGCTCGCACAAAAAAAAGGCTCGCCTTGAGTTGGGCTTCAGATTGCCGGCTTCAATTTTCCGTTGAGCGTACAAGTTGGTTTGCTCCACGATCGACCTCAAAATATCGTCACCAACAAAAAGCTGAAAATAGTCCAAAGGATGAGGATTGGCAGGAAAGTTGTCAACAAGCAGACGGCTTTCACCTTCGAACGGCATGTTGATTATTCCATCACCCCCTTCACTACTCCAACACTCATCTTCATCATCTTCAAAGTCTCTGTTGTTTGGGGCTTGATTCATGTCTCTGATGTCGCCCTCAAGCATCACATTTTGTAGAACAGCTTGTAAATCTTCTAAGTTACCATCCTCTTCATCTACATTCTCTACATCGCGGAAAAAATCTTCGAAAAAGTCCTGAAAAACATTCCTACCACGATCCACGTTTCGCGCAGCCGCCATCTTGGTGGTTTTGTTTACGCTTCGACAAGCAGTCTGTATAATCATAGCACAGACACTGAAAACATTGCCTGAACACTGAATATACAGGTTGCAGGGCCCCTCTAGCCTGTATTCCACAAATTGTAGCGCCCCTGACCTGGTTTCTAAGCCAAGAACAATAGGCCTAACCCCAAGCGGCTGATTTGCGTCACTGTGCAGTGCGACTATAGTCGCGACTACCAGTCGACAGTATAAACAAAGCAGCGCGACTATAGTCGCGACTACCAGGGAAAGGGTTAAAGGGTATCATGCGGCTAGCATGTTTTTCAACAGACATGAGGATCCCTCTGCCCAACATGACAATGCAAGTAACTTGGTCTTTGTTTGCAGTGCTACTGTGTAATGCTTGAAAACTAACAAAGATGTTTCTTAACTAAGCCAGAGGTATAGGCGCACACGACACACACACACATGCACATAAAGTGCCTGTAATTTGGTCTTGCTTGGAATACCTTAGTGTTAAGAAAGAAAAGTAACAAAAATGTTTCTTGAATAAGCCTATGCACACACACACACACACACACACACACACACACACACACACACAAAAAGAAAGAAGAAAGATGTGGACAGCAAAGCCTCAGCTTTCTGAACAGGTGATGCTACCCTGAGAAAGGACAAGAATATCGCCAAACCTACACATAAAACAAACAAGAATAGCAGACTGCCATTATGGTCAAACAAAGTCCTTTAACTCTGGTCAAACCTCATGCAAGCCCATCATGTATTTCTTGGTGTGTCTTTAAAAGTATGACAAGACACACTGAAATCATTTTACCTTGCTGAACCTTCATTGTTTTGACTATACCTTAGTGACTGTTGCAAGTTTCCAGCTAAGTTTGTTACCACACAGTCACAAAAGAACATTCAACTTCTCTCTCTCCCAACCCCCTCCTCCCTCTCCCCTTGTGAATGCTATTTCACTTACCGAATCTAGCTTGCAATGCATAATGTAGATATCAATGCACGTAACAAGCCTCATGTTTCCTCACTGACATCTGTACATTAGTTCTTGCAAATTTGAAGAAAATGTTGAAAATGCTCTATCTCTCAATATCAGAGAAAGTGAAAGAAAAAAAATCTAATAAAAAATGAAATAAAATAAAACTTGGATCTGCCTCTCAATCTGGATCTCAAAGTTCAGTGGGTTTATCGGTTGGACCACAGTCCATCTTTCCATCAGGTTTGGCTCAGTCATGTTCTGCCGACAGACAGACAGACCCACCGACAGACGTGAGGTGAAGACATAAACCTCCATGGCTGAGGTATCAAACCACAGCCTGTCCATACAGAACTCTGACAACACTCTCAATACAAGGCTATTCTTTTTTTATTTCTTTCATCAAGGGAATCGCCTTAAGAATGTTTTGAAAATGTATCCACATTTTCACTGAAAAACAGTGAGGAAAAATGAGACATTGACATCTACATTATATATTGCAAGCTGACCACTCCCTGTGGCAGAGAGTCAGCAGTGAATGCTTTGCTTCCATGGCAGTCAGCACATTAAAGGCAATATTATATATATTATATTGGGTATTTATATAACGCCTATCCTCGGTCACAGACTAAGCTCTAAGCGCTTTACAATAAACACACTACCTCACTCACTCAACGGGCTGCCTACCCAGGTAGAGCCGGCCGAAGTGCAGCCTACTGGCGCTCATTCAGTCGTTTCCCGTACCATTCAAATATCAGTCACTCATTTTCATTTATCCCTCCAGTTTCTCACATAGGATGCATGCGATTTTTATACGTGTCCTCCATTGCCACCGGTACACGATGGCACACGATAACACAATAGACGGCCTGTGTTCTTAAAACCTCTGCACGGTCAACGACGTACTGACATGGACAGGAGCTGAGATCCGCTTGACATTGCTCTCCGCTGACAGGACTTCTATGGCCTTCTCACACAGCTCCTTCACTTCACCCTCCTTGATCAGCTCACAGCGCTTCAGCTGTTCAATCTGCCTGAACAAAGAACAGACCACTCTTAGAGCAGACATCTAACATCAACTCACAGCGCTTCAGCTGTTCAATCTGCCTGAACAAAGAACAGACCACTCTTAAAGCAGACATCTAACATCAACTCACAGCGCTTCAGCTGTTCAATCTGCCTGAACAAAGAACAGACCACTCTAAAAACAAATATCTAAAACAACAATATTTGGGATGATTTGCATGTGACTGAAAGAGATCCTCCTCTTCCTTCCTCAGCTAGAGGACTGAGGTTTACCATCTGTAAGACAATTGCGCATGTTTTCAATCCCAACATTAAGATGGAAGATTCCATCTTCAGGGATGATGTCTAAAACATGACAACAGAGCCTATATGTTTTTTTCTCTGTGTGTGTGTGTGTGTGTGTGTGTGTGTGCGCGCGCGCGTTATATTACTGTGAAAAAAATGGTGTGATTCCTGTTCAACAAGCAGGCTTTCGAAAAGGTTGTTGTACCACAGACCATTTAGTAAAACTGACCAGTCACATTAGAAGACAATTCTCCAGCTGAAAAAGTACTTTGGCTACATTTTTTAATGTTGAAAAAGCCTTATGACTGTGTACGGCATGCAAGGCTACTTTTCAAATAAAAAGATGTTGGTATTTGTGGGAGAATGTTTGATTACATTAAATGCTTCCTAACAGAAAGAAGCATATGCACACAGATTGAAAGAACTTACTCATCCTTTAGAAATGTAGATATGGATATTCCTCAGGTATCAGTTATTGCTCCAATGTTGTTCACAATACTAATCCATGATCTTCCCAAATCTATGTCAAAAGCAATGCATGTAGTTCAATATGCAGATGATATCGCTATTTGGTTTAACTGTACATTAAGGAAGCATTCTAATAAAAGAACAATAAACTTTGTACAGAAGTTGTACCAAAAGGAATTGGATAAATTATCTATATATATGAAGAACAATGGATTAGAGCTATCTGAGAAAAAAAAACATGTCTTATGTTGTTTAACAACTGGTGAGAACCCAAAGATGCTACCCTGGCTTTTGCTAGATGGTCAGATTCTAGAATATAACAAAAAGTTGAATTCCTGGGGGTATTTTTTACTCCTAAGCTGAAGTGGAAAACGCATATTGAAAATTTAACTAATAAAACAAGAAAAAGATTAAACGTTCTTAAAATTGTATGCTGTCAACCATGAGGTCAGGACTGTCATACCCTTTTACATCTATACATCTCTTTAGTCCGATCGAAATTGACATTTGTGCAGGAAGTGCATTTCTCTGCACCTAATTCTCTTTCAAAGAGATTGCAAAGCTTGGATGGTAAGGCCATGAAATTAGCTCTGGGAGTCCCATTTCATACAAACACTTATAGATGTTATAAACAAACAAATATATTACCACTAAATGAGAAGCAAATATTGGATGTATCCAAATCTATTGTCAGAAGTCTTACTGTAAAAAATTCAGTTACTGAAGAAATACTGATGGATTCCAGTAAAGATTTTCCTAAGAGGTCTAAAAACATGTCGTATATTCAACCAGTTAGAAATGACGCATCTGACTTTATGTCACATTGTAATATTGATATTACTGCTATACCAGAATTTCTTGCAGTACCTCCAGTGCCTCCTTGGGAGCACCTAAATGCTTCTTTTGATTACAAGTACACTATGTTAAAGAAAAGTAATAACGTAAATATTTTAACAACTGAAATTCGTGAACATTTAGAAAACAGCTATCCAAATCATTTAAAAGTGTTTACTGATGGGTCAGTAATGGAATCCTCCGACAGTGGTTCTGGTTTTATAGTACAAATTTTAAATGTCAGGAAATCATATTATTCAGGAAAGTGGTTTTCAATCCATACCTCAGAATTATATGCAATACTGAAGGCTTTGACTTACATATATGATACACCAATTGTTGATTCCAAACCCGTTTTACAGTCGCTTGAGTGTTGGGACTGCAAAGCTAGAAAAGATTTGCTTTTTGAAATAAAACATTTACTGCATTGTTTTATAACTCTACGCATAAGAACTGATTTTTGGTGGGTCCCATCTCACTGTGGTATAATGTGGAATGAAATAGCAGACAGTCTTGCAAAAGAAGGAGCAAACAGAAAAGTTGAAAATGTATTAAACAATCCCTTAGATTTGTCCTCTTGTGAACGAATCCAAATTATGGGCAAGTTTATACATAAGCAGAATTTTAGTCACAAAATGGCAACTTTACCATTATGCCCAAGGCACATTGTTAGATTAATTCATAAATTAAGGCTGAATACGTGGAACACTAAATATAGTCATGGCATTTCTTGTGTCTGCAGAGAAAACATTTCTGTGCATCATCTTTTGTTTGAATGCTCAGTGTTGACCTCGCTCTATCAGGAGAAAGGTATTGAGATGAATAACTTTGATGATGTCAATACTGTCTTGTCCACATGCTGCTGAAATTGCCATGGTTACTTAACAATGACAGGTTGCAAAATTTTTATAAAGATCAACAATTTTGTGTACCACTAGGGTATGTCACTTATGTAAACATGCATGAATCAGATGTGGGTTTGAAAGGACTTACATGGATGGTAAGTTGAGTGTGGATTTTTTTTTTTTTTTTTTTTTTTTTTTGGCGGGGGGAGGGAGGGGTTGTTTGTCTTTTTTTAAGTGTCTAATATCATCTGACGATGAAAAGACATTAAATAAACCACTGAACTGAACTCTGTGTGTGTGCGTGTATGTGTGTACATGCCTGTGTGCATGTGTGTGCGCGCGCGCGTGCGTGCGTGCATGCGTGTGTGTGTGTGTGAGTGTGTGTGTGTCTGGATCTGGATCTCCGCCTGTGGTTGTTGGTTGGCGGCTAGTTGTAGGAGCCAGTAATGGCTATTACACAACTGGTTGCGCAGCGTAAGACTCTAAAAGATTAAAAACAGAGGGGGATATGGGGGGGAGGGGGAGGGGTGTTGACGGGTTAGTGGTGTGTGTGTGTGTGTGTTTTCTTGTTGGCTGGTTGGTTGGTTTTGTGCATGTGCTCACACACAGATCTTTGGACTCACTCAGAAGACCTGGGTGGATGATAAGATAAGATAAGATAATGTTGCTTATAGCCCAGCCGACCGCAGAGGGCCACATCAGGGCTGTCACCACGTTAAAATCAACTCACCAGTCATTTGAAAAAAAAAAAAAAAAAAAAAAAAAAAAAAAAAAAAAAAAAATCCAACTTTCACACATCGCATTAAATGACATCGTCTAGAAACGCACCAGAAATTGCATTAAAAATCTTTCTTCCGTAAAATCTTAAATCAGATGAAAAATGTTAATCTCTTTCAAAAACCCAAGGATCACATCAGGTGGGACATCCCTGAACAGGATCTTCATGGACTCCGCTGTAAAATGTTTGTGTCTCACATCGTGCAAGTCCCAACACTCTAAAATAACATGTTTCATTGTGAGTGGTGCATGACATGGAATGCACCACGGAGCTTCTTCACTCTTTAAAAGGTAGGAATGGGTAAAATACGAATGGCCGGTGTGCAGCCGGCACAGAACCGTTTCCTCTTTACGACCACCCGACGTAGATGGGAGGAAGTCTTTAAGGTTTGGACGGATCTGAAAGAGTTTGTTATTCGTCTGTGTGTTCCAATCCTCCTGCCAGAGGTCTCTCACATAATCGTTAATTTTGGGTTTCACATCTGAGCAGGGGATATAAGTGTTGGACAGTTTCTCTCTTGTGGCGTTCTTGGCTAAACGATCAACCATTTCGTTCCCGCCGATGCCAACATGGCCAGGAACCCAAGCAAGAGTAATGTTGTAACCGTCCGCCTTCAACTTGCTAAAAAGTTCAAAAAAAAGTAAAAGTTCTGGATGCTGAAGGTTGCGGCCAGCTATGGCCTCCAAAGCTGACAGCGAATCCGACAGAACCAGAAAGTCCCTCCTCGAAGAATGGGAGATTATCTTCAAAGCCAGTACTAGAGCAGTAAGTTCAGCAGAATAGACAGAAGCATCTGAATGTATATGTTCCAACAATATCTGAGAAGGAGCCCCAGGGCAGTAGGCTGCACAGGCCACTCCATCCTCAGACTTGGAACCGTCAGTGAAAACTTTTTGATAGGATGGGAATTTGGAACAGAGCTCGGCATACAAAGCCTTGTACGCCAGAGAGCTGGTAGACACCTTACGGAAAGCTGCGAGATCAAAACGAATCTCTGGTGTGAAAAAGGTCCATGGAGGTTGATCCGGAAACTTGGAAAAATCGGAAACTACTCCCAGGTCTATACCTGCATTCCGCACGTGAGGCTGCATACGAAGCCCAAACGGCGGAATACATTTCGGGTTTGTTTCAAACTTACTTTGGAACGGAGGGTCAAAAACACAGTCATAGGCAGGATTCTGCGGTTCTGAGAACAGTCGGATGTAATAATTCAAAGACAGTTTCAGCCTGCGATTGGACAACGAAGGTTCGCCCGCCTCTGCGTACAGGCTGTACACAGGGGTGGTGCGGAACGCTCCAAGACAGAGACGAAGCCCTTGATGGTGGATAGGGTCCAAGAGTTTGAGGTAAGATGATCTTGCGGAGCCGTACACAGCACAACCGTAGTCCAGTTTAGAACGGACCAGGGCTCTGTAGAGGTGCAACAAAGTTTTCTTATCAGCGCCCCAGTCGGTGTGTGCTACGACCCGCAGAATATTCAGTGCCTTTTGGCAAGCAGTTTTGAGATTTTTAATATGGCTGAGAAAGTTAAGTTTTTGGTCAAAAATGACTCCCAGAAATTTGGCCTCTTTAACAGCTGGAATGGGAGATTTCCCGACGTGAAGTTCAGGATCTGGAAAAAACTGACGGAAATTATGGAAGTGAATACACTGGGTTTTTGTAGCAGAAAAGGTGAAACCGTTTTCATCCGCCCACCGATGGATTTTATCTACGCAAAGCTGGAGCCTGCGCTGGACACTCGGGTACAGGCTTCCAGTTGCGTAGACAGCAAAATCATCCACAAACAATGAGCAGTCTGAACCCTGCTGAACTGATTTAACAATGTTGTTGATTTTAATACTAAAGAGGGCAGGAGACAGGATGCTCCCCTGTGGAACACCCAACTCCTGCTCGTGGACATCAGAGAGAGTGGTGCCAACCCGACCTGAAACTGTCGTTCTGCCAAAAAATTTTGAATAAAATGAGGAAGATGACCTCGAAAACCCAGATCGTGGAGATCATGAAGTATCCCCGACTTCCAGGTGGTATCGTAGGCCTTCTCCAAGTCGAAGAAAATTGCCACTGCATGCTGTCTGTTCAAAAAAGCGTTCCTAAGTGTAGATTCCAGACGAATCAAATGGTCAACTGTACTACGATGTTTGCGGAAACCACACTGTTCTTTCGCCAAAAGGCCATCGGTTTCGAGTTTCCACATGAGCCTAGCATTGACCATTTTTTCCATCAATTTACAGACACAGCTGGTCAAAGCTATGGGACGGTAGTTAGATGGATTAGACAGATCTTTTCCAGGTTTGGGGATGGGAATAATGAGGGCTGTCCGCCAAGAGGGTGGAAAGCAACCTGTAGTCCACACGTGGTTGTATACCTGTAACAGGATGTTCAGACCTTCTTGCGGAAGATGTTTCAATAGTTGATAATGTATGTCATCTATACCTGGAGAGGAATCGCTGCAAGAGAGTAAGGCAGATTTCAGCTCGTTTAATGTGAAAGGAAGATTGTAGTCTTCCATGTTGTCGGATGAAAAGTTGCAGGGCGATTTTTCTTTTAGGGCTTTGTTTTTGACAAAAGTGACTGATTTATTAGAAGAGGAGGAATTCTTTTCAATGGTTGAAGCAAGCAGATTAGCAACTGCTTTCTTCTCTGTTATTAAAGAATCCGAAAACTTGAGATGGTTCACAGTGGGACAGGTGTTCTTCCCTTTGAACCTGGGTGGATTGGAGTTTGCACATATGTTAACCACAGAGAGAAAATCTCCATTTGCCTGGCCACCTTGGATGGGAACTGAACCCAGGGCCCTTGGATCATGAGCAAATGCTTTATCCACTGGGCCCAAATTACCCTCTTCCACCAAATTTCATTGAAGTCAGTTCAGCAGTTTCTGCATCGCTTTGCAGACAAACCAGCCAACACTCACATGTGAAAACATACCTCTTTGATATACATAAGTCTCAATCATAAGAGTTTAATCATTTATCAAAGCGGTGATGCTGCCTCAGACAGGAAGCCACTCACCTTTCCAGATCATGATAAGATGTCATCTTCCTTTACCTTGAAACTGAAACAACAAAACAGCGCCAGTAATGTAAGGTCATGCACAATCTGTCAAAGGTCATCAATATCTAACACCAAAAAGTACACTTCTCAGCAATTAAGCAATTTTTTTAAAGATCAATCATAGTTGAATATCATTACCTGAAAACAAAAGTGCCAACATTTCATTACAATGGATTGGATTAAGTTCTAGTCGCTTTCTTTATGCAAACTTCACTCAATCTGGCCAAAGTCTGGCAAAACCAAAACAAAAATTTGTGTTCTTTCAAGTTGAATCTACCTCACTGTAAATGAATTTGTTAATCACTCAGTGTAAATGTTTCATTTCCAGGATTTGCGATAACCAGTGATTACTGCTATATTACTGGTTCAGATGACAAAATATCAACAAAAGTATCTGCCACTGGTATTGCCCACCATTAAATTTTCATTTGACTGCATATTGGTGGTGGAAAAGTGGCAAGTTACATTCGTAGCATGTGACTTATATTAACAGTTGTGACAGAATGGAGGAAGTCCATCGCTACAAGACTGAAAAATATGGCAGTCTATTCAGCAGATTTAACCAGTCTAGCTTCCATGTTAAAAGTCCTCACCATAATTTTAGGCTCAGCTGTCTATGGTCTCATAAAACGGCTCTTGATTCCTGGTCAAAGAGTTCAAGATGAATCAAGACAAAGAGGAACGAGAGTGATTTTCATGAGCCTTAAATTTTCCGCTTAGGAGTCTAATAACTACATGGATAAGACATCCCACACAATGTGACTTGGCCTTTGGGCATCCGACCATCCAAGAGGTACAGGTTTAAATCATGACAGTGTAAAAAAAAAACTTTCTGACAGCAGAAGGGCATCTTAGAGTCAAGTTGGATGCACACCAGCCCGTAAAAATTATTAAAGGGCTGAAAACACCAACATGAGAGGGCTTTTTCTGTGAAGACCTTCGGCTTCAAAAGCTAACCAAGTCTTATCACAGGGATAATGGCCCTAAAAAGAGCATTCTTCCTACTCAGTCAGATCTTACATGAGTTTATAAATAGAATTGGTCACTGAGGTGTACATGTCTACAGTATATTTATAGCCAAGCTGACCACTGACATCACAATAAGGGCTGAAAGGACAAATTAGAATCAGAGGTTAAAAAAAACTAAAAAAAACAATGCCAGTTGCATGTAAAGCTACAACCACTCCAGGTGTTTAAATGAAAGAAAAAAAAAGAGAAGAAAAATCAGCAACAACAAAACAGTGTGTGTGTGTGTGTGTGTGTGTGTGTGTGTGTGTGTGTGTGTGTGTGTGTGTGTGTGTGTGTGTGTCTGTCTGTCTGTCTGTCTCTGTCTGTCTGTGCAGGAGGTACTCAGAACCCCCCCCCCCTCCCCCCCTCTTTCTGCTCTAAGGGACTGGACTGCATCCATCACTCATGGATGCCCTTCAGCTGTCAATTTTTTTTTTCTCTCCTGGAGCTGCTGAGATTCAAACCAGCAACTTCAGGATGTGTGGGCGTCCCAACACATCGCTTTCTCTATGTGCATGTCATGCCTGCATCGCTGTGGGACACCTGTTTAATGTTGGGAAATCAAAGAAAGTTCACGACCGCTTTTCCTCTGCCATTGCCTTCAGGGTTCTGGTGCTCTTCTTACTAAAATCCAAAGCCGTTTCATGAGATTAAAGACTAATCAACCTACAAATCCCCTTACTCCAACCTAAACCGCCAGCAAACTGCTTGATAGACTAGCATACTTCTCAGTCGTGTAGCTGTGACTGTGAGCTTATTCCATTCTGCTTTCATGCGTCACAGTGAGTTCTGTCAGAATAATTTGTTTTAATAAACCTGCATAGAGTACAATATCTTGTGTAATTCCATTGTCACTAGCGATCTCTGGATGATTTTCCCATTCTGGAAGGGTTTTTAATTTTTTGTTTTTTGTGCTCTCCCTGTTTTCCATCACAATAAATTATAATCAAGTTGGTTCAGCGACGTATGCAGCCAGATCCAGATCCAGACCTAGGTTTTAAAAAGTATATGCAATAACTCTGCCAGGTAACATGGACAAACGAAATACAAGACAAAAATTGTCTTGTAATTCGTTTGTCCGTGTTATCTGGCAGAGTTACTTCAAATACTTTTTTAAAATTTGTTTAAATTTCCACCTGCAGTCACCTCACTTCGCAACTAGTAAACTCTGCTTCCATGCTCTTGATGTCAGAGCTCTTTCAGACTATAAATGTTTTACCTCTGGCTGTGCTGGGGCTTCTGGAGGGACGTTCTTCTGGCAGTGCTAACCACACACTGGCAGTTTATTTAAGCACTAGGATGTGTCTGCATATGTGTCAGCTGCCCGAGGTTAAAACAACAGCTCCATCCTCCCAAGAAGAGAGAGCGACGAGGTCACGATCAGCAGTTCAGCCAACTAGCTGCAGACACCGACTACCGGCTAATGTCGTTCCTCCCACGAACAATTGTGGACTGGAACTCCCTACCCCAGGATACTGTTGATGCCAAAACCCCTGACACATTTGTGTCACTGGTCAATAGGCACCTTCAGTAGATTTCTAAATAAAGCTGTCTTGTTGTGTGCATGGATGAGTGGAAGGAAGTTGCGGGCCTGAGCTGCCTACTGCAGCCTGGGGCCAGCTAGCCCATAGTAATGGATGAAAAGCGGCCGTGGTAGCCTGCTGGTAGCTCCGCACTTAGCTTTTATTTTTTTATTTTTTTATTTTTTTGTGTAGGCTAGTGACTAGGTAAGTTAGGGGTGGGGGTGTCTCTTTGTGGTACATGGTATGAATGTGTGTAATCTCATGTTTATGAAAAAGGAATTAGAATAGGTTGTTTTTTTGTTTTGTTTCTTTTTTTTGCTTTGCAGCAGATCCCCCGTTTATAGTCTCATAATAATCAGCCTGTTGATTGTGGAGACTCAACGGAAGAAGATGTACCTTCATTTACGTGAGGCCAACAACTGCACGCCAAAACTCAACCTTCTAGTTCTTTCATGACTGACATGAATTCAACTATAAAGAACATTAACAGATGTTAATACACACACATGCAAAATAAGTTAATTGCAAACTTGGTCAGATGATTCTAGGCATGGTAAATATAATCATCTCAACCTGACAACAACTGGTCAACTTCATAAACTTCATGGTAATCACGAAATCAGCCCCCCTAGTTCGACGGAAACAAGCATTTTTTTTTTTATAGGAAATCTATCTGAGGAAGAGAGGGTGCAGGCAGGAACCCCTTGAGCTAAAATTCCTTCTAGAACCTTATCGTTTGGTTGCACAGAAACTGCGATACGTAATTTTCATGATAAAAAGAACTAAAAAATACCTACTTTCAATATCATGAGTTTCCCGCAGAGCTTCTCATTCGCCGTTCTGATAGGCTGTCTTATAATAGCGTAAGACTGTAGTTCTCGTTGAGTTCCCATGTGAAACGAGAAAACTTGTTTTTTTAGTAATTACCACCAGAAAGCAAAATTGACATTGAAATTATGTTGCAATATCAAATAAATTCACGATGCATATTGATTGTACAGTTTTTCCCTGTCAATAGCAATAGTGTTTTTTTCTCGTTTTAACGACATTTCGTGCTGTCAACAAATGCTGTGGGGGTCGTCTTCAAAAGAGTACCAGACTGGTGGAATCCGATGCTTTCCACTTCATCTGCTGGATTATTAGTGGATCACTTTTTTCATCGCACTCTGTCAGCTGAATTGCACTATACATTATGGGAAATATTCATACTGTTGGACCAAATGAAGCGCTTGTGATTTCAGGTTTGCATTGTGGTTAAGACGAACAAATGATGCAGAACACATGATGCAGAACTTAGTAGTAATTGTGGCGTAACTCCCAGTGTCATTATAAATGATAATCATTGATTCATCAGACCCAGTCTTGCATAGCACTGTGACGTTTGTTTTATAATTTCATTTCGTGAACAATTTGATGTATATTTGCCGATAAACGAAAAAAAGAAGTCACGATTCCCCCAGTGACAGTGTCATATTGGCCTATTTTACATAGTTGTTTTGAAAACACCAGAACGTGCTATACGATTATGCAGCAGAAAGAAAAAAAAGAGAGATTGGACAAACATTGCGTGTGCTACAGATCCATGTATCAAATGAACACGTAAATGACTGATGATGACTAGTGCGTCCGGTCCATAGAACACCCAGTCATATCCAATCAGACCTCGTCAGGGGCTGATATTGATAATTAAGAATATCCAGTTAGAGCCAGGGGGACATGGGCAAAATACCCATTAACCCCCAGATTTTTAATGACGAAACAATGAACATTTACTTAAGACCAATCTGGATATTATCACATTAAGCATCAAATAAACCTTATCAGTGTGTGTGTGTATGTCTGTACACTAACAGGCAAATAAGCCTTACCAGTGTGTGTGTGTATGTCAGTACACTAACAAGCATGTGTATGTGTAAGAGAAAGAGGGCAAGACACAAGACACATTTGGTCTGGAAAAGTCAAAAAGAAAATAAGAAAAGCAATTTTGTAAAGATTCCTCCTTAAACATCAAGGATATATGTGACCTTCCACCACAAAACCAGTCTTAACTCGATTTTTGAAAGTTCTGAGATATACATATATTTAAAATCTACAGATTTTTCTGATTAATTTGATATAAAAATGAAGGCTATAGGGAAAAAAAAAAGTTATGGTCATTTGAAGTGGGTTACTGTGCCGACAGCCATTTTGAGAAAACGGCTTCTAAAGTTTTTGCTATCATCTCCAGCATATTTTCCTTAGCAATGGCATCTTACTTTTTACCCTACTTATTTGTAGATGACACACAGAGAAACCGGGAGAGCGTCACACACACTTTCGAACAGTATATAACACGATGAGGTTCTGTAAGGGTTGCGTTAAGTTTTAGGCAAGTGAAAATGGGTCATTTTGCGTTAAAAGAAGTTCATTTTGATTTGAGGTTAGGCTTTTAAATCTCAATTTTAACTAATGTATTGGTTGTTTAGGAGCAAATGGATAGTGCCACATGAAAGTTTAGGGTGTAAGGAACACATTTCTGCAAAAAAGTCAAAATGCCTCAGGTAGACCCTCACCAGCTATTTTCAGCTGTAGCCATGAAGTAGGCCACGCGAGTTAAGACTGGTTTCGTGGTGGTGGGTCACATATATATTATATTCCTCACGTGTTTGCATACACACACACACACACATGCACACAGTAGAGAGGGCTGGGATACTTTGTTGTTTTTGATTCATTTGGAGTTGTGTTTTTATACATGCACACACATGCATATTCTCCTCTCCTCTCTCTCTCTCTCTCTCTCTCTCTCTCTCTCTCTCTCTCTCTCTCTCTCTCTCTCTCTCTCACACACACACACACACACACACACACACACACACACATGCACACACACACACACACACACACAGCCTCACACATACAGACATCGACTTGCACACAATCACACAGATGCAGTATACACACACATTCACATATGCACACATAATTAAACACATGCACAAGCATACACACACACCTACACATATACACACATGCACACCCACACATATAAACACACGTACACAGGCACATACACTCTTTGATCTATGGACATTATAGACAAACATGTGCATGCATGTATAGACCTGCACACATGGAGGCATTTTTATGGACACACACATGCATGCACACACATGCACCAACACATGCATGCACTCAACACACATTCACACAAACACAAAGGTAGCATAATTTTGTTAAAAGATGTGTTTCAATGAAAATACAACCGCTTCTTGCAAGGTCCACTTTTCATAAGGTTTTCATGAAAAAAAAAAAGTGCTTCAATTCTCATAGAACATCTTTAAATATATCCCTGATGGGCTATTCTTTTTTTCTTTTAACCTCCCCATATTGTCTTCTTTCAGTGCAGTTCAAAGAGGTGTCCGGATGGGTCTCCAAACTAGTCATGATTGGGTCTGAATGGGCGTTCATATTAATCCAATCCCAAGTCTTACAAGAAAGAAGATACCTAAAAGATAGTAGGAAGAAAGTTAGTATTGACAGAAAGAAGCTTTACATCTGATTGTCTTCCTTATGGTTGAAGGAGACTGATCGCTGTGGTCACATTCATTCACTTGCATGATGTGCTACAACATACATAATGTGCGTGAATTTGTTAGATTTAGGAAACATTTCTTGTACACAGACACTCACGGCCTGCTCACTCAGATTCAGTCAATCATTTTTTTTTTTTCCGGCTATCTCTTATTTGTAGTAAAACTTGTTGTTTGCCCACTTAGCTTCTCGTTTGTCGCTTTTCTTTCTCTCAGTGATAACTGTTGATATCTTGTGTACATGCGGTGACCCGAAGAATGAACTGTAGAAAGGTGAGACAAAAGCAACAGGCATACAGCACACAGATGGCAAAATAGGTTATTTGATTTCCTTTTTCTGAAAGTAAACTATATATCTTTTGTTCTTAGAGATAAGACTACAAACCTATCATCATAATTGCTGCGAAGTTAAGAGTCATAAGAAGGTGATACCTAATCAAATTCTACTGCTCAGGATTTAAAATTCCAGGGAGAAAATTCCATTTTAAGTTCACTGGGAGAATTCTTCATTCCCCCCATCCCCCCAGTAAGTTTCATATTTCGGGAAAAAAAATTTCCTCATGTAAGAAATTCCGGCAAGAAGATTTCTTGTCAACTGTTGAATTTGAGTGTAGGTCTCTCTCCTCCCTCGAAGATTGCTGGGCCATAGGAACTGTAAACTTCAGTTAAAATCATAACACTTGTAGTCACTGTACAAGTATAATAAGTATGATTTTGTTGATTAATTGTAACAGTTTCAGTAAAGGTTAGAGGGACAGTTAACTGACAAATGAAGAATGCAGAATTTGCGAAGATTATTTTGAAACTATTAGCAAAATAATTTTAGCAACCTAATCTAATCATTTGGTGATTTTACTTAGGTGTATTAATTTGTAACTGTGCTACGACTGTCATCTCCATGTACTCAGTCTGCAAATATCATGACCAGATTATACCAAGTGGCACCTGTCAAAAAGAATGAGAACCTCACACCAGGTGCGCCATGGTATGACAGTAGAGGCTGTCCAACTGCCTGGGGCAGGCATTCGCTTTTGTAGAACTAATGGTGAATTCAGTGACCCATCAGCTGGGCAGAAGCAACTTTTCAAACATCTGCTTCAGAGAAACAGCAGTTCAGAATTGTTTTGCCGATGTTAGATAAACATTACGACAGTTGAAGATTTCCCTTCTTGAATTTGAACATTTGGCCATTTTAAGTTACTTGTTACATTGACACTGTTTGCCCACTGATATACACTGGTTGTCTAGTTCCAGCGATTTGCTGACAAAATGGCAGACGATGATAAATTGTTTTTTCATATACTGGTTGTCTAGTTTGGATGATTTCCTGACAAAATGGCAGACGATGATAAATTCTTTTTTCCAGTTTCTTTGTGCTTTAATTCATTTGATCACTGATTTAATAGACAGGTGGTTTTGCCTAGGGACAGGTGAAAACTTCATCTACCTGCCCCATAGGGCTTTATCCCAAACTCCCACAGCCAGCCGCCCCTGTCCCTCATCTCTCTCACAGTGTGTGTGTCTCACGCTCACTCTCATGCTCTCTCTCTCTCTCTCTCTTCTCTCTCTCTCTCTCTCTCTCTCCTCTCTCTCTCTCTCTCTCTCTCCACACCATCTCCCTCAATCCCTGTATATTTTGACATTCTTAAAGTAAAAGATGTTGAATACAAAAGGCATATTTCTCAAACAAATAACATTTTTATTCCCAGTAATCCCAGTTCCTGGAAGATTGAGAAACAGGTATTATTAGTTGTGTTGCATGTGTGTGTGTGTGTGTGTGTGTGTGTGTGTGTGTGTGTGTGTGTGTGTGTGTGTGTGTGTGTGATTTTGTTAACATATGTGCTGTTTGAAACTTAATTACTGCATGCCTTCTTAGTGCATTCAGGGGATGTTAGTATGTCTGGGAGAGAAAAAAAAACCCACAAGCGAAAAATAACCTTCAGTGATCATTATGCCTTTTTTTTTTCCAGGCGGGTGCTGTGGTTCACAAGGTCGGAAGTACATCATTGGTGGCTGGGGATGGGCGTGGTGGCTTGTCACAGACACTCAGTCGTAAGATTCCATTGTCAATCAATAAATCAGAAGATAGTTTATACATCGATGTTTTGCCTTTGCAACCAGCTTCATCTAGAGAGTCTAAAGTTACGTGTTTTCATCTGTCAGCAAGCAGAGGGCTTTTGTTGTAGTCTGACTAATGTGTAATGAGAATGGAACAATGACAGCTGTCAGTGTGACAGTGTCTACTAGCTCGTGTGGCTTTTGAATGAAGGGGGAGGGGTGTTTAAATGTGTGTGTGAGGCTATGCTAGTTTTTTTGTTTGTTTGTTTTTGTTACATTTTACTGTTGTTTTTTCATGTTTTTTTGTTGTTGTTTTTTAAAGATTTCTAAATCTTTCTTTTTTAACTGTGGGTGATAAGTGAAAAGGTACGTTGGTAGGCACCTCAGCCCAGTGCCCTGAGGGTGTCAACAAATAAGTTATTGTACTATGGATTCGTTGTGTATTTTAAATGTATGTTTTTATACATCAATTATGTTTGTTTCTTTTTTTTTTAAATGGCAGTATTTTTTTCTTAATGTGGTGACAGCCGTAAAAGTTCTTTATGTTGTTGGCTGGGCTATGATAAAATGAAACCAGAACTACTGGCAGTGTGTGTGTGAGAGAGAGGGAGAGAGAGAAAGAGAAGAGACAGAGAGGGAGATCTATCAATCAGTGTGAACAATAAGGTTCAGAATTTAAACACTGACTCGGAGCAAAAACTGGATCACTAGGAAGATGCATAGGGAGGATGTGTCAAGAAACCATCATAGCGTATTGCAGTGTTTGTATTCTGTCTACATCCGTCTCATGACAGTTATTTGAACAGTAGAATATATATCTCCTCCTAGAAGCAGTGTTTGTTTTCACCTGTGTCTGTCAATTGGTCTCCACCAAGGAGGCATTTTTTTTGTTTGTTTGTTTTCACCGGTGTCTTTATGTTTGTGTGTTTGTCAGCAAGATTACATAGAAATTGTCAAAGCTGTTTTGATCAAATTTGTGTGTAAATTTTGGAATGTGGCCCTAGGACAAATCCATTAAATGTTGCAGTATCTTTAGAAATTGAGGAGTGTGGGGGGGGGGGGGGGGGGGGGGGGGGGGGGGGGCACAGGTTTCCCCAGTTAAAATACAGAGAGGGCTGGGAAGAATACATTTTTTCCCTACCCAATATTTTTAATAAAATGAGACACCAAATAACCAAGGAGAAGAGGAGACAAAGAATGAGGAAACATTGAACACACTTTTGAGCCATGGCATTGTCTGTTCCTGAATGGTAAACAGAATGGTATTTTGGTGAGATCAATAATTAGGTGTAACATCTTGGCTCAGGGCGCATTAGATGGCACTGTTTTGTTTCTTTGGATGAAAAAAATCTTAACTGCTTGTTATCATATGCTGCCCTCTATTCCCCTTCTCTTTTGCAAGAATTTCGAAGATGGGACATGTACACACAGACATCATCATCATCATCATTCTCTTGCCCATGATGGGCGTAGAGGAGAGATGAGAAACACTCTCGAAGCCAGGCACCGCCATCCGGCCCTGTCCTCTGCCTGTCGCATCAGCGTAGGGCCATCCATCCTGGTCCATTCTTTGATGTTGTCCATCCAGCATTTGGCTTGTCGTCCCCTTCGTCTGCCACCTTCCAGCGTGCCCTGGATGACTGTTTTGGGCAGTGAATTGTGGCGTATGACATGCCCGAACCACGACAGCTTCCTCTTCTTGACTGTTGCCAAGAGGGGTTCTTGGGGGCCTGCAAGTGATGCTATTTGGCTCCTCACAAGGTCGTTTGTCTTCCGGTCTTGCCAAGAGATCCCGAGCAAGCGCCTGAAGCATTTAGTTTCAAACGTCTGGATTCTCTTGGTGGTCTGTGCTGTCATGGTCCAGCTTTCGCAGCCATACAGCAGGATGGACAGCACCAGGGACTTGTACAGCTTCATCTTTGTAGGAAAGCTGATCTCCCTGCTCTTCAGATCTTGTATTAGCTTTGCCATTGCTGCTGTTGCGATCGCTAGTCTGGTCTTGATTTCTGTTGTAGAGCGACCGTCTTTGGTGAGAGTGGCGCCAAGGTATTTTGAAAGCGCCCACTTCTTCAAGCTGTTGTCCGTTCATGTAGATTTCAGCATGGTGTTGGTTGTGCTGTTGACCAGGACTTTGCTTTTTTCTGTGCTCACTTCCATTCCATATGCACCTGCCCTTTCTTCCAGTCTCTTTGTCAGGTCTTGTAGTTCTTCGTTCTGCCTCCCATCAGTCGATGTCATCTGCGAACCTCAGATTATGATGGTTCTTCCTCCGATGGAGACAGTGGAGTGGAAGTCATGGAGGGTTTCACGCATTATGTTTTCCAGGAAGAGATTGAACAGTACGGGAGATAGCAGGCAGCCTTGACGGACTCCAACTGTGTCTTGAAGTAGTCCCCTATCTGGTTGTTGAGGAGACTGCGCTGCTGGCGGTGTTATACAGCGCCTGGATGGTTTGGACGAGACCCTCCTCTATGCCAGACTTCTGAGCACCTGCCACAGACCCTTGTGCCACACCCTGTCAAACGCTTCCTAAAGTCAATGAAGTTTGTGGAACAGGTCTCTCTGATGTTGCAGATGTTTCCTCCATCAGTAATCCGCAGTGAAGATCTCTTCTACTGTGCTTCTGCCTGCCCTGAATCCAGCTTGTTCTTCCGCCAGGTGTTCTTCCGCCTCTTTCTTCAGTCGATTCAAGATGACTCTGAGCATGATTTTACTGGTGTGGCTAATGAGACTTATTGTTCTGTAGTTCTGGCATTGGCGTAGATTTCCCTTTTTGGGCAGGGGATGATGAGTGATTGAGTCCATTCTGTGGGCCACTGTTTTGTCTCCCAGATCTTCTGACAAATCGATGTTACTAGAGTGACCAATTCCTTCCCTCCATGTTTGAGCAGCTCTGCTGGAATATTATCTGCTCCAGGTGATTTCCCTGCCGGAAGGCTGCGGATGGCTTCTTCCACTTCTTCTCTCATCACTGGTAGTGGTGAGGATTCCCTTGATGGTGTTGAGTCCCCCTCAAACAGACTGTCGTCTGGCTGTATAGGGTAGTTTTGTAAAGTTCTTGCAGTACTGTCCACTGTTCAAACAGCGGAGCTTTCTGTCAGCAGCTCGCCTGAGGTATCCCTCGATGACTGACGATCTGTTTTGCTGCGTCTTGGTGAGGTTTTTTTCAGTGTGGTGAAGGCATGTTTGCTGTTCCCCCTTTTTCATGCCTTTCTCGATGTTCTCGCACTGATTATTGATCCATTGTTCTTTGCTTCAATCATTTCCTTCTTTACAAGGTTACAGACATACTATGACATGTTGTTATGAAAAAAGTCCTTCTCTCACCACCCTCACCTTCCTGCTCAAAATTTGAAAGGAGATAAGTTATGTGATGTTTTTCTCAAAATGTGTTTCAGTTCAGCAGCTGCGTCCCCCCTTTCTCCCCCCCCCCCCCCCCCCCCCCCCCCCCCCCCCCCCCAACCCCGTCCTCCTGCTGTAGAACCATCAAACTCCACTGTATTGGTATGGAAGTTGATCCAGGATCTGTCCAACCTTGGCAGAGGTTTTCACTCTTGCAAATGCACTTCTGCTTGATGCTGTGACTGTTAATGATAATTTTGTATATTTTCAATGGTAAGTTGTACTGTTAAAAGCAGTAGTACAGTGACATAATTTGCATATGAAAGTCAAATGGCAGACACATGCGCTTGTACACATATGCATGTGAGTGTGCTGTTCAGTTTGTATTGGTTCATAATGTTTGATACTTTGTCCTTTTTTGATTGAATGGATTATTTTTCTTTATCCAAAGTCTTACAAGAATAGGGCATTCTAGAGCTGGCACATTGTAGGAAATGATTTCTTTGGTTGAGGCCTCTGTTGTGGCTGTTTTCAGCATATCACTGGAGGCAATGACGCTGAACCCAATATGTGAGAGTGTGGAAACGTCGGAGGGTGTTCCTGTCACTGTCACGGGCGTGGCCCAGTGCAAAATCATGCGGGCACCAGATATCCTGAAGAACGCCTGCGAACAGTTCCTGGGCAAGTCAACTGAGCACATCCGGCATGTGGTTCTGCAGACCTTGGAAGGCCACCTGCGTTCTATTGTGGGTGAGTGCTGGCGAGAAGGGAAATGGACAGGATAGTTCACCACAGGAACAGTGTGATACGATCAGCACACTGAACACATGGCTGTCATTTCTGCAACAGACATCTTCATATGATGCATCGTCACACTCAGGTCTTCCCATGTTATCCCATTAGGAATGAAAAGAGGGTACCTTCAATAAACAGTATTGGGAATTACCATGCAGTGGCTGTATAGGGTGAAGCTGTAATGAAACGTCAATGGTGTTTTACATGTTCTTAATTCAATATCAGAAATATGCAGACAGTTATATATTAAAAGCCACGCAGAACTGGGTTTGGTCGGAAGAGAGGAATATATCTGTTCAGAAGAGAGGAATACATCCTATGTACTCTTTATGAGATAACAAAGGTTTTGTGTTGCAGTGTTCGAGTGGCGGACAGGGCTAATTCTGTTCCTCTGTCAACCCCAGGCACTCTGAGTGTGGAGGCCCTGTACCAGGACCGCGACCAGTTTGCCAGGTTGGTGCGGGAAGTGGCCTCACCGGACGTGGGCAAGATGGGCATTGAAATCCTGAGCTTCACGATCAAAGACATCGTGGACAATGTGGAGTACCTTTCCTCCCTGGGGCGCGCGCAGACAGCCAACGTGAAGAAAGATGCTGACATAGGTGTGGCAGAGGCAAACAGAGATGCTGGCATCAGGGTTTGTAGCTTGCTGCATGCTTGGGAAAAAAAAACAAAAAAACTTATGAGAATAATTCTAATAATCGAAATGATAAGTATTACAATATTAGGAAAATAATGATGAAAAACTTTGATGTGATAGTAATAGCACTGTGGTAAAAACCTTACAATCAAAATTTCTAGAAACATTTTTATGGCAGTATTTTTTTGTTAATTTGTTCAGCTTCCATCCCACCTCATTAACAAGAGCTCATTTCACTCGTTCCCCTACACCCTCATACACAAAACCCAGTCTGGTCATGTGGCACTTTGAACATCAGCAGTCCACAAGGAACAATTATCATGAGACAACCCTCCAGAGTAGACTGTGCACTGGACTGCTGTCAAGGCAATCTATGGTTTTCAGTAATGCCTCTTCTGATCCAGCATATTGCAGAAACACCATTTTTTAAGCCCCTAACTGTCGACCTATCGCCAAGTCACAGAGACAGCTTGTGTCTTACCCTAGAGGGTGCAGCCATGTCTGTAACAACAGTCCTTATGAACGTACTAATACTGACAACTTTCAAACAAACTCATCATGGGCATGAAGGACCATAATGTCTTTTTTTTTGTTTTTAAGGTAATGTTCAGTGACGATGAGGAAGATGATGCTTTGGAATTCAATCTAGTCTGAGAGTATATGACAGGGCAGTACTCAGCACTTTTGTTCATCCCAGTAGCCATCAGATCCAGGAAATACCCACACCTGCAGTGTTGGTTACTAACTTTGAGCATGGTTCTGAGAGTTACATTTATCAGCAAGATAAAACTCATCTGTGTGGCTCCAGTGTTCTCATTTACACCTGTCGTTAGACTCTACTTCAGGTAGAAACTGGTCATATCCGGGAAATCCCACAGATACCTCTGACATGAATGTAACAACATTTCATGAGAAATTGGTTCTTGAAATTTTGAAAATTAGGAGACCTTTCACAATGATATTATAATATTATTATCAGTAGAATTTGCAAAGTTATTTTGTAAAATATCTCAGTTTATAATTCATGCATGTGTGTGTTCGAGGAGTGAGGTGAGAGAGAATCTGTGTATGTTAGTATTGATGTTTTAAACCTCACAAGAACATTATTATGTTTGTGCTTGTTTATGCGTTAAAATTTTATATGTGGCAATATGTTCACTCAGAATACTGATAAGCTTAAAAAAAATAGTTTGTTTCTGGCACTTTTATCCAAAATCAACCATTTCCATGAAGATCAAGTGATAAACTTTATCTAGTGTGTGTCTGTTGGTCTGTCTGTCCCTTTTTACACACTCCTCTTTCTCTCCTTTCACATTCTGCTCTGTCTCTCTGCGCTTGTTCCCTTCAGTCTTTGTCTTGTTGTTGCTCTCCTTACTTTTCTTCGATCATCCCAAAATTTGTATGTTGCAAGTGACGCTCATGTTTTGACAGGAGGCAGAGTGTGAGAAAGTGAGAATGGACACCAAGTTTAAAGCCGACGCTTCCATCGCAGATTCTTCCAGAGAGTTCCAGATGCAGAAGGCAAACTTTGATAGTGAAGTGAACACCAAGGTAATTTAGATTTCAGTTGCCATGTGTATATGATTTTTTCTTCTTTGTTTTTGGTCTAATATTCAGGTTTATCGATTCTTTTTTTAGTGGATATCCTTCTGTTGTTGATATAGAGCAGCTGAAAATGAGGTGAGTTTAAGGGGGGAAAAAAGAGCGAGAAAAGAAAAACATGTGGGAATTAAATGCTCAGTCTTCCTTTACATACATGGGCAGATTGGTTGATAACTGATAACAGTGGATAAAGGCAGACTGTTAGTGTAGAAGTTTGTTTTTCACCACATTCTTGTTGTGTCTGTAGCAGTATTTTTATGCCAGTCATTCTGACTTTTCCACACAAGCACATCCAGTGTTGCTCTGTCAAACTCCCAGCCCCCAGTCCATGGTAGGTGTCAGTGCGAAGTGGCTTGAGGCTGGTCTCATGAATCTGAAGCTTTTCAGTGAGGCTAAGATGATGAACGGAATCTCCTTAGTTAAGGTCAGCGGTGCTTTTCTGGTTCACATGCACCAGACACTTGGTGTGCGCAGTAGCTGGCCACAGCATGTAATTTTTGTTGTTAATGTTAAAACTGAAAGTATGGGGACTGCCAGTTGAGAGCCATCACTTAGATTTTGAAGGGACCTGCTGGCATGGAAAACATTCTTTTTTTCCTTTTTCCCTAGATGTGATATTGTTGTAATGAGAAAGCATCATCAGCATTGACACCAATCACTGAGATATAAGTTTGTTTTTCTCTGTCTCTTTCATGTGTGTGTGTGTGTGTTGGGGAGGGGAGGGGTGTCAAGAAAGTTCCATCAATGCAGACAACCATGGCATGGTTTTCTTTCTTCGTAGCAGAGTTTCGCCACTTGAATTGCTGGCTTTGCCTCCTTGACTGGCCCAGTGTCTGAAGTTCAGGGATTCAGCACTTTAATCATTCAACTGGACCATTATTCAACTGGTGCAAGAAAAGATGAAGACAGGATATTTTTCTGTTGTTTATTGTATCATCATCTTCTAAGGTTGTCGCACACTCTACTTATTTCTGTTTTTGTCTTTAGAAGGGAGTGGGAGTACAGAGGGAGGTGGGGGGGGTGTTTAGACATTTTTTTGCTGGCAGCAGTTCCCCAGTCTGTGGCTGACATAGGTTGGCAAAATCAGGAATTCAGTCACTGGGACATCATAATTTTAAGCAGCCTAATGATGATGGCAATTGCTGAGTCTCCAAGCCTTCATTATCAATTGGCATCAGCACGTAATTTGGGTTTTCATCCATTTCAGTATCACTGTCGTTGTCATTCTCTCATTCTTTTTTTTTTCTTTTTTTACTGTCCATTTTGAAATTTTGTTAAACATCGAAGCAAACAAAATTACTTTGCGTCTTGCTGTGTCACATGTAGTACACCTGGATAATGTTGTTCATTGTAATATTATATCTGACTGGGTTCAGCCAGTCTTCCTCATCTTTTAATATGGGTTGTCAAAAAAAAAAAATCAGTCATACACCTAATTTATTCGCTCTGTTAAATGCAATCGGTAACCATGTTATCAAATCATCCAGTGAAATTCATTCAGTGATCTGGATTTGTTTATGAGAGTGTGTTTGCTGGACGATCCTAAGAATGTTCAGGTAGGGATTGCTAACAATCAGAACAAGAAATGAAGTGATCACTGTTGTAAACTCTGCCATTGTTTCCGCAGCGTGCGGAAGCAGAGCTGGCTTATGAACTTCAGGCAGCCAAAGAGAAGCAGCGGATCAGGAGCGAGGAGATGGAGATCGAGGTGGTGGAGAGGCGCAAGCAGATAGACGTGGAGGAGAAGGAGATCGTCCGCAAAGAGAAGGAACTCATTGCCACTGTCAAGAGGCCGGCTGAGGCAGCAGCCTACAAGATGACCCAAATTGCTGAAGGCCAACGGTAAGACGGAGAAAAATGTTGTCCCCTTTATCCCAAAAGAGTTGGAGCGTGTTGCGTTGTGCCAGATTTCAGTGTTGGGTAAGAGTTGGAGCGTGTTACGTTGTGCCAGATTTCAGTGTTGGGTAAGGGTTGGAGCATGTTGCGTTGTGCCAGATTTCAGTGTTGGGTAAGGGTTGGAGCGTGTTACGTTGTGCCAGATTTCAGTGTTGGGTAAGAGTTGGAGCGTGTTACGTTGTGCCAGATTTCAGTGTTGGGTAAGAGTTGGAGCGTGTTGCTTTGTGCCAGATTTCAAACAGTGGAGGGGTAAGAGTTGGAGCGTGTTGCGTTGTGCCAGATTTCAGTGTAGTGTAAGAGTTGGAGCGTGTTACGTTGTGCCAGATTTCAGTGTTGGGTAAGAGTTGGAGCGTGTTGTGTTGTGCCAGATTTCAAACAGTGCTGGGGTAAGAGTTGGAGCGTGTTGCGTTGTGCCAGATTTCAGTGTAGTGTAAGAGTTGGAGCGTGTTACGTTGTGCCAGATTTCAGTGTTGGGTAAGAGTTGGAGCGTGTTGCATTGTGCCAGATTTCAAACAGTGGAGGGGTAAGAGTTGGAGCGTGTTGCGTTGTGCCAGATTTCAAACAGTGGAGGGGTAAGAGTTGGAGCGTGTTGCGTTGTGCCAGATTTCAAACAGTGGAGGGGTAAGAGTTGGAGCGTGTTGCGTTGTGCCAGATTTCAAACAGTGGAGGGGTAAGAGTTGGAGCGTGTTGTGTTGTGCCAGATTTCACACAGTGGAGGGTTAAGAGTTGGAGCATGTTGCGTTGTGCCAGATTTCAGTGTTGCGTAAGAGTTGGAGCGTGTTGTGTTGTGCCAGATTTCAGTGTTGCGTAAGAGTTGGAGCGTGTTGTGGTGTGCCAGATTTCAAACAGTGGAGGGGTAAGAGTTGGAGCGTGTTGCGATTTGCCAGATTTCAAACAGTGGAGGGGTAAGAGTTGGAGCGTGTTGCGTTGTGCCAGATTTCAAACAGTGGAGGGGTAAGACTTGGAGCGTGTTGTGTTGTGCCAGATTTCAGTTTTGGGTAAGAGTTGGAGCGTGTTGCGTTGTGCCAGATTTCAGTGTTGGGTAAGAGTTGGAGCGTGTTGCGTTGTGCCAGAGTTCAGTGTTGGGTAAGAGTTGGAGCGTGTTACGTTGTGCCAGATTTCAGTGTAGTGTAAGAGTTGGAGCGTGTTGCGTTGTGCCAGATTTCAATGTTGGGTAAGAGTTGGAGCGTGTTGTGTTGTGCCAGATTTTAAACAGTGGAGGGGTAAGAGTTGGAGCGTGTTGCGTTGTGCCAGATTTCAGTGTAGTTTAAGAGTTGGAGCGTGTTGTGTTGTGCCAGATTTCAAACAGTGGAGGGGTAAGAGTTGGAGCGTGTTGCGTTGTGCCAGATTTCAGTGTAGTTTAAGAGTTGGAGCGTGTTGTGTTGTGCCAGATTTCAAACAGTGGAGGGGTAAGAGTTGGAGCGTGTTGCGTTGTGCCAGATTTCAGTGTAGTTTAAGAGTTGGAGCGTGTTGTGTTGTGCCAGATTTCAAACAGTGCTGGGGTAAGAGTTGGAGCGTGTTGCGTTGTGCCAGATTTCAGTGTAGTTTAAGAGTTGGAGCGTGTTGTGTTGTGCCAGATTTCAAACAGTGGAGGGGTAAGAGTTGGAGCGTGTTGCGTTGTGCCAGATTTCAATGTTGGGTAAGAGTTGGAGCGTGTTGCGTTGTGCCAGATTTCAAACAGTGGAGGGGTAAGAGTTGGAGCGTGTTGCGTTGTGCCAGATTTCAAACAGTGGAGGGGTAAGAGTTGGAGCGTTTTGCGTTGTGCCAGATTTCAGTGTAGTTTAAGAGTTGGAGCGTGTTGTGTTGTGCCAGATTTCAAACAGTGGAGGGGTAAGAGTTGGAGCGTGTTGCGTTGTGCCAGATTTCAGTGTAGTTTAAGAGTTGGAGCGTGTTGTGTTGTGACAGATTTCAAACAGTGGAGGGGTAAGAGTTGGAGCGTGTTGTGTTGTGCCAGATTTCAAACAGTGGAGGGGTAAGAGTTGGAGCGTGTTGCGTTGTGCCAGATTTCAAACAGTGGAGGGGTAAGAGTTGGAGCGTGTTGCGTTGTGCCAGATTTCAAACAGTGGAGGGGTAAGAGTTGGAGCATGTTGTGTTGTGCCAGATTTCAAACAGTGGAGGGATAAGAGTTGGAGTGTGTTGCGTTGTGCCAGATTTCAAACAGTGGAGGTGGCCAGGGCAGAGGCAGAGAAGATCAAGCTGCTGGGAGGATCGGAGGCTTCAGCCATTCAGGCCGTGGGTAAAGCGGAGGCGGAACGCATGAGACTGAAGGCCGCTGCCTACAAGCAGTACGGAGAGGCCGCCATGTTGAACCTTGTCCTGGAGACACTTCCTAAGGTATGTCAGGTGATAACAGGTGGTATTGGAAAGGGCTTTTTCCCTTTGTTATATTTATCTTTAAACACTGATTTTGACAGTCACTGACTTGACGTAACTTCCAAATTCAGAAATGAGTGTAAAGGCATTCATTCTCACCTGCATGCATACACACACATATTTGTGTACAGAGACGCATACAAAAACAAGTACATAGATTCACACCCATGCTCGCAAAAACATATGCACACAGACATGATATAATGTATGCATATATATGTATATACTCAGTGCATGTGCACAACACCCACACTGCCTGAAGCTGATTTATTGTCAGATTAACATTTGGTTGTATTGACAAACAACACACACACACACACACACATGCTCACACACATGCTCACACACATATGTGCACGCACACGCATATATCACTTCTCAGACATGCACATGCACATATAGATTTATATTTCTGTGTAGGCAGATGCCTACACTTACTCTCAGACGTACACTGTATACAGAGTTAGACTTGTATCAAGACAGAAGCCTGTCACTGCCAGACAGTTGGGTTCTGCAACGTTTGCAACGTCCCAGTGCCTGCAGTGTCCTCTGCTGCACTTTCAATATTGACAGTAGTGTGTCCTGATCTCCTCTACTGCTGAATTGATATCAGACAATGCGGTGTGTCCTAACACAGTCACTTACAAAAGAAAAAATAAGAAACTTCCATGTTGTGTTTGGTTTGATATTTACATTTTAGGAGTGTGCAGGAGACTGTTTATCTCTGTATTGATTTACTTTCTTGTTTGATTTCTTCATGGTAATAATGAGTGAAGAACATTTACAAAACGCTGAATTCCAAATAACATAAAGCTTCACTCCACACACACACACACACACACACACACACACACATACGCACACACACACAAGAACAGTTGCTCAGCTGCCGTAGTATAAGTGTGCATGTAATAGAGCGTGCATGCATTTATGTGCATGTGCATGCATACACAGATAGGCACACAATGAACACACTCAACTGAACAAACAAGTCCGAATTTGGTGATAGATGTGGTGTGTGTGTGTGTGTGTGTGTGTGTGCTGTTGTTTGGTTAGTGGTTGTTTTAATGCTGTTTGTTTCTGTTTCTCTTATGGATCAACAGTCCCTATGCTTTTACATATCATGTAAAATCATTGAGAATCCTGAGCTTTGATTGCCTTGCTTTGGCAGGTAGCAGCTGAGGTGTCAGCCCCGCTGAGTAAGACGGAAGACATTGTCCTCGTGGGTGATGACCGTGTGACCTCAGAGGTCACCTGCCTCCTCAGTCAGATGCCTCCAGCCGTGCAGGCTCTCACAGGCGTGGAGTTGTCCAAGGTAGGCAGCGCTGGGTGATCCCGTTGGTAATTATTCCCTCTGGTCCTCACACCGGTCTACCGTTACGGCGCAGTTCTGTCTGAACATCTACAGACAAACGTTCAGATGATGAATTACTACAGAAAATCTGCTTGCTCAAGTGGAAATTGTTTTTGACTGGGCTGACTCACACTGGTTCACTAAGCTTTGCTGTTAGAAGCTGTACATGGCAAGCAGCAGTGTGTGTTTCCACCATGCGTGCACATGCTGATGTCACTGCATTTATTCAGGCAAAATGTCGTTCAAAAGAAGCACGGTAATGATTGAAAAAATTGACAATAAAGTTTGCTTCAGTCAGCTTAGAAGGCGAAGACTTACTGGTTGTACAAAGAAGCACTGTAAAGAAGTGCAACTTTTTTTAAATACACATTCTCGTGCATATTGTCCCGAAGGAATGAAATTACTCTGAAGCCATGCTCTGTGCTTCAAACTTCTGAGTCAAACACAGATGTTGGGAAAAACATTGGTATGCTTCACTGAAAGAAGATAATACACTGGTTGTCCGGGAGCCTTATAGCTGTTGGGATAAAACATGGTTTGTTTTGCTTGCTGAGCTATGATATTTCTGATCTTTTTTGCATGGCATGTATGTGTGCATTACATTGCGTGTGTGTGTATGGGTAAGCAGTGAGTAGTTCCTAAACTTTTTTTATTATGTTTAATGACAAGGTTTTTTATTCCTTAGATACTGTCAATGTACAATATTAGCACAGAAAAAAAAAACATGGAAGTTACCATTGTAGCATCAAACACAGGACACATAATAAACTGATAAGACGAAGGTAACCTTGCCTGTTAAGCAAGACTGAGTATGGAAGAGGAGGGGAATGGTGTCAGCTTCCTATTGTCTACGCTATAAACCGAGGTTCCGTGTGTGAACGTACACATAACATCTTGCACACACGTCAAATCCCATCACCAACTTTGGTATGGATGACACGTTACACATAGCATGCACCCTGCGTGAGAAATGAAAAGAATGAAGGAAGTAAGAAATTGAGTGAACGATATTGGACGATAATGACTGGATGACACAGGAAACGACTGAATGAAGCGCCAGCTGGCAGCTCTTCAGTCGGAACTACCCAGGTAGGCAGTGGTGGCTGGCAATTCCTCCACCATGAGAACAATGACTTGGCAAAGATAGAAAAGAAAAAAAGAGAGAGAAAAAGAAAAGGAGGAGCGAGGTCTGTGCGGAAAAAAAAGGGAGTGAAAAAAGAGGGTGCAATGGCAGCATATGGGCACTGTGATAGCCTGTTTTGAAAACAGAACTAGTTTTATCTCCTGTCCAGAGCTTTTCACCTGCTGTTTCCGACTCATCATTAGGACACACACACACACACACACACACACACACACACACACACACACACACACACACACACACAAAGTCTGTGCTATATTTGACAGACATTCACTACTGATTTTTAGACCTGCTTTACTTTTCTGTGACAAAGTAATGATTACGAATCTTATAGTCTCTGTGGACACAGAACTATAAACATGACCCAACTTGTCTGGATTACTAACTATGTTTTAGTGGCGGCTCAAGCACAGGAAAGTGTGGCCTTTAAAAAGTAAGAATCCCAGGTCCGAGGTTCAAGGTGTATACATGGCAGCCACCTCCTCCCCCCTCCCAGTCCCCTCCCCCCAAGTTTTCATGGACGTTAAGTTGTGGTCCGAGTGCTAGTCTCATGGACATGAGGACAGACTGTTAGCGTGTGTTCAGTATTCTCTTGACTGGCATAAAACTACCAGTAACAAGGGAGTTGGACATGGCCAAATTCTACAGAAAAATTCATTTTCATAGGTCAGCCAAAAAGCGCTTGGGGTGAAGCTGGGGCACATGTGAGAAATATGGCTGTAAGTTCTTGGGGTGAAGCTGGGGCACATGTGAGAAATATGGCTGTAAGTTCTTGGGGTGAAGCTGGGGCACATGTGAGAAATATGGCTGTAAGTTCTTGGGGTGGGGGAAGGGGGAGAGTCAAGTGGGCATGCTCCCCATCTCCTGGAAAAAGCTGGATACCTGCATCCACTTACCACTTACCACTGTGCGCGTGTTCGCTGGTGTTGAACGCGCTCGTGTGTCTGTCTGCGTGTGTGAGTTTTTCAGCTGTGTGTGTGTGTGTGTCTGTGTGGTGTGTGTGTGTGCACGTGCGTGCGTGCATGCATGTGTGTGTGTGCGTGTGTGTGTGTGTGTGTGCTTTGAATTAAAATTATAATTTTATCATGTTTTTCTGTAATGTCGCTTTGGGCTCTTACAAGGTAAAGCGCTCTATAAATATCCTTTTACACTACATTACATTACATTACATTCAAACTAGTGCAGTCTGACAGATCTGAGTATCACATGGTATATCATCAACCTTTTGGTCCGGCCACAGCCATGGCCACTTGTTGGTACAGCATTTATGTCTTGCCAGAGCTGGACATTATTTCAACTTCAAACAGGGAAACAAAATGATGACTGCCCGCACTTGTGAAGATCCCATGAAATCAGTGTCGTCTGCTAACTTACCAGAAATGATGCCAGTGCTGTACAGATACCACTGCTACTTTTTTTCTTCTGCTCTTTTTTTTTAAGGCTTTCACAGACTCTCGTGTTTTCATTTCACGGAAATCTGCCAGTTGACAGAGTAGTGGGAGCCCTGTGCTGTAATGAACACCATTGTGAAAGTGGAAGCTGTCAAAAATGCATGTAGAAAAAATCTGTTGGGACAAACAATAATAATAATAATATAATAATAACGTACATTTATAGAGCGCCCTTTCTCACTAGAGCTCACAGCGCTTTACAATGTTTAACTATAGTATAAACATGTCAAAAACAAAAATCACTATACAAAACCATAAACCCAGTCACCTCATCAATTATGACAATGAAACACAGCAAGGAAAGGGGGGGGGGGGGGGGGGGCTAGCAAACCAACATTGACACCACACACACATACACACACACACACACACACACGCGCGCTCCCTGTCAGTTTTCAAGTGTAACACTTACAACACGTAACGCCATTGTACAGTACACATTGTACAGTACAATTAAGTATTTTGCATATTGTTATGTACAACTAAACAACATTTCCATGTGTATATGTGCATGTTTGTGTTTGATACAGGTGATGGGCAAGATTCCAGGAGCATCAGTAATATGAAGCTGCAGAGAACAATCTTCCAGGTCATCAGTTTCATGCTCCATGAGCATGCAGTGGCTCTCTACACATAGACAGTTATTAGAAAATCTCATCCCATCTGGAGTTAAGATCTAGCAAGAGTTAGAAATATCCTTTATGGTTGATATAATTATCTTTATGTATATTGGGGAAAAAGAGAAAAAAAATCTTAAGGAGGTAAGAGAAAATCTCCAAAAACCTGTTGAAATCCCATCCCGAAATAGTGTGAAAGCTTCACTTCTTGTTGAAAACGTTTTGTTTTTTTTTCTTTTCTGTTTCATTCGTGAAACACAGAACATGAGTTTACAGTCGATTCAAGATGTCTCTGACTTTTGGTGCAGCAAGACTGGAATGGATTAAAATGAATTAGTGGAACCCAGACTCACAGAGAGTACTTATTTCTGTGACTTAAACATGATGCAGAATAGTGTTTGCAGCTTAAACGGAGTAGTCTGGTTGTGCTGTGTTATATGTACTGTCGTTTCCATCCTTGCTGCTTTGATTCAGGGTTTGGTTTGGGAGGAGTGAGGAGGGTATTTTTCTTGTCCGCATACAACCATATCATATGTGTGTGCTTCATTTGAAATTTGTGTCAAAGAAAACTATTCTTGTACACTGAAGTGTCAGCCGGGATTGTACAGTGTAGTTGGATTGTCTTGGCTGGAACGCTGTCCACTGATGTTTTATTACCTCACCCCCTCCCTATCTTTCTCACCACTTCCATCCCTCATTCTCTGGAATACTCTTTCCAAAATAGTACTTGCATGCACCGTGCAGTTATGCAAATAATATGTTGTCAGGCAGTTCCTGTATTCATCAGTTCTACCTCCAGTTGGAATTGTCTGGGCTGTATTTTGTTGTTTAAACTTTCTGGCCTGTTGCCTCAAGGATGTTAGTAACAGGTGACTGACCGCATGGCAACAGGCTGCAATAGTTCTGTCAGCAGGCAATCAGTCGGAACGCACGTCCATGAAGGAGAGCTGCAGTCATTCTGAGAATGCCTGTGACCTAAGTTTCATGAGGATTCTCTGTCAGCTCCATAGTAGTACACACTGAATCCCCCTTTCTTCGTATAACTGAATTCTCGGTTTGAAGAGAGAGCCGCAAATCCATGTCTCTTTCAAGCACTGAAGAAGAAGAGTGCTCTGTTTGAACGTTGTGGCTTAATGTCAGATTATCAGCAGTTCTAGAAATAATTTTACAACAGGACTTTGGGGGAAAAAAGAAGAGGCAGGTCAGGGAGGAGAAGGTTGAAGATGACAATTCTGTTGAAATAACCTAAGTGAGGGGAAGAGGAAACACAGGGCCTCTCACAGAAATTTTTTCCCCCCACAAAGCAAACTATTTCCAGCTTCGTCAGACATACGCAATGTGATCTTTTTTTTTCTCTCCTTTTAAAACATCTCAGGATTAAGGTAAAAGATGACAATGTCTCACCATGCAAAATAAAAGTTATTACCAGCTTTATGTTTTGTGAGAAAGTTACCGTTGAAAGGGCCCAGATTAGGTCTGCTGAGGAAATTTGGGGTGCTTTGACTACAGTATTACATTGGGGGGCATGTGGACTGTTCCTGCAGTATTTCTAAAGTTTATAAAATTTTGAAAGAAAAAAAAAAACAAGGAATAAAGATGATGGTGATCACATGACCAGAACCACTGCCGTGTTGCCCTTTGAGGCAACGGTGATGATTGTCATTGATCTGGCATTTGAGACGGTAATTGATGTTGACATGGCATGTTAGACAATTGTTGTGATTGACTTGGCATTTAGGATAACAGTTATTTTTGTTGATTTGGCATTTAAGACAATGATTGTTTTTGTTGACTTGGCATTTATGATGATTATTTTTGTTGACTTGACATTTAAGATGCCTATTTTTGTTGACTTGGCATTTAAGACAAATCGTGATTGACTTGGCATTTATGGCAACAATTATTATGTTGCTTTGGCGTAATATTAAAAGAAAAAAAGGTACTCAACAATAAGGTTTTCAAACAAGTAAATTTGTTTGATATTTGATTTTGTTATTGTGTTCATTGCTTTAACGTTTTCATCATTAATGATTTTCTTTGAATGTTCTTTATAAGTGTTTTATTTTAGGGGTTTTTGTAATCTCTCGAGGTAAGGTTTTGTTTTTTAACATTTTCCAGGCTTTGTAGCAGTGCTTTAACCCTCTTGCATTCGCATTTTCCAGCCTAGAACTGCTCCTAGTATTCGTATTGTTTTGAGAAATGTAAGCTAAAACTCACCTACTGCCTTGAAAGGCTGTAGTGGACAAAGTTTCCACTGCAGCACTGTCAAATTTAGTATACAAAATCCTAATACATCATATTTTATAATGCAGAGATGTCACATGTTTGGGATGCATGTGGGTGTCATTGTCACCCTGTTTGTCACAAAACAATGGACATCAAACGTTGACAATGTTACTATAATACACCAGACAGACAATAACATTGTCGGCATGCATTTGTTAGTATAAATCATCAAAGGGTGTCCTACCTCAACTTGTAAACAGCAGTCCTGGTTCAGTAAATCCAGTTTGGGGTGTCACTAAGTGTCACATGATTGTCACGGGTGCACCCCGATAGATCCCCGCACCGATAGATCCCTAACCCGAACCCTAACCCTATCCCTTTGCGGGGATCTACCGATGCGGGGATCTATCGGTGCGGGGATCTATCGGTTCGGTGCAGGGATCTATCGGTGCGGGATCTATCGGGATGACCCCATTGTCACACACTCAAACATGGGGCGAGGTAACTTTACGGGGTTTTTTTTCGTCCTAAAAGGTGTGTTTGTCACTACTTAACGACTTTTAACACCGGAATATACACAGTCACAGAAAGAAGTAAAATCCATTCTTTACACTCTAATGTGGTGTCTGGTCACACACGGCAGGAGGGTGTCACCACTGTCACATGTCACCAATATGGTAAACACTACTCTTGATCCATGGTTTCTACCAAGTTTGCTGCATGGCAGAAACCGTGTTTTCGACATCACCCCACTGATCCGTGGCTCGCTAAACCGAAGATCAGTCGATCAGTAGCACCAGTCTTGCCTGACGTTTGATCCCCATCATGACGAGCACAGTTACGTATGCGCGCATCTCCGCAGGTGTCGTATCCTGCCAAAGTAGGTCAGGTTGTCCCCGCTTTGCCATCTGCTGTCGGGCGTACAGGTTCGTCTGGTCAGCAGCTGTAGTAAAAAACAACTGCAGCAGGAAGAGAAAAAATAACCCAGAGGTGTAGCTATGTCTGGCAAATCATGATTTGGCCCAGTCTCTTCCTCAAAAGGCTGAACCACAGGTGCGGAAGTTGCCGGTCGCCACGTGGTCACAAACGCAAACAAAGGCGCATCATCATCTTCATCACTTTCTTCGCCTTCTTCTCCCTCTTCTTCCTCTCAAACATCCACATCACTTTCATTTAACTCCTCTCTTTCATATCTTTCTACTTCTTGTAATATATCATCCAACTCCTCTTTCGTATAATCAAAAAATCGGCGTCAGTAGAAGCGCTAGCAGACGCCATTTTCAGAAACAAGGCGATGCCGTCAGCAGCAATGGAATGCGGTCAGTTCACGACCCTAGTCTTTGTGATTGAGTTGTTTCCCACACCCCATACTACTGCTAAGATTTCATTGGACCCTCTCAGGGATGCACGTTTATTTTTGGCCAGCCCTGAATTAAAACAAGGTCGCAGTGTGTGAGGGAAAGTAACGCGGCACGTACGGCCGGTTGCGGCCGGAACGAACAGCAGGGGAGACAAACACAGCGGCCGGATACGGGCGAAACGAATGCAAGAGGGTTAAGTGATTTAAGCCATAAACCACTTCCATAAAGAGCTTTCTGCAGTTGCTGGGAAGGGAGGGGTAGGGGGGGGGAGGGAGCGGAGATACGATTTGGGCTGGTAGTTGGGCAATTTTCTTGTATGTTGAACATAAACTACAAAAGGCTTCAAGAGCACCTACAAAAGTTTGTGATCATGATCTAGACCAAAAAAGAAAAAAAAGCTTTAGTTTACTTTTTGTTTAGAAACTTAGACCTTAACTCAGAAACAAGGTGCATGAATCATACACAGATGTGCCACCTAGCAGGCTAATAATACAAATCTGACCTGTAAAAAAAATCTGTGATTTTAAATTCAGGCCTGGAAAAAAAACATTGTTTGACATTTCCAGCTCTAGAGAGTGCCAGTTTGTGGGCTTAAGCTGGAAGCTGAGGCTGTGAGAAATTTGTAAATTGCCTTTGAGTGGAGTCACCGAACGCTGGCAAGCAGCTTTCAACATAGTGCTTTCAAGGCCTAGTTCTTTACAGCTCATGAACAACGGAGAAAGTTGATTGATTTGCGCCAAAACCAAAAGCAGTTCTTGTTTGGATTGGTTTAAACACATTTTCATCATCATCAAGACCATTTCTTGTTTGTTTCTTGATATCCATTCTGCGCTTTGTGGTTTGGTGTGTCAGCAGGTAAGGACAATGTCGAGAAATGTAGTGAGTAAGGCAGAAGATACTTCAGTTCTCCAGTTGAGCATGAAGAACAAGGGAAGTGGTCTTGGCAGGATGAGTGTAGTGATCAAGAAATTAAGAACAAATTTGGGTTGAGAAGTCGTAGACACTGGCGTCTGTTCGAAGGCCCCCACCTTAGTGCTTTCTCATCTCTACCTTACAAACATGGGGGAGATCAGAAGGTCCCCACCTTAGTGCTTTCTCATCTCCACCTTTACAAACATGGGGGAGATCAGAAGGTCCCCACCTTAGTGCTTTCTCATCTCCACCTTTACAAACATGGGGGAGATCAGAAGGTCCCCACCTTAGTGCTTTCTCATCTCCACCTTTACAAACATGGGGGAGATCAGAAGGTCCCCACCTTAGTGCTTTCTCATCTCTACCTTTACAAACATGGGGAGATCAGAAGGTCCCCATCTCCGGCCCACTTACTTGCATTTTCTGGCCTGGACAAGGTAAGGTGTCAGTTTGTGGGCCTGAACATTTTTGAGAACCGTCGCCTTTCCCGCCAGGTCTCTTAGGTAGCATGGCACCCCTGCTTATGTACCCACTGCTGTGTCAAGGACACCACTGATTTGCTTTGGGGCACCGTGGATCGCTTTGATTGAAAACAGATTTTGTTGTTTCATTGGCCATGTCATTTTCAGGTGCAGTGAGGTTTCGGTTAGGGAATGTCCAGAAACTTTGTATTGGTCATTCTGTAAAAAGTCTGTGTCAAAAATGTTGCAAAAATGATATGAGAAAGAGTCTGAATTAATTAAGATCCTTTCCCTTGAATGTTGACTCGCTTCTGCTGTAGTAATTGTAACATGTAAAGTTAGACTTAGAGTGCATAGCTGCCAACTGCTACGAGATCGCCGTAGTTTGCTACGCCAAGAGAATGCTTGCTACGACGCTACTACGATCATTAAATTGCTACGGCGAAACAAAAAAATTCGAAGATACTTTTGTTTGTTTGGACAGCGCTAAGTAACGTCTCTATCGGTCTGTCGGAACTGCATTTCCGCTTTCGGTTTTACTGTAGCACGTAGATTTTTTTTTACAATTTGCCCTCTTCCTCTGCTTCATCTCTGTATAATAACATTTATAAATATACTAAGAGTACTGTAGCTTTAATGTGGTCCGTAAAACTGGTTATAGGCCTGATTTCCTTTTAGAACGCGCGCAAAATTAAGTTGCTACTGTCAAATTGGAAATGCCACTGTGAAAATTGTGAAATGCTACTGTAAGCCGCATGAGCAGGTTGGCAGCTCTGAGAGTGAAGAAAGTTTCCATTTTTAAAAGAAAATTTTATCACCTGGTGTTTTAATATGGATTCCTCCTGTTGAATATCAACATTTGCCCGTCATAATCAGTGATTGTAACATTTGTGATTGTTGTTAGTCATGTAGTGAAGAAAGTTTCCATTGTAAAAAAAAGAATTCATCACTTGGTGTTTTAGTATGATTCCTCCTGTTGAATGTCGATGTCTTTTTGCCATGGTGATTGTAACATTTAGGATTGTTGTTAGACCTGAAGTGAAGAATGTTTCCACTTCAAAGAAGTATTTTGTCACTTGGTGTTTCAGTATGGATTCTTCATCTTGAATGTTAACATGCTTCTGTTGTAGTAATTGTAACGTTTGTAGTTGTTCATAGACCTGGAGTGAAAACAGCTTGCATTGAAAAGGACTGTTTTTTCGCTTGATGTTTTTTCAATCATCTTGTGAATACATAATCCACCAGATCATGTGTTTGATAAAACAAGCTCAAGGAACACGATCATGTTATTTCATTTATGTGTTTTTCAAGATTCCATGTCGGTGTAAATCTGAAGTGTTATGTTGAATAATGTTGCGTTATGTTGAATAATGTTGCACAGGCTTGAGACCACCCTTGTGAAAAGATAAAGGACATGAAAATTCCAAGCATCTCCAGACAACTGTTACTTGCTACCCAGAGCTTTGTGTGTTATAGGTTCAGATAGGAAGACTGGAACCACATAGTCGAGTGTCATCTATTACGGATGTGTCTCAGGGAATGTTGTTTAAATTCCCCGACCTGCACTGCGGGTGTCTGTATCTTGCAGGTCTGTTGGAAGCCAAGATATAATACACCTCTGTCATATAGTGTGTGACAAGGATAGAATTTCACAGCGTCATCTTCCTCATCCCTCATCCTCCCCGATCATTGTTCAAAATTCTGGGTATTCTATGGTCCTCCATGTCCCGCTGTCCTCGTGACATCAAGTCAGGTTTCTTTCCACGTCCTTCCCTAATTTTTTTTCTTGCGTTGTTGGCTTGGTCAGCTTCATGGGGGCTGTCACTGGATGGAGGTGATGGTGCCCTCAGGAGGAGGATGCTTGTTCACACTGGCTCTGCAGTTGAGCAGTCATTATCACAGGTAGAGGGTGTAGAAGGTGGTGACCTGCCTGTGTTAGTTCAGAACAGACACCAGTGAACACTATCAGTGTCGCTGGGCAGCAGTGCAGTGTCTGCCAGGCTGGGTTGCCTCGTGGTGTTTTGATGTTGATTGCTTCCTCAGATGGGGGGCTCCAGTGCAATGAAGGTGGCGTGGATGTGCGGTGGACACTGAAGTTAGCTGCGTGGGAGTCTTTCCTGGGGGGAGACATGGAAGGGGAGATGGAGGGTGGGGGACCCTGTGTAACAGAATTGTATCTGTGACAGTGCAGTCTTGTAATCTACGCAGCGGGTTTGTAGCAATACTTTCTGTATTCCATCCTCAAGTGTGTGAGTGTGTGTAGAAGAGCCATGAATCATTTTCTGTGTGCCATGCTGTTTTTAACCTTTACCGGATGAAGCTTTTGACTACACAGACACGATGGCGGGGTCTCTCACGACCCCTACTCGGCAAAGAGCCATTTTAGTGCTTATACCTAAAGCGATGGCTGGGTCTCTCACGACCCCTACTCAGCAAAGAGCCGTTTTAGTGCATATACCTAAAGCGATGGCTGGGGTCTCTCAAGACCCCAACTCGGAACTGTATGCTCAGCCTTATTCTGGCTTAGTCCGTTCTTTTTCATACATGAGGGGAAGTTGGCGCTTGACCTGGCACCATTTCATACAGGATCAAGCCACAAGGAAGTCTACAGGGCGCTATGGGAAGTCTAAAGGTAAGTGCATGTTCAATCATTCCACTCACATGCATACAAGTAAACACGCAAAGCAGTACCTTCAGAAATCCAATGACTAAATTTTATTTTCAGTCTTCAGTAAAAATGAACGAACAGAGTAAGTTCAATTAGAAGATGTTTTTTTTCCAATTAGACCCAGATCTATATCAATTGGCGCACACTTTATCATTAGCGTATGGGACAATTCATTTTTTAGCTTACGTTTTAACCCTCTCTCTCTCCCACTCCCCTCCGAATGCTGCTTATGACACGTCCTTCTCATACGTCAAAGTTTTGATCAGGATTTCTTTTTGTTCTAGTTCTTTGTGAACCCCTAGACCGTGTCTATGTTATAAAAAGTACCTACAGACTTTTTTTTTCAATTTCTGAATGAATTGCAGTTTTTTGTGAGAAGGTTATTATTATAATCAATATCATTTAAAGTTTATTCACATATCTTTTTGTAAAAACAATAACAAAACAGTTTTCTCTCTCTCTCTCTCTCTCTCTCTCTCTCTCCTTTCTCAAAACTACATGATAATCTTTTGATTGGCCATCGGGTGGTGATTGTCTTTTACCTTCAACTACACACGTGCTTACACAGTGCAGTGCCTCCACCATCTCGAATCGGCTTGATGTGTTCCTCCTGTGTTGTGTACTATGTTCATCCAATTCGGTGTTAGGTACGGCCAGTTCATTCGCGACACAAGTGGTACCGAAAACCAGCTCCAACCTGTTCATGTCGTCCGTTCTGCTGCTCTGATCTCTTGATCCCGTCGCTCCTGGCTGGGGAGGGGGGGGGGATGTGCAAAGGGTACAGGATTGTATATAATTGACAGACTTTTTTTTTCTCTGTGCGTGCGTGCGTGTGCGTGTGTGTGTGTGAGCGTGGGTGTGTATGTGCGTGCGCGCGTTTATGTGTGCGTGAAAGAGTGTGTTTGTGAGAGTGAATGCATGTGTGTACGAGTGCTCGAGTATGAAGTGTGTGTGCGTGCGTGCGTGCGTGCGTGCGTGTGTGTGTGTGTGGGCGCGGGGTGTGTGTGCGCGTGTGTGTGTGGGCGTGTGTATGTCTGTGTGTGCGAGTGTGTAAGTTTGAGTATATGTGAGGGTATGGGTGTGTTTGTATTGAGATGTGTGTATTTATGTAAGTGCGTGTGTGTACGTGTGTGTGTACGTGTATGTGTGCGCACGTATTTTTGTGTGTTAATTATGCTTCTTTGCTTTGAATGAAAAACGTTCATATTCTGTTCATAATATTGTCTTAAATGTCAGTACAACCTTGAGTTAATCTGACAATAAATTCATAATATTGTCTTAAATGTCAGTACAACCTTGAGTTAATCTGACAATAAATTGGTTTCAGTCAGTCAGTCAGACAGTAAACAGAAATGATCAACAGACATGATAATACGCAGATGTGACAGTAAACTTCTGGGAGTACAGTGATGTTCACAACTTCCAATTCTTTCAGAACATTTCGTAGTGTGTGTGTGTGTGGTGGTGTGTGTGTGTGTGTGTGTGTGTGTGTGTGATTTGCTTAATACGTTCTACGTATTTTCATGCCTTTCGAAAAATGAATGCATGTGGTGCCTTGCTCTCTCTCTCTCTCTCTCTCTCTCTCTCTCTCTCTCTCCCCTCTCTCTCTCTCTCTCTCTCCTCTCTCTCCTCTCTCTCTCTCTCTCTCTCTCTTATGCGTGCAAACGTGCGTGTATTTGTGTGTTCAAAAATATGTACGCACTTTGTCATATTCACTTCACTGTCTGTTTTCATACATGCCAATCTTGTACGTTGTAGTACACTTACATATGTTTCCCCAGCCCACCTCACTCCCTACCCCCGCCTCTCTCCTTCCTCTTCATTATTATTATTCTCATTTTTATTTTATTTTATTTTTTGTTATTATTTTTTGTTGTTGTTTTGTTTATTATTATTCTTATTTTTTGTTTTGTTTTCATTTATCTTCTATTTTCATTTGATGTTCCTCTATGATTACATGACCGCTTTGCTTGCTTCTTTGATTTCTTACATAAATTGATTTCACTGCATGTTGTAGTCCCTACTCAGGGCGAGGACTGGATGTAAAAAAGCACGTTAGTGCTTATCTATTATCCTCGTAAATAAAGAATTTTGTCTTGTCTTGTCTTGTCTTGTCTCTCTCTCTCTCTCTGTTCTTCTTCTTCTTTTCTTAAGTCCTGCTTATATGTCAGAATAATTAATTCGATGTTGAATTCAAGTGAGAGGAGGGGGGGGAGAGGGAGAGGAGTGGAGGGGGTGGAGAGAACCTTTTTTTTACCTGACAATCCTAGGGCAGGGTCAACCTAACCTTTGACATGTGATCGTGAGGTGACACGTGTCAAAGTTCCAAAGAAAAACCGCACTGCTGTGGAAAATAAAAGTACTGTGAGGCAGTATCAAAGACGCAGACATGACTTTTTCTTGCAGAAGGAAATGTACATTTCAGAGGAAAACCAGTTCTGATTGAAAGTGAGGCACCACAGACAGTAAAACATAGATTTGTTGAAAATCTCGGATCTGGTCTAGAACAGTTTGGAGGCAAGTCACAGAGAAATTTGCTGGTGTTTCGTACACAAAAGTACGAACAGTTCTTGGTGTGTCAAAAAGATAACAAGAAAGAAATGCAAGATTCACAAACACAGTCCCTCCCAAACCAGTCACTGTCACTGCAGTAGGCCTAAATGACCGCCTTTAGACAAATTTCTCTGGGCCAGGAAAATTTTGACGTCAGCTATGTACAACATGTTGCAAAATCTGCTGACATGTCGGTCGCAAAAGTGATACTTTTGTCAAATGTTAGGCCTACTCATAAAGTCTTTCAACAATAAATCTGCAAGTACAGTAGTCCACACAATCCTTTAGATGGCTGGGTAATTCTGAACATTTCACATATTTTACATTTTCTTTCCAATACAGACATGGTAATGATCTGAAAACAAAGAGAGTTTGTGTAGCAGGCTTCTAGGTTTACAGATCAGATCTGTAGAATGTAAGCGTTTTGATCTAAACTTGCATATGTTTTGGCTACTAAAAAGGAGGATGCAGACATAAATGAAATGTCTCTCTCTGACTCTCTCTCTCTCTCTCTCTCTCTTTCTCTCTTCGGCACCTTCCCCCCCCCCCCCCCCCCCCCCCACTCCCCTCCTCCAAGGCATTGCCGCTCGGAAGTAGAGGTAGCACACATCTTACACTCAGTGTACTAGCCTAGTATGGATTAATGACTGTTCAGATAATACAATACATGAAATTCATTTTCACTTGATTTTATTAGATTACATACCTTTTGATGCTGGATGCCGACAAGACGTAAAACTGTTGTCTGACGTTTCTTTCAGTTCCTGCCGTGGGGCTGCAAGCGTGTGTGCCGGCGGTGATTCCTCAAAAGTGGTTTACCCCCACTAAGAGACGCGCAATAAGGAACGGCACACACACTTTTTTCTTCTGTGGCGAGTTGGGGTCTTCCGCGACCCCCGCCATCGCTTTAGGCATAAGCGGCATTCTACTCTTTAAATTGTAGGGGTCGTCCGCGACCCCCGCCATCGTTTCAAGATAGTTAAAAAGATGCGTCCAATTACGTCATTCGTAAGTTATACATACATGTAAAATTTTACATACCTAAAGCCAATTACGTATTTGACAAAGTCATTAAATTTCATGAAGATTGCTCAAATACGTTTAGAGATATAACCCTTTTTGTGTGTTGTGGGTCGTGGGTGACCCCAGGAGTCTGGTAAGGTTAAGCCAGTGGGGTTTTTTCCCCATTCTTTTCTGTAACATGGTTTATCATGTTATTTCTTTTTTGTTGAGACAGACTTGTGTTTCAGGGCATGTGCATATATACACTTTGTTCTTCATAGGCATCATCTTTGTAAATGTGTGTGTATGTGTGATATTGTCATTGATTTTGACTCATAAAATGGACTGTTTGCTTCATTTCAATCCCTCATCATTCCACTTGAGAGGCTATCCAGACCCACCACATGGGTTGCATCCCTGCTGTCAGAGTCTTTCACTGCCCAGTTCGCAGGGGAAGTACAAGCTCAGAAGTGCAAATCTGTGATAGGCTTCTTCGTTCAGAGGTTCCAGAAAAGCTTAAGCAAAATGAATAAACAAAATGATAAAATGGTGAGAATTTTATACTAGATTTGACAAAAATATATTTTAGAGGATTGTTTTGGGTTTTTTTCAGAAGAGGATGTTCAGAGTTTTGTTCAGATGTTATTGCAGTGGTTGTAGCCAGAGGGTGTTGAAACAAATATGTCTTCATGTACATGTATGAAAGAGGGAGAGTGTGTGTGTGTGTGTGTGTGTGTGTGTGTGTGTGTGATCTTGCTTCCATCCAGTCCACTCTTGTGTTTGTAAAGGGGAGTTGTTGAACATGCCCAGCCTTCCTGCTTGCCTGCCTTATCCATGAGGTTAACAAGTGTACTACATTTCACATTGTTTGTGCTGTAGTTCTAGACAGAATCTCATAAAAGTCATGGTTTCAAAAATGCCTGTTCGTTAGTTGATTCAATAATTGTACTTTTTTTTTATCAGATTGTATTTTCATGCAAATTTCTGCAATATTTTGTGATCTGGAACCAAAATTTTACATACCAACAAAATGAATTGAAAATGTAATTTATGTGGATTGATACCTCCATATATTGTTGTCAGTACCAAGTTTTTATTTTGGAGGCCGTGGGGAAAGAGAGGCCACAATGTGAAGAGAAAGGGGGTGAAGGTTGATTATAATTATGACCATTTATTTAGTGCATATTTCAACCTGACATAAGCAGTCTACAGTGAAGGAAAAGGAAAGGAAAAAAAAAAACAGGAAAAATGATCTGAAAATCTCTCAGCACATTTTTAAGACAACCTGGTGTAATGGGTTCAGAAAGAAATCAGGAAAACTCCTCTCTCAGTGATCTGTTCAGTTCCCTCTGCCATCACACGCATGCACACACACACACACACATGCACACACATACAGGCATCCGTGTGCACGCATGCACACACACACACACACATACAGGCATCCGTGTGCACGCATGCACACACACACACACACACACACGCACACACATACACTGTATACAAAATCTTTGGTTGCCATGGAGAGTTGGGAAGTTTGGTGTGTTGAGATGATATTCAAGCCAGATTTCAAGGAACACGTTGAGTCAGTGCCATAGAGTTAAAAGAGCCTGTTCAGTGTCAAGGGAGCTTGATCGGAACAGGACCGTGTATTTTTTGTCTTGACCAGACCACTGTGATTTTTTCGTTTTTTCTTTTTCTTTCCTTTTTTTCTTCTTTTTTTTGGCTTTCGAATTTCAGTATAGGACTGGGAGTGAAAGTGAAACAGTGTATTTGAAGGTGTTCAGAAAAGAGGGCAGAATTCTTGCCAGAGACAAGACAAATTGTCTTTGATGAGATTTGTATCAGAGTCAGATTCAGACAGTTACAAAGCGAAAGAAGAGAGCAGAAAGTGAGATGTGTGTTCAGATTCGAAATACTTGAAGTCAGAGGGGCAGGCTTATCAAATTAATGTATGGGGATGCCAACAAGAAATAGATTGCAGTGATTAATTGAAGTATATCAACAAAGAATGCTGGCTGATACTGTTCTAGCAGATCAGTAATCATTTTTGGACGGAGTTAGGCCTCAAAGTAATAACTCATCAGACAATCTGTGCTGCAAACGTTAGAAACATGACTGAGATGTCAGATTAGAAACATGACCGAGATGTCAGATTAGAAACATGACCGAGATGTCAGATTAGAAACATGACCGAGATGTCAGATTAGAAACATGACCGAGCTGATGTCAGATTAGAAACATGACCAAGATGTCAGATTAGAAACATGACCGAGATGTCAGATTGGAAACATGACCGAGATGTCAGATTAGAAACATGACTGAGATGTCAGATTGGAAACATGACCGAGATGTCAGATTAGAAACATGACTGAGATGTCAGATTAGAAACCTGACCGAGATGTCAGATTAGAAACATGACCAAGATGTCAGATTAGAAACATGACCGAGATGTCAGATTGGAAACATGACCGAGATGTCAGATTGGAAACATGACCGAGATGTCAGATTAGAAGCATGACCGAGATGTCAGATTAGAAACATGACCAAGATGTCAGATTAGAAACATGACCGAGATGTCAGATTCTGGCTGAGAGTAGCACCAAAGGCAATGCACAGATTCTGACAAATGAATGACAGCGTTGTCTGTCACAAGTGGTTCATGGAACACAGAACGGCCAAGAAAGGTCTTGGGGCTGGTGACCAGCAACTCAGTCTCGTCATCCTTTAGCTTCAGGTTATTGTGGGTCATCCATGTGCATCCCTGGATTTCAGATACAAGCTCAGCAGTTTTCAGAGGAGGAAGCCGACTGATACAGCTGGGCGGCGGCGGCAAAACTCTTGTGCAACAATGTATTAGGGCTTGTGAGCTGAAGTGGCACATATAGGATAGAAAGGATGAGCCGGAAGACCGACCCCTGTGGGATTGCAAAGGATGGGATAGTGGTTTCAGAACAGCTGCCATGAACACAGATGATCCAAGTTAGGTCAGAGGTTTTAGGTGGGATGGTACTCTGACATTGTCATTGTAACAAGATTGAAAGCTACCTGCATTTGCTACATGCAGCTATATCATCAGACTGTAACTTGCTGACATAGTCATTGTAACAAGATTGAAAGCTACCTGCATTTGCTACATGCAGCTATATCATCAGACTGTAACTTGCTGACATAGTCATTGTAACAAGATTGAAAGCTACCTGCATTTGCTACATGCAGCTATATCATCAGACTGTAACTTGCTGACATAGTCATTGTAACAAGATTGAAAGCTACCTGCATTTGCTACATGCAGCTATATCATCAGACTGTAACTTTTATTTGCTTGAAGTAAAGCAGATCGAAGTTTAGCTGTTAGCAGATGATGATGTCATTTGTTTTTTTAAGTTTGTATGGTGGTTGAGTTGACGCTCCATTGTGCACTGCGATAGGAGAGTGGACACACAGCAAACATGTTGTAATCATGCTTTGATCATATTGCACCGATAGACCGTCTCAGCGGAGTTACTTCACAGGACCTCAAGTTTGTGCATATTGTTGTTCTGAATGGAAGCAGTTACCTGAATACTAACCGATCAATCGGTATATTTTACAGCAGATCAGCTGGTGTTGGGCATTTTATGTTGTGACTCTAAATCAACTGTAGCCTCAGATCTGTGGATTCAGTAGAAGTTTGTTGTGATGATGACACTTTGTATCCATATGCAGCTACGTGTATTCTTTTTATGTTGATTTTACAACATTAAATTCTTTTTGTGTCAAGTTTTACTTTGTCTGTGTGAAAGCTGTTGGCTGTTAATATCGTAGCATTTTCTGTGTTTGCCCGTCATGCTCATTTGCCACATTTACCTTTGTCCCACAAACCCAAACCTACCCCCTTTCTTCCCTCCCCTCCCCCCACATCCCTCACCCACACCGTCTCTCATACCCGTCCCCAAACTTGATGATTTGTTGTCTTATACTTTCGTTCAGACAGTCACCCACCACATCAGTTTCTTTCGTTTGCCATGAGTATTGTACTTCTGGGGTTAAAGTATCTTGTGGTTGGCTGGGCAAAAAGCACCATAAAACTGAAGTTGTGGACTGGAAGTATATGATGAGCTGTAGAGAACTGTGAGAAGATCTGTGAGGAAGTGTAGGATGATCTGCAGGGAGGTAAAGATTGTCTGCCAGGAGGTATCACATGATAATCGGTGGAAAGTATGACGTTGTTTGCAGGCAAATACAAGTTGATCTGCCAGAAAGTATAAGGTGATCTGCAGGGAAGATGATCTGCCGGAGGTGTAAGATGATATGGTAGGTGGGGAGGGTTAAAGGCCAGGGTGGGGGGAGGGGTGGAGGAGGGAAGAGTATAGGGTGATCTGTAGGGAAGTGTATCTGTGGGGATATAGGGTGATCTGTAGGGAAGTGTATCTGTGGGGGTATAGGATGATCTGTAGGGAAGTGTATCTGTGGGGGTATAGGGTGATCTGTAGGGAAGTGTATCTGTGGGGATATAGGGTGATCTGTAGGGAAGTGTATCTGTGGGGTATAGGATGATCTGTAGGGAAGTGTAATCTGTGGGGTATAGGGTGATCTGTAGGGAAGTGTATCTGTGGGGGTATAGGGTGATCTGTAGGGAAGTGTATCTGTGGGGTATAGGATGATCTGTAGGGAAGTGTAATCTGTGGGGGTATAGTGTGATCTGTAGGGAAGTGTATCTGTGGGGGTATAGGGTGATCTGTAGGGAAGTGTATCTGTGGGGATATAGGATGATCTGTAGGGAAGTGTATCTGTGGGGTATAGGATGATCTGTAGGGAAGTGTATCTGTGGGGTATAGATGATCTGTAGGGAAGTGTATCTGTGGGGATATAGGATGATCTGTAGGGAAGTTTATCTGTGGGGGTAATAGGGTGATCTGTAGGGAAGTGTATCTGTGGGATATAGGATGATCTGTAGGGAAGTTTATCTGTGGGGGTATAGGATGATCTGTAGGGAAGTGTATCTGTGGGGGTATAGGATGATCTGTAGGGAAGTGTATCTGTGGGGGTATAGGATGATCTGTAGGGAAGTGTATCTGTGGGGGTATAGGATGATCTGTAGGCAAGTGTATCTGTGGGGGTATAGGATGATCTGTAGGGAAGTGTATCTGTGGGGGTATAGGGTGATCTGTAGGGAAGTGTATCTGTGGGGGTATAGGATGATCTGTAGGGAAGTGTATCTGTGGGGGTATAGGGTGATCTGTAGGGAAGTGTGTCTGTGGGGGTATAGGATGATCTGTAGGGAAGTTTATCTGTGGGGGTATAGGATGATCTGTAGGGATGTATATCTGTGGGGGTATAGGATGATCTGTAGGGAAGTGTATCTGTGGGGGTATAGGATGATCTGTAGGGAAGTGTATCTGTGGGGGTATAGGATGATCTGTAGGGAAGTGTATCTGTGGGGATATAGGATGATCTGTAGGCAAGTGTATCTGGAGGGGTATAGGATGATCTGTAGGGAAGTATATCTGCAGGGGTATAGGATGATCTGTGGTGAAGTGAGATGATCAGCAGGAAGTAGAGGAATATGTGCAGGGAAGTATGAAAGTATCTGCAGGGAAGTACAAGATCATTTCTGGGAAAGTGTATGACAATCTGCAGGGAAGTACAAGGTAAAATTTGGTACGAGATTATCTGCAATACAGTATAAGACATGTGGGAAAGTGTGAGACGATCTTTAGGAAAGTATAAGGTGATCTGCAGGGAAGTATAAGATGGTCTGCAGAGCTCCTTATTTCAGTGTGAGCAAAATCAAAGGGTTGGCAAACTTGTCACTTGTTGCCACAAATTTGGTATGACAAGTATACTTACCACGGCCAAACATGGAGAGAGAGGAAAACCCCCACCCCTGCCTTTTTTCTGTTGTTCATAAAACTTTTCAGCAAACCTGGACTCGGTGTGTTATGTGTAATATGTGCTTGGTGGTAAATGCACAAATTCAGACACAATAAGAAGTAGAGGAAGACTCATAGATGGTCTGACCTTCACCAAGTTTAAATGGATTCTAGGTCTGCCCTTTGATGGAGATGCCACACCACAGTAGAATGAGTTCCTCATTGACCCTCATTCCATCTCTCCACCAAGTTTTCTTACCATCGGTTGAGTAGCTTGCCTCATCTTTACTGAACTGATCCCGGATCTGCTCCTTGATCCGGATCTGCTCCAAAACCCAATGGGTTCGCCGTGGGACCACACTCCAACTTCCCAGAAAGTTTCTCAAGAATTGGCTCAGCAGGTTTTGGTCAATAGGTTTTGAACAGTCTTGTTAACAGATGACCTAATCAACCAGACAGCTGATGTGGATGAAGACGTAGCCACCTTGGCAGAGGTTAGAAAGGCAAACGCTGTAATGGACTGTAGTCTTTGTATGGGGAAAGCCGAGTCTGCTCACAGCTTTGATTTTTTTTTTTTTTTTTTATATAGTGGGAGAAATCACTTTTATGGTGGAATATAAACTGAAAAAAGAAGTTATACTCCTGTTTCATTTTGGTATGTGATACGAATGTGCTAATACTTCCGAACACACTTACTATGCACTCACTTTAAGAAGTAGAAAAATCATGTTCATGCATTTGGGAGACATTTATTTGTCAGGGAGATTCTTTGATACAGAACAGTGAAGTATGTGACCAGCTGCCTGATGCAGTGGTTAGCAGTCTTGTCTTGTGGGCTGCGAGGTCACAGGTTCAATTCCCATTATAGGCATTTATTTGTGGGATTTTTCATCCATGGCCAGTGCCTACCCAGAATTAACTTGCTTTGTGCCCAAGTGGGAAGACTTCAACAACAGTCTATTTTCATCCCAATCATGGCTGTATCTTTGACAATGTTACTTTAATCTCATGACCAACACTGCAAGTGTCCGCATCTCTCAGTTCTGGTTAATGCCACGATGTATTATCAAAGGAAGCATAAAGTACGGTCCTGTCCTGTAGTCTGTCTCTGATCAGAATCACTGACCATAACTTCATCAGCGTCACTGTCACTGAATACAGCTGAAATCTTTTAAATCTCCAATTCTGTTATGAAAAAAAAAAAAAAAAAGAAAAGAAAAATATGAGGCAGAAAAAATACCATGCACTTTTCTGATGAAGACCACTTGAAGAATGTTCCTTATGAACTCGTGGTTTGTGCTCTCATTGTCTTGTATTGCAAGGAAAATACCAAATTTTACAGTACACAAAAAAGCTGGAATGTGCTATAAAGAGAAATTGTAAATGGGGAAATTCGTCAGAATAACTATATTAATGGCAGTTGTTTGAAGGTAGTTGCCTTTCCCGAGTAGCTTTTGCGCAGTTAACGGCTAAGGTCTGTTATTCTAAAGTTGTACGTGCATGAAGTGTGCATGTGTGCAAATTCTCTTACTCCACAGAGAATCACAGCGGCCTGGTAACAAACTCATATTTTCAGACATGACTAAAGATGGAAGTTTTGGCATCGTGAGTAAAGTTTTGGCATCGTGAGTACCAACACATGCGGTCTACATAAAAAGAAAACCGTTTTAGTCCGTTAAGATGGATCAATCTTTGAATGTTTACGCATGTGTGTGCTCGCCGCTTTGCATTATGCACAGTTACATGTTTCTACTGCATCATTTCCACTGTCAGCCCCCTTCGCACCACCCCTGGGAGCACAGGCCATCAAAGACAACTCTCCAGCAGGCGAAACTCTGAGCTGCCCTCTACGACCCTGTCCAGTAACTTCCCTTTGTTGATTCTACAGTAGGTCTCTTCTCAAGCTGTTCCTGGATCACCCCCTCTTCCTTCCTGCCCTGAAGATCCTATGACAGAGCTTTGCTGACCTTGTTAAGACACTGGCTGCTGGCTTCCTACTCAGGCCCACTCCCCCTCAGGATCTGTGTTGGATCTAGCTCTAGCCCCACCCTTTACCACAACTCCTGTTGACTTTTTCTGGCCGCTGGTAGCTAAAATGGTTCCTCAGACAGGTGTTAAGAAAGGTCTGTCTTCTGCTGCATCCTTCTGTCCTTCTTCTATATTTCAGAGCTGTACAAGAACATCAATTTGAAATTTGAATTAAAAATGTAGAGCGAGATAACTAATCCAACATCCAAAGTATGCACCCTCCACCATTCTTGCTCCTTCCCCCTCCCCTTCTCCAGAAGGCAAAAGGATCTAACATCCATAACTTTAGCATCCTCCCCTGCAAGCATGCCATCCTCAAATGCTGAACAATCCAATATCCACAGCTAAAAAATGCACCATTCTGTTCCTTTTGCTAACATGCTTTCCTTGGTGGCCATACAATCCTAAAACTATTGCTATAATCTGAACCCTTCCCCTGCCCATTCTCCAACTAAAATGCCTTCATAGGACAAACTATCCAACATCCTTAGCTAAAACAAGCACCCTCCCCCTCCCCCACTCTGCTAACTCCTTCCAGGCCTTGCCTCACTCCCCCCCCCCCCCCCCCCCCCCCCCCCTTTCCTCTAGCTAGTTCTGGACTATGGTCTGAGTGGTACAACAAATTTCAGTATGCATTTGTCGAGAGAAACGGGGAAAAAGAAGTCCTCTGCAGTGGTCAATGCATGAGTTATTAAAGACTGTATAAACGTAACCTGTGAAGTAAATATGTAATGGAGCGAATGATGAGAGTAACAAAAAGTAAACACAAAATACAGGAATAGATCTGTTTAATTTTATTTTGCTGTAAACTTCAATTGATTTACAGTTGTACAATAACAGCACATTCACCATCTCACAACCACTGATCTTCCATCTTCTGCTGACAGAATCTGGCACGCACACACAATGTCCAACAATTGCCAACATTGATGTCTTGTGCTGTTAATCTCTACAATGCCCTGACCCTGTTACAAACTATTTTAGAGCCTACCAGATCGCTAGGAAGCTCTCTTGTACTTCCAATATTGCTCTGACCACCGGAGACTATTCGATGTCAACATACCACAGGAGATGCTGTTTAATGCTGATCTTTTCATTGCCCTCACTATCTGAGACTACTCAGCGTTTGACAATCTCTGAAGCTGCTAACATCACGAATAAAAACATAGCTAGTGTGTTGCCCCCTCTTTAGTGCTGTCCAACCATCTTTTCACATGAATTCTGATTTCTTGGTGTGCTGCTTTCTACAGTCTTTCTTTACTGCTCATAACAAAGTTGACCAGCCACATAGGAACACACTGGGGCATCATAACACAATGTAAAAAAAACAAAAGCTATTTTGAAGTGGAAAAGACAAATTTTTGCACAGTTCACACAAATTTTGAATGCATAGTTCTAACAAATCCATCCAAAGACCAATTAACTGTTTCTCTGCATGCCGCCCACATGTGGGTGACAGCATTAAGCTCCTTCCACAATGTGCCACCCTGCACTAGACAGCACCTGTATGTACATTAAAACGTAATTTCAAGTGTCAGCACTTAATATATCTCAAACTGCCTTGATCAAACTAGATAAAAACTCTTAACACAGAAATAAAAAAACAAAAATTGCAAACTGCTACACAAGCTTCATAAGCAATGAATGTGGAACCGTAAAGATTGCCTGTACACAGGGAAAGACTAGCTGCACCAGCGCATGTAGGGAAAGAGTTAAAGATGTTTGTTCCTCACGGCTTTTAGAATGTCAAACCAGGAATCAAGTCTTGGCACTGAAATATGTGCTGTCATCAGAAAGTGCAGGTGTGGTTGTCCAGTGGAGGAACCACCTGTGCCGCAATAAAATCCCTGCCTCCAATCACACACAGATGGATTTCTTTTTTCCTCACCTGCTTAACTTCAACATGACAATTGGCCGAGGACTGGTGTGCGACACAGACAGCACATAAGCCAGTGCATGGCTCCAACAGTCGATAGTCACCCTAACACAAATGGTCCAGACATTCAACTTGTACAACCACACACACCTTCCTGTGCACGCTTGCACATAAATGCCTGCACGCATGTACACAACTTACAGGCTTGCACTCAAATACCACACACACACACACACTCCAGAAACAGACAACTCTTGAGGCCCTGTCAAGGGGTCAGTCTATTCGGTATATACAGTCTTTGCCACGACCCAAACACCTGCCCACCACGATCAGAAGGGGAGGCAACTGAAGCAGCAGTCACTGCAGTTTTCCCACAGCCCCAACAGACTGCAGGCCGACTGGCAGTGGCACAGCTCAAGGTAGGCCTTTGAGCTGTCACTGACAGAGGTGTACAAGGGAAATACCAGCTTCAATCACCCTGACGGCTACAACACTGGGGGACCTCCTCAGCTGCCTTGGACTTCTTGCCCCTCCAGGACTAACTTCACAACATAACCGTCATGAGAATCTCCCAGTGTTTCTTTCTTTGACTGACACTGTTCTCAAGTTTGCACTAACACACAAACACACTGACACTCACAAAAATAGAACTGTCACTCTTAAAACATACATTCAACAAAGCCTCCATGAGATGCATCACAGGAAACTAACCGCACAAACAAAACAGTTCAAAACCAACTAGAAAAGCCCAAAGGAAGCAGATTTCACATCAAACAAAAGTAACACAGAGAGAAAAATGTAGCTACTCCAAAACTTGGATACAAGATGCGCTCCCACATAGTAATGCATGAACTCTACCATTGAATGAATAATATAACCCGCCTGTACACACCATCTTCTGGCCCAGCTAACCCGAAGCCTTGCCTGAGGTCGTTCAAATTACTGTTCACAATCACAGGCAGAGGACTTCCATTCTTGCTGCCCAACACTCCATTTCACCTGCATTTTATTTCAACATCAAATGAAGATTTGTTTGTCACCTGACATCCTTGGCTCTTTTCCTGGGAATGTCAAATAGCAATAAACATTGTGGACTTTACTAGGAATCTAGAAAACGAAGATTACCTTTCTTCTTCTTAACCTTTCTGAAACACAGCCTAGGGGAGGAGAGGCGTGTTTACAAATGTATAGCCATGACAAAGTCCTAGGTGTTTTGGAAGTAGCTTAGATACCGACTCATTCATTAAGCAAAACGATTTTTGGTACAGAAGTGTAGCCATGCTTTACTGACAAAGTCACAAAAATCTTGAGGAGGATTTTTAAACTGACTCTGTTATCCAGTGAAAATTATGACTAAAGCTCATTTTGTGGCTTAAAAAACTGACTCGGTTATCCAGTGAAAATTATGACTAAAGCTCATTTTGTGGCTTAAAAAACTGACTCGGTTATCCAGTGAAAATTATGACTATAGCTCATTTTGTGGCTTAAAAAAACTGACTCAATTATCCAGTGAAAATTATGACTATATATCATTTTGTGGCTTAAAACACTGACTCTGTTATCGGACTCAGTTATCCAGTGAAAATTATGACTATAGCTCATTTTGTGGCTTAAAAAACTGACTCAGTTATCCAGTGAAAATTATGACTATAGATCATTTTGTGGCTAAAAAAAAACTAAGTTATCCAGTGAAAATCATAACTGTAGGTCACTTTACTCCTGCATGTACACAGACGGTGAAAGGCACAAACTGCACATGGCTTCAAGCCCTATGCAAACACTCCAGTCTAGAAAATGTTCTCCCTAACATTCTGCCATCCATCATAACCTTGTGTTAAAAAAAAAAATTGAAATCTGTTAAGTGCTGTTCAAGTTGTGCCAAAGATATAACTTCACCCACTCTTGTAAATCTCAAGGACATTTTCACACATGTTTCAAGTTTATGCCATAGCCATTACGATACAAATATGTCTCAAGCCTGTAATTGAAAACCCACCCCAACACCTCCATCAACTCACTCAAGAAGATCACAATGCACCAAATGGATTGGACGTTTGGAAACGACAACCCTAACGAATCATACTTAGCATAACATAAACAAATCATTGCTTTTCGTGGAAAACATATAAGAACTGATAAAACAAACAAACAAGAACTTGCACTTAGTCAAAACTGTAGCTACTGCTCTACAACAGTCTTTGTTGAACTCCCCCGTCCCATTTCATCCCACTATATACTCTTTTTTTCTACAATGCAAATGAGAAAAATGCATCCATTACTGCTCTCCGACACTGCAAACAAACATACTAATATTAAATCAATTACCAACTGCAATTCCGCCAACTGTTTTCCAGAACACATAAATTAATACATTTGACTCCTTAAATCATGAAGCTCTGCAAAATTTGAGAAAACCTCATCCAACATTGATATGAACTTAATAAAAATCATCAGACATTTCTTTACACAAATGTACACACATACAGTTATCACAAAATGCTTTCAGTCTTTACAGACAGGTTAAGGCGAATAGGTAAATTATTTTCATTGGTCCAGGCATTGAAATGACAGCAGAGGTGACCCTTCCTTCCATTCTCAATTACACACACACACACACACTGACCATCACAGCCACAGGGCCTTTCTCAAATGGAAAAAAAAATCTGATGGATTGAGTAAAGCATGTATCTTGATTGTTGTCCCAAAAGGGGAGAGTGTGTGTGTGTGTGCGTGTGTGTGTGTGTGTGTGTTAAAGATAAATCACAGCTCAACCTGATCACAGTCCTCCCTACATTATCTCTCCCGCCCCCTGCCCCCCTCCATAAAAGAAAAGCCCAGTCACAAATACAACCCAGCTATCTACAAATATTCACACCCACATGTACATGACAGATAAACTCATGACATCCTTCAGGCAGAAAAAAACCCAAACTAGACCATGCTAAGCGTGCAAGTCATTCTCCTTCATTAATCAACTTAAGATTAAGAAAATGTGTGAAGTGAACATTGACAATAAACATGATGATGCCACAAAAAAACCCATTCAAAACGATCACAGCAACAAACAGACGCCAGGGATGGGACAGCTGGTATCCACTCTGAGCGGTGTTGACTGTACTTCTACTACTGATTCTACTGAGTCGCCAGATTATAGCGCAAAAGACTGGTACGTATGTGATAAATTGTAACAAGAGAGAAGTGTTAAGACTTAAAACAAGAAAGGGGGTGAATAGAGTGCAAAGACAGAAAAACAGAGTACAGTAAAGAAAGATCAAAATTCATAAAAAATATGAATTTAAAAAAAAAAAAAAAGGCAGAGTCAGAGAGTGTTGTGAATCTGGCCTGAAGAAGACCTAAGAGGTTGAAACGCGTCATGTTTTGTCCAGTGGAACCTCATCAATAACTTTTCAAATGTGTTTAGATTTCTGCCTGCAGCTGCCTCACTTTGCAACTAAGGAAATGACAAGCACAGAACACCAGAATGGACACAGTTTACAAAAGCCATCGGCAGCACCACATGGATAAAAACAACGATACCAGCATGACATAATCTACACACATTACCTTGAAAGGAACCGTGAACAACAGTCAACTTACACATTCATGTGAGAACACACACTTGTATTTTATCTGAGACATTGAAAAAGATGTCGACAAACGACAAAAATGACAGCAGGCCATTTGATGTTATCCAATCACAAATAAATGATTCTTTTTTTTACATACTGAAGGAAGAATCACACCATTATGTTTGGTTGTGTATAGGCCGATGGCATCCCTATCATCATATGATAATCATCAATTGTCAGTAATGACTACTTTCTTCCTCCATCTAACAATTTACTAAGAATCAGAAGCAAAAGTGTCTACTGTTCTGTTTCACTTTGTTTGGTTTGATTTTCGAAATCTGAATTCTACCAATAAGTTCCTTGTAAGAAGTATATCTTGACACAGAATGTTTATGCTTTTGTCCAAACAAGAGAAAACATAACAATCATGACTGGGTTTGGCGACATAAGCGGGCAGTCAGAATGAATGGTATAGGAGTGACGCCAGCGACAGTGGATAAAAGATGAGACAGCCGAAGTTGGGGGGAAATGGCCAGTGTCAAACAGGACCTTAAATGGATTGTGACACTGGTCTTTACGGATGGTCAAATGTAGAAATCAATAGTGCTATTTCCACGTAATTTTCTTGCACATGAAAGATATTCACATGTATCACTCACTTTTGTGGTAGCTTCAGAACAACTGTTTCCCTTAAAAATTCATACAAATAACTAAAAGCTTTGTTGTCAGGGTGACAAAGATTCTACAATGTCTACTGTTTGCCTGTTAACTTGCAACCTCAAGAGACTTTTTTTTGAAAAATTTGTACTGATACCAGGGACCTTCTTTTACAACTGCATATCAATTTTCAATTTAAATCAAATTAAAAAGCTTTAAGTAAGAATACATGACTAAACAGTGCCCGTACATATTGCAACTTAAGAGGCTGGAAGCAAACCCAAAAATCTATGTTGCTCGAAGTTTCTGGCAACCTTGAGAGCAGAGCATGTGGAGAGTAGCAGCATGATCTGTTTGGGGTCAAGCATGGATGTGTGTGACGGTGAAAGACTGGCCCGGCAGACCCACGAGTTAGAGCTGTACAAGCATGTCTGTAGGGTTTACTATCAACATCAGACTCACGAGTTAGAGCTGTATAAGCATGTCTGTAGGGTTGACTATCAACATGAGACCCACGAGTTAGAGCTGTATAAGCATGTCTGTGGGGCTGACTATCAACATGAGACTCACGAGTTAGAGCTGTATAAGCATGTCTGTAGGGCTGACTATCAACATGAGACCGACGAGTTAGAGCTGTATAAGCATGTCTGTGGGTTGACTATCAACATGAGACCCATGAGTTAGAGCTGTATAAGCATGTCTGTGGGTTGACTATCAACATGAGACCCATGAGTTAGAGCTGTATAAGCATGTCTGTGGGGTTGACAATCAACATGAGACCCATGAGTTAGAGCTGTATAAGCATGTCTGTAGGGTTGACTATCAACATGAGACCCATGAGTTAGAGCTGTATAAGCATGTCTGTAGGGCTGACTATCAACATGAGACCGACGAGTTAGAGCTGTATAAGCATGTCTGTAGGGTTGACTATCAACATGAGACCCATGAGTTAGAGCTGTATAAGCATGTCTGTAGGGTTGACTATCAACATGAGACCCATGAGTTTGAGCTGTATAAGCATGTCTGTGGGTTGACTATCAACATGAGACCCATGAGTTAGAGCTGTATAAGCATGTCTGTGGTTGACTATCAACATGAGACCCATGAGTCAGAGCTGTATAAGCATGTCTGTGGGTTGACTATCAACATGAGACCCACGAGTTAGAGCTGTATAAGCATGTCTGTGGGGTTGACCATCAACATGCAAGACATAGGAATCTGCATCGATAGTAAAGCATCCTTGTTAACAGTAAAGCATCCTTGTTAACAGTAAAGCATCCTTGTTAACAGTAAAGCATCCTTGTTAACAGCCTACAACTGAGAGCTGCCAGATTTTTGTTCAGTAACCTCAAAATGATTCTTCACGTGAATCATTGGCATTCAACGCAACATGAAAAGCTAGGGATGAAAATGAGAAGTTCACAGAGTCACAAATAACTGTAGCTGTTAAAAAAAACAATTCCTGTCGTTTGCAGTACTTCAGCTCAATAACATCAAACCCATCCCGTCAAACTTTATTTTTTCCTAGTTTTATTTTTCATTTTCTATTTGTCCATCTCTCCCTCCCTTTTGTATTCATCTGTCAGTTCACCTATGCTACATACTCCACAGACATGCATACACTTTGATATAATTGTAATATGCTTACCTTATTGAACGATGCCCTATTGTATATCACATTGTATCCATGCAAAAGGATACTCCACAGACATGCATACACTTTGATATAATTGTAATATGCTTACCTTATTGAACGATGCCCTATTGTACATCACGTTGTATCCATGCAAAAGGATAGCGACATGTATGAGCAATGCCTGTTCAACATTTTGTCAACAGCTTGACTGGAGGAGGGGAGGGGGAAGTGGATTGGGGTGGGAGTGAACGGGAGTGTGGGAGGATAGTTAGGGAGGTGATGTTTGTTTGTATCTTTTTTTTTTTCCTTCTTTTTTTTGGTTTTCTTTTTGCTTTTGTTTTTTTTTTCTTTTCTTTTCTTTCTCCACTGTAAAAAAAAACATTGCAAAAAATTAATAAAGATGTTTAAAAAAAAAAATTCAGTCTTTCATGACAACAAGCAGATGATAGCACTGGCAAAATTTATACAATTTGTCTATGTCCGTGGGCCACTTAAAAGTTGATATCTGTGTTGTTTGTTCAGAAGTTTTTTGTTTTTGCTGTGACATAACAAACACTGACACAATACACCCCCCCCCCCCCCCCCCCCAGTCCCATCATAATATGAACCTATTCAAAACAGGAACTAAAAATAAAAATGGCAAGCAACCAAAACATTGCAATCAGAGTACAAAAAGAAATATAATACAATACATGGTGAGACCAAAACTCCTTTTTTCTTTGGTTACACAAACATCAGACATGACCTCCATGCCCGCCCTCTTCACAATCCGATATGAACTGAAGGTGAAGCCGACAACCAAGCTGCACTCCCCGGACACACAAGACTAAGAGTTCCCACACGCTTGGCAGCTACAAGGTGCCCTTTGTGACCCCTTGTGGCAAGAATCGGCTGATATGGCCAGTGTCTTCCTGACCCGGCTCGCAGGCAATCGGCTGATATGGCCAGTGTCTTCCTGACCCGGTTCACAGGCAATCGGCGGATATGGCTAGTGTCTTTCTGACCCGGTTCACAGGCAATCGGCTGATATGGCCAGTGTCTTCCTGACCCGGTTCACAGGCAATCGGCTGATATGGCCAGTGTCTTTCTGACCCGGTTCACAGGCAATCGGCTGATATGGCCAGTGTCTTTCTGACCCGGCTCACAGGCAATCGGCTGATATGGCCAGTGTCTTTCTGACCCGGCTCACAGGCAATCGGCTGATATGGCTAGTGTCTTCCTGACCCGGTTCACAGGCAATCGGCTGATATGGCCAGTGTCTTTCTGACCAGGGTCAGCTCGCAGGCAATCGGCTGATATGGCCAGTGTCTTTCTGACCAGTGTCTTTCTGACCCGGCTCGCAGGCAATCGGCTGATATGGCCAGTGTCTTCCTGACCCGGCTCACAGGCAATCGGCTGATATGGCCAGTGTCTTTCTGACCCGGCTCGCAGGCAATCGGCTGATATGGCCAGTGTCTTTCTGACCCGGCTCGCAGGCAATCGGCTGATATGGCCAGTGTCTTTCTGACCCGGCTCGCAGGCAATCGGCTGATATGGCCAGTGTCTTTCTGACCCAGTTCACAGGCAATCGGCTGATATGGCCAGTGTCTTTCTGACCCGGTTCACAGGCAATCGGCTGATATGGCCAGTGTCTTTCTGACCAGTGTCTTTCTGGCCTGGCTCACAGGCAATCGGCTGATATGGCCAGTGTCTTTCTGACCAGTGTCTTCCTGGCCTGGCTCACAGGCTTTACCAGCGTGGCAGCACAGCGGATCAGCTTCATGAATGGACAGCTCAGCTCAGAATTCAACTTTGTTGGAGAGGATGGGGGGGGGGGGGGGGGAGTGGAGGGGGCATACCAAATCATTCTAGCCTGGCTCTAACTCTTTGTCGTTACTTTGCATAGTCTTGCTCTCATTGCCTTGAGGCAAGATATCCAGCCAATTCTTGCCATGGAGAAATCGTTGACTGACCAAAACATCAGGAGATCATCACCAGGTGACACAACAACAACAAAAACACAGCACAAACAAAAGTTCAAGCAACCAAAGTGGTTGAAACCATCGATTAACAGTTTGAAAACTAAACTCTGATTTCCTTCAATTCAAACCACAAACCAGCAGAACATGGCACTCCACTTACAATTAAAAGTTCACTGGCTCCTAGTCTTGGCGAGAATTATAGTAAAATAGCAAGCATTTGTCTTAGCATAATAACTGCCTCTGCATCTGTTTACTACGTCAATCTGGCTTCTATTTACATTCTTGCTCACTTTCATTTAGGCTGTCCGCCTGCCACTGACATAACTTCTCTGTCAGTGTCACTCCATACATGAATCTCAGTCTGCATGTTATATGAACCTACCTAGGTCTATGCATGCACATGTTAATGTACTGCTGCCATAGGAGACATATGTATCTTGAACGCTTTTGTGTGAAGTGTAAAAGCAAATAATATTATAACCAATGCTGAATCTTGTGTGTGAGTGAATAAGCAGATAATATAATAACCAATGTTATCAAAAATAAATGATAGTCAACAAAATGAAACCCCCATGCAGTACAACCCACTAAGCCAAACATTCTGCTATTCTGCTTCCAATTTCATTTGAAAGTGACCACTTTTTTTTCTCATCATCACCAAACACTACTCATTATTTCCTTCCTATTCAACACTTTTGAACTGCATCATGAGGTACCGGAAAAGAAAGCACAGGAGAAGAGGGAGGAAAAAGGAAGGGCGGAGAGGAGGGGAGCCATTTCTTAGCCACAGAGTTGTGAGCGTTGTTTTTCAACAGAGCTAATATGTGTAGTTTCATATTATACTCCCTGCTCGGCTAAATACTATGTCCATTTTACTAGCCCTGTTTGGTCAAATTCTCATGGCTTACGCAGTGGTGAAGACACCCCACCAGGCTCTCCTTTACCAGTACTATACTGCATTTGGGAGCAGTTTTCCTCAATAACGTGACTCAAGTGATCATCTTTTTTCTCAATGTTATCCTCTCCATCCTCATAGCTCCATTGTGTACCCCACCATCACCTTCTGCTTCACCAGTGCCTTACAACAATGCTGATCATGTTGTGTGCCAAGATGGATTTCATTCCACAGGAAATCACAGCCACATCAACCCTCTTAATATGAAACTCCCAGTTACTTCAACTAACTGTTAAAATACAATTACGAAAAAAAAAAGTTTGTATGTGGGTGTCCGTGTAAAACAGACAGACAGAGTCCTTAGACAATATTACCACAAAATATCCTTGATGGACATCGGTCAGAGACAGAGTAAAAGTCAAACAGGATCCTTATCCTTAGAAGAAAAAAAAAAAGAAGAAAGTACCCATGCAGATATTTCTGAGGAAGAGTGAGATGTTGTGAATGTGAACATTTGTTGGAATACTTTAGCGTCAACATCATCCTCTTTCTCCTCCTATTTCTCCTCCTCTTTATCCTCCTATTTCTCCTTGTACATGCTGAAGGGGTCTTGAAATGAATGCCAACAAAAAGCGTGGAATGAACAACATTTTCGTTTGGATTTCCTTTTCCCAGAGACACTCCACAAGTTTGAAACCAAAGAATGGCTGTATCTTACACCATGACAGCCTGAGGAAAGTGCACACAATCTTCAGCACATCCAGATTTAAGTAACAAGTGAGTGAGTGAGTGTGTGTGTGTGTGTGTGTGTGTGTGTGTGTGTGTGTGTGTGTGTGTGTGTGTGTGTGTGTGTGTGCGTGCGTGTGTGTGTGTGCGTGTGTGTCTCTGTGTTTGTGTGTCTGTCTGTGTGTGTGTGTCTATCTATCTGTGTGTGTGTGTGTGTGTGTGTGTGTGTGTGAGTGTGTGTGTGTGTGTGTGTGTGTGTGTGTGTGTGTGTGTGTGTGTGTGTGTGTGTGCGTGCAGGTATGTGAGCCTATTTCTGATTTTCTGATGTATAAAATCATCTCTTAACATCAAGTTAGATTTTCAAAAGACAATGCAGATGAATAACTTAGCTGATGGTGTCGGATATTAAGGCCAAGCAAAATACCATGTCACGTTGCATCTTCAGATCATCATCATTCTGAATGAAATATACACAAACACATCTACTGGCATCGCAGTTTTGATTCACTGATAAAAGAAAAAGAAACTGTTGACAAGAATGACTATGTTTGTCATAGTCCCAGAGATTCTATCACCATTGCACTCAGCCTCCCTCTCTACCTATGTCTCTGTTGCTTTGTCACACACAAGCACACACGAACCAGAGAGAAGACACACCACAATGAACACTTGAAACACTCATTATTCAGTTTACAAACACCACCCTTTTCAACTGCAACAAAGCCCAAAGAACACGTCTTGGTTCTTCCACACAACCATCCAACCCCCATCCCAACCCCACCTTTCCCTCGTCCTTCATCACCCCTCTCCCCCTCCATACAGTTCATTCTCTTTCTCCCACAACTTCAACAAAAAAGAAACATAGAAAGAGAGACAGGGACTAATGGAATGCATAGAGGATGAGGAGGATGAGGCAGACAGCTATGACGCCGCCCAGAATGAGGGTGTCTCGGCGTTTTCTCAGGTTAATCCTCTGCACCAGACTGTTGATCACAGGGAAGCGGTCTGACACATGGTTAAGGACTTCGCTCCTCCTCAGTGATCCTAAATCCACAATCTACGTCCAATTTTTCACCCTTTGTCTCGAAATGAACTGTACAATGTCAGCGATAATGATCAAAATCAACATCAATATCAAACAAGAAACACAACCCATCATCAGCCTTTTAAAAAAAAAGGATCTTAAGACAAAAGGTTCAAACAACAGTGCTTATCCCTGGGTTGTTACATACCTTTTTGTGATGGACTAATGATCATCTACTGTCGTTCCTCTTCTTTTTAGACATCTTAAATGAATGCGACCGAACACCATCATCATCACCACTGACATACCTGTCATCTGAATGTTACATTACCCAGGTAATAATACATATGTGCCAATAAACAGATGGATGCATATGTGCATGCTGTACAATCAATATGTTGGGCTTCTCCAGACACTAAAGTTTTCTTCCATTCTTTGGCTGTTCATCTTGGTCACTGATGTCCTTTTCAGACTCGCCTTACATTGCACTGTATCTTTCATATACTGTTGAGACTGGGTTTGTTTTTTTTTCTTATACATGGAGAGCACACTTTCAGACTTGCCTTACAATATGCTGTGTCTTTCATATATTGTTTGTTAAGACTGGGGGGTTTTCCCCTTAAATTTGGAGAGTGCACTCTATAAGGCAAAATGCCTCTTGGTCTGTAGCATTTGGAAACTGTGTCAAAAATACATCAAAACGTGATAGTGTAAAACCTGTAAAATGAAAATCAAAGTTAAGAAACGTAAGTCTTAACAACAAACACACTCTGAAATCAAAATCATGATCAGATCCAATCAAACTGGAACAAATTAGCACAGCCACTTCCCTGTATACCTGAGCCATGGGCTGCCTTTTTGGCATTTGCTTTAGGACACATAGCTGACATCTCCTGACAGTTCTTGTGTTTATCTCCTCTTAAAACAGTTCCTTAGCTCTCAACAGTTTTTGAGATTTTTGCATTTTGCATGAATTTTCAGTAATTTTTCGTAACATTCTGCTCATTATTTCTAAAACAGTAATTTTTTATGATGAATGTGTCTATTTCCGGTTTTTTAGGAGATACATTGCTTCAGATAACAAAAGTGTTGTTTTAAATGCTGTCATTCCGGGAAGAAAACCGTCGATCACCGGTGATCGAAACTCATGGGAAAGAACTGAAGAGAGTTAATCACCGATTTAATTCTTTCCAACTGCCCACTTCAATTCCACATCGTACATGAAATGAGAATACCTTGACACTGCAGTCAACATGGCTGGCCGAGTGCAGTTGTTTTAATCTGATGAAATTTTAGTTCACCAAGGGCCTCCACAGCCAGTCGCCAAAACTGATTTCACCACACATGTGGCATTTCCTAACAGAGGGTACCCTGTTCAAAGTCTGAGAGCAAAATATCCACTGGTAGATGTGGTCTCCAAATCACAGACCTATTCTCAAAGACAATTCCCTCCAATCAAAGAGAAAGCAAGTATGCAACAGATGTCTCTGGCCCAGATCTACATCCCAGTAGAATGACTTCCTCCTGAATCTGATCAATGGCCGACCCACCAATACTCTATGATGATAAATCTATCTAGGCTGTTATCACTCCGACATTCTGTGAAGCAAATCTGTGCGTTTTATGAAGCAAAACATGCATCCCTGTTTTGCCTGAATTCCTGACCGACTTAAACAGTATATCCTGTTCTCCAGTACAATCACCACCCTATATAACCTATTTATGACCTTACCTGGACTGTTTTACAGCAACTGTACAACAATCATTATTACCATCATCATGTTTACTCCTGTGTATGCTGACTGGTATGTCTCTCTTGTACGCTCAGCCAACTGAACTGATTTTTGACAACACTTGGTGACAAGGTGCACACTACCTATGAAGTGTAGCATTCCACCTTTGGGTGACGTAAATGTCTTCATTTTTCCTTACAAATAAAGCACAAGGGAAGTACCGTAAAGTCCGGTTTATTGAGTGCACCTGTATATATAAGCCGCACCCACTAAATTTGCAAAGAATCTGAACTTTTTTCACAAATAAGCCGCACTGGTTTATAAGCCGCAGATATATACAACAAAAGTAAAGTTCATAATCTTAGGATTATCACATTTATTCAGTGTCATCATTGTTCTGTCCACTGAAGTTTTTTTCTTCGGTGTCGCAGTTGAACAGAAATAGTAGCGCTTCCTCCGCCATCTTGTCACTGACTTCAGCCTCGTTTTCACTGTCGCTTTCCTCTTGAGGCAAGGTGAAGGTCGCTGCTACTCCGTCGCTTGCACTGTCGTCTGCTGCAGCACACTGTCCAGCCTTGTGAAAACCATTGATGATGGTCTGAATGCTTCAGTGTGTGCGGCTTTGATTTAAAAATGTGAGCAGTTAACACTGTAACAACGTGAACAGTTAACACTTTAACATGGAGCTCATCGAAAAATTCATGAACAGTAAACACGATATGGTGAGTAACAGAGAAGCTAAGAATAGATGAGGGTGTGATGCTCCTGGAATCGGAAAAATCCGCAAATAAGCTGCATCGCTGTTTAAGCCGCAGGGTTTAAAGCTGGAGGAAAAAAATCGTGGCTTATAGTCCGAACTTTACGTTAACCCTTTCAGTCCATGCCTCCTGTTCATTTCATTTTGGAAAATTATTACCAGGATCTGTTCAATACTGGTGGAGGTCACGGCTCTCTGGGGGTGCCGCTCTAGTTTGTCATTTAAAACTGTACTCATTTTTTTCTTTTTTTTTAAACTTACACACAAACAAGCTCCGACCTGTCAACTGATCCCATGAATCACATACTGCAGATTTTCCAAACATCATCTTTACCCTCTTTCCTACACACTCATGTACATCATTCGCACAGCGTAGCACACCAATCAAACTGCATGCACATAATGTAAAGGAATGAGTCCGCATTCAGCCTTGCCAAGGATACTGGCCAGAGCGTTGACACGATGTGTGATAGAATGGAGTAGTCTGTTCTGACTGGCAAAGTTCTCCTTGGTGGCAATGGCTATGCTGGAATCAGTAAGAACACACGCTTCAGACAAAAACCATGGCAAATCCGTAAACGATACTAAATTTGACACACACAAACACGCCATAGCAACTCTGTAAAGAAAGAAAAAACAAAAAGATGACCAAAGTTCACACAAAAGCCATGTCAAATCAGTAAAAACGATAGTAGCACATTTCACACAAAAAGTATGACAATCAGTAAAAAATCATACTTCACATGAAACCCAATCAAAAAAAAAAAAGCCTGACTTCACAACAAAAAAAAAAAAAAAAATCATAGCAAATCAGTTACACACACACACACACACCACACACACACACACACACACACACACACACACAACAACAACAACAACAACAACAACAACAACAACAACAACAACAACAACAACAACAACAACAACAACACACAACAACAACAACAAATCAGTACAAATACCACACCACTAAAAAAAAAAAAAACATGAACGTAAAAATACCACAGTAAAAATACTAGAGTGAAAATGTTTAGATCACACAAAAACTGTACAGATCAGCAGAACTAGCCCACTTCACAAGCAAACAACAAGCAAGGCCATGCTCAAATCAGCAACACCACCACACTTCACACATAAGCCATCACACAACTCGTCAATACATAGACACACAAAAGCATCAGGGAGTTGAAACCCTCTATGAAAGTTCTCCAGTTTAGTCTAAACCAGACTGTGACTTAACTGTTGGTTCCTTTCTCTTCCTTTTCACATGAAGTCCATCAAACCACTTCTGGTCTTCCCATCTCAAACCTTCTCCTCTTCTCACTCACTGGTCCCATCCCCTTTCTTCACGCCCCCACCCCCCACCCCCCTCCTTTCGTCTACCTGTCCATGGTCCCCCCCACTCCCTAGCCTCTCTTCATCATCTTCGGCAGCTCACCCTCCCCTCCATGGTTGCCGCCCTCTCTACCTCATCCCTCACTCTCCGCTGGCTGCCGCCCCTCTACCTCTCTCTCTCACTCTCCCCTCCCTGGCTGCCGCCCTCTCTAACCTCTCTCCTCTCTCTCTCCTCCTCCTCCCTGGCTGCCGCCCTCTCTACCTCTCTCTCTCTCTCCCCTCCTCCCTGGCGCCGCCCTCTCTACCTCTCTCTCTCACTCTCCTCCTCCCTGCTGCCGCCCTCTCTACCTCTCTCTCTCACTCTCCTCCTCCCGGCTGCCGCCCTCTCTACCTCTCTCTCTCACTCTCCTCCTCCCTGGCTGCCGCCCTCTCTACCTCCCTCTCTCACCTCCTCCCTGGCTGCCGCCCTCTCACCTCTCTCTTCACTCTCCTCCTCCCTGGCTGCTGCCCTCTCTACCTCTCTCTCCACTCTCCTCCCTGGCTGCCGCCCTCTCTACCTCCCCCACTCACTCTCCTCCCCCCGGGCTGCCGCCCCTCTCTACCTCTCTCACCCCTCCTCCCCCCCTGGCTGCCGCCCCTCTACCTCTCTCTCACTCTCCTCCCTGGCGGGCCGCCCTCTCTACCTCTCTCACTCTCCTCCTCCCTGGCTGCCGCCCTCTCTACCTCTCTCTCACCCTCCTCCTCCCTGGCTGCCGCCCTCTCAAACCTCTCTCTCTCACTCTCCCCCCTGGCTGCCGCCCTCTCTACCCTCCTCTCTCACTCTCCTCCTCCCTGGCGCCGCCCCTCTACCTCTCTCCCTCCTCCCTGGCTGCCGCCCTCTCTACCTTTCTCTCACTCTCCTCCTCCCTGGCTGCCGCCCTCTCTCCCTCTCTCACTCTCCCTCTCCCCTGGCTGCCGCCCTCTCTACCTCTCTCTCACCCCTCCTCCTCCCTGGCTGCCGCCCTCTCTACCTTTTCTCTCTCACCCTCCTCCTCCCGGCTGCCGCCCTCTCTACCTCTCTCACTCTCCTCCTCCTCCTCCCTGGCTGCCGCCCTCTCTACCTCTCTCACTCTCCTCCTCCCCTCCCTGGCTGCCGCCCTCTCAAACCCCCCTTACTCTCTACCTCCCCCTGGCGGGCCGCCCTCCTCTACCTCTCTCTCCACTCTCCTCCCGGGCTGCCGCCCTCCCCTACTCTCTCACTCTCCTCCTCCCGGCTCCCCCGCCCTCTCTACCTCTCTCACTCTCCCCCCCCTGGCTGCCGCCCTCTCTACCTCTCCCCTCACCCTCCTCCTCCCTGGCTGCCGCCCTCTCTACCTCCTCTCTCACCCTCCTCCTCCCTGGCTGCCGCCCTCTCTACCTCTCTCACTCCCCCTCCCCTCCTCCCGGGCTGCCGCCCTCTTTTACCTCTCTCACTCTCCTCCTCCTCCTCCCTGCTGCCGCCCTCTCTACCCTCCTCTCCTCCTCCCTGACTGCCGCCCTCTCTACCTCTCTCTCTCACTCTCCCCCTCCCTGGCTGCCGCCCTCCAAACCTCTCTCTCTCCCCCTCCTCCTCCCTGGCTGCCGCCCTCCTACCTCTCTCACCTCCTCCCGGGCTGCCGCCCTCTCTACCTCTCTCTCACCCCCTCCCCCGGCTGCCGCCCTCTCAAACCTCTCTCCTCCTCCATGGCTGCCGCCCTCTCTACCTC
>CM031621.1:10475215-10515215 GCA_018398815.1 Conus ventricosus
AAATTGTACTCCAACTTCCTTCACGCACGTCTGTTTCCCCCCACCCCCACCCCACCCCACCCACTTCCTCTGGCCTCTCTCAGTCTTGTGTATTATATGTAGGTACAAAATCTCCGCATCCCCCTTCTCCCTCCTCCACTCCCGTCCTACCCCCACATACACACCCAGCTTCTACATTTAGAATCTCTCTCTCTCTCTCTCTCTCTCTCTCTCTCTCTCTCTCTCTCTTTTCTCTCTCTCTCTCCACACATACACACCCACGCCACATGCCCCACACACATACACTTCGTGCACATGCGCTCACACATACACGCACCCACACATGCACTCACACACGTGCATGCATGCACTTGCCACCTACACATACACGCACACATACAGAGAGAGGCAGATGAACAAAGTTGACAGGCAGACAGAGACAAAAACAGAGACTGAGACAGAGGGACTCACCCCTCTCTCTCTCTCTCTCTCTCTCTCTCTCTCTCTCTCTCTCTGTGGTGTGCATATGCGCATGCACGCATGCATGTGTGTGTGTGTGTTTGTGTGGATGTCTGTGACCCTGTCTGTGTCTGTATGTCTGTGTGTGCACCATTTTTGCACACATTGTGTGTGTGTGTGTGCATGAGTATGCATGTGCCATGGGCGCATTTGCACGTGTGTGTGTGTGTGTTTGTCTGCATGTGCGTGTCTCTGTGTGTGTGCGAGCATGTGTGTGTGTGTCTGTGTATGTATGTGTGTTTGTGTGTCATTTGTGTGCGTGGTGTGTGTGTATGTGTGTGTGTGTTATCCTTTGAATTCCTGTTCTCGACAGAGGCTATGTCTGCTTAAATGATTTTGCCTTCACTCCCTCCATCCCCGCATCTACCCCCTCCCCCCCCACCTTCCATTATCCAAATCACGCTGAAACCACCACACACACACACACACACACACACACACACACACACACAAACACGCGCGCGCGCGCAAGCGCGCATGCATACATGCACGCACACACAGAGAAAGTTTTATATATTGACACAAAATACTCTTTTCATCCATACTTCAGACAAGAGATGAGACACTATACTGAAGCTCTACGCATTTTCCTGTTAAAAAAAAGAAGAAGAAGAAAAGGAAAAAATCATATCTGGTTCGTCAAAATTCATTAACTCTTTTCAGTCTTCGGCTTAATTTGTATATGCCATGTGAGGACCCTCTCCATTCAAGTCCCCTAACCTTATCTCTGATATACTCCATTATCATCATATTACACTCTACAACTTGTGCCATACTCTGCCATTATCACAATTTGCTCCCTATGAGCTATGCTCTATCATTATCACTACTATACTTCAATTATATCATTATGAATACTACATTCACCATGCATTCACACCCATTTTTATCCCGAATTATCACTGTGCATTACCACCCCACCATATAATAGTATATGTACTACCATCTGTCCCCACCCCCACCCCTCACACACAGACACATACCCCTTTTCTTTGCTTTTTCTCCAATGAGCTTGGTGCAGTCATTTGTAATATCTGTTTATTGAGTCATACATGACCATCCTTTTATTATCCATGTTGTATTGTGAATAGAATTTGAAATTTGAGTATGAACTTTGTACAAACAATCAAATCAGCTGTGACTCATTTATTATTGGCATTGAGGATTTCCTTTCTAGTCTGTAATGCTGTATATTTATTATGATCAAAATCTAAATTCCTTTGTATCTGTCCTTTCTGTCATGCTTGTTTGATGTGCCATATGATTTTGAGTCATCCTCATTGTAGTGAGTGTAGCAGTGTTATACTTACATTCTGTATGTTACTTCTTTGTCTGTTATTCAAATTCTTAAATTCTTGAAACAATAAATCATTGTTAACAATTTCGATAAATTATAGACAATTTGTGCATCATAGGTTGCGTTCGCTGTGTGTTTGGTAATAAGGCATTCTGAATACAATGATGGCGGCGTGACTGCAAGGGAAAGCTACTGTTGCAATTAAAATTAAAGTTGCTTTGGGTAAGACGAAAAATGCAGACATCTCCACGTTCCAGCCCTCGTGAGAGGGGATCTCGATCGCCGGCATACGTACCGCGGCAAGATTCAACGGGTACATTGAAAGCTACAATCAGTTTAATTCCGGGAAAAAATCCGTCCGTGACGCAGACGGGGACATTTACCTCATCAAAGATACACCAGGTAACTAGTTGATGTGTCTTGTGTCTGTGCTGAATAGTCATAACACACTCTGAGGGAAGTTAAACCCTGGCATCAATTGTCCAATGGATTAAACCTTAGATCAGTAGCTGCGTTTTCTTCGTCGTCTAGTCGGAGCTATTATCATGCCCTGCCCAATGCACAGCTGTCTTACTTAAAAGGTCTTTCCCTCTTCTTCTCTTCTTTCTATGGGGATGTTTAACCTGCCCCGCGCCCACAGTCTTCACGTAGACTATTCTGGCACACAGGTTGCATGCATTGTGTATTTTCGTGTTGCCGGTACTCACCCGTCTTAGAACATGAGCATCGGGATCTTTAGAGTCCGTGTATGATCTTAGTGCATGTGACACAGACTAGACCTCGGTTTATAGTCCATCCGAACGACTATATGGGGAATGGAGTCAGAACCAATGTTAACTCCGAGGGAAAAATCCCCCTATACCGAAATTCGAACCCGCAACCCCAGGATCACGAGTCCGGCGCTCTACCAACTGAGCTATCCGGCCTCCCTTGACTCCCGCCTTCATCATTTTGAAGATTCTGTAGACTAAACGTCGATCATTATGAAAACAAAAAAAATCTATAAATGTATGTATTACAAATCGGTGCACAGGGTGCATTTTTATATGTTCCTGTGATCGATTGCATCAGTGTACAGCTCAGATCCGGGGTACAGAAAGTGTTACATCAGTGCAAAAATTTAAAAATATGTTAAAAGGTCATGTAATTTACTTCAGTGATATTGTTAAACCTTAAATATTATATGGCCTGATACTGACAGAACTGTATGAGAGATATCTTGACTTTGAGAAGCTTTCAAAGTTTGAAGGTTTGAATGGTGTCGCATAAAACATGGTGTCTTTTTCTTGACAATACGAAGTAAACAATGGAACATTTACACAGAATGATAAAGAAACAGCTTTCAGTTCACAATTCTGTTATTAATCCTTTATGTTGGAATTTTTTTCAACAAAAATCATGATTTAGGCAGATCAATTTTTTTTTTAAACGGACACCGTTATCTGCGTAACAAGTCAAATTTACAGTTTTTGTTTTTAACAAACTATAGTAATAACACATCATCCCCCTGCCCAAAAAGGGAAATCTACGCCAATGCCAGAACTACAGAACAATAAGTCTCATTAGCCACACCAGTAAAATCATGCTCAGAGTCATCTTGAATCGACTGAAGAAAGAGGCGGAAGAACACCTGGCGGAAGAACAAGCTGGATTCAGGGCAGGCAGAAGCACAGTAGAACAGATCTTCACCTGCCGGATACTGATGGAGAAACATCTGCAACATCAGAGAGACCTGTTCCACAACTTCATTGACTTTAGGAAAGCGTTTGACAGGGTGTGGCACAAGGGTCTGTGGCAAGTGCTCAGAAAGTTTGGCATTGAGGAGGGTCTCGTCCAAACCATCCAGGCGCTGTATAACACCGCCAGCAGCGCAGTCCTCCTCAACAACCAGATAGGGGACTACTTCAAGACCACAGTTGGAGTCCGTCAAGGCTGCCTGCTATCTCCCGTACTGTTCAATCTCTTCCTGGAAAATATCATGCGTGAAACCCTCCATGACTTCCACTCCACTGTCTCCATCGGAGGAAGAATCATCAATAATCTGAGGTTCGCAGATGACATCGACCTGATGGGAGGCAGCAACGAAGAACTACAAGACCTGACAAAGAGACTGGAAGAAAGGGCAGGTGCATATGGAATGGAAGTGAGCACAGAAAAAAGCAAAGTCCTGGTCAACAGCACAACCAACACCCATGCTGAAATCTACATGAACGGACAACAGCTTGAAGAAGTGGGCGCTTTCAAATACCTTGGCGCCACTCTCACCAAAGACGGTCGCTCTACAACAGAAATCAAGACCAGACTAGCGATCGCAACAGCAGCAATGGCAAAGCTAAACAAGATCTGGAAGAGCAGGGAGATCAGCTTTCCTACAAAGATGAAGCTGTACAAGTCCCTGGTGCTGTCCATCCTGCTGTATGGCTGCGAAAGCTGGACCATGACAGCAGAGACCACCAAGAGAATCCAGACGTTTGAAACTAAATGCTTCAGGCGCTTGCTCGGGATCTCTTGGCAAGACCGGAAGACAAACGACCTTGTGAGGAGCCAAATAACATCACTTGCAGGCCCCCAAGAACCCCTCTTGGCAACAATCAAGAAGAGGAAGCTGTCGTGGTTCGGGCATGTCATACGCCACAATTCACTGCCCAAAACAGTCATCCAGGGCACGCTGGAAGGCGGCAGACGAAGGGGACGACAAGCCAAATGCTGGATGGACAACATCAAGAATGGACCAGGATGGATGGCCCTACGCTGATGCGACAGGCAGAGGACAGGGCCGGATGGCGGTGCCTGGCTTCGAGAGTGTCTCTCATCTCTCCTCTACGCCCATCATGGGCAAGAGAATGATGATGATGATGAGTAATAACACAAAAAAGAAGGCCTTTGCTGTAAATAGGCAAAACACAGCATTGTGGTGGTAGATAAAGATACCAAGGAAATTTTTACACTTAAAATTAAATTCAAGTTTATATATGTTTGAGTAACGCACATAACACGTGTAGACACTATCAGTGAAAAACAAACAAATCAAAGCTGTCTTGAATTAGTTGTCTGTTCTGACATGCATATTAAAGCACTAAAACACATGAAAACTACTAATAATACATGAGCACAAGCTGGATACAATCAACAATGACAACTGGAATTTATAACACCCCTCTCCCCCCTCTTTTAAAAAAAACGACTAAAGGCACTTTTTTTATGCTTACAGCCCAAAAGCTTTAACATATGCTTACAGCCCAAAAGCTTTAACACAATGAAAATGAAAATTCTAGTATAATAAAAGCAGGATTGATAGTTATGAAATGAGTTTTGATCCTACCATTAAAGCAGAAGTGTCCTGCATATAACAAAAGACACCAGAAGGTTGTGTCCGCATTATCAGCATGACCAAAACAGATTCACTTGAGATTTTTATTTTATTTACAGCCTGTTAGAAAAGAAAAAAGAAAAAATTCTTCAATATTATGAAAACTGGGCCAGATGTAAAAACTGTAATCAGTTCCATCATGCTAAATAAAAGCTAATCAGAAAACGTTGGTGTCTTCGTGTGTGACCATTACTGATTTACTGACCATTCCTGATTAAAACAACAACAAACATAAGAGTATTGACATGAAAGACACTTAGTTATATCATGCATTGGCAATGTTAGCATGCAACATTTAGTGGTTGTGTTTGTCTTTCATTCGAAACATTGACTGGTGGGGAAAAAATCAACATTGCCTCTTGAGTGTCTCATGTGTCTGAAAATTTATCGAGAAATGCATCTTACCAAACAACTAAAATGCGTTAAAAAAAGTGTTAAAGTTTAATATCTTACATCATAATTATGCCTTCCTACAGTAAGAACGAAGAAATCACCTCAAACAAATTCGATGTGGTAATCAGTTTTGCATATAACCCACCAACAAAATAGACACCAACGTTCCCCACTGAATCTGACAAAAGTAAACAACCTGTACACACGAAGTGATTATGTCACAAGAAGCGTGCCTGACGTAGTGATGTTTTAAGTTGGAAACTTATCCTGCACTAAATGTTGTTAATCACACCACCTTGAAGTTCCGCATATAACAATCGGACACAGACTGTAGTGTAACAAAAGAAACAAAGCTCATTCAGTCACAAAGGCGATTTTCTGAATTTTATCAGCACGAAAATACACACAATAGAATGAACAATCGTCTGATATATATGGTTTATTCTTAAGTGTGGCACTGGAAAATACGTTGAAGAAAAGCTCACGAATCTTACGGACACGATGCGTTGTATGCGGCACCAAGATTTTGTCAACACTTTTAAGTAACTAAATTGAAAGTGCAATTTCGGCAAAGTCCGTCTACGTGTTGTTCATTACCTACTGAGCATAAGTTTAAGTTGAAGTAGTCGGAAATGAAGACAAACCAAGACTAGAGATCAGTGGTACTATCAGGGTGTAACAAAATGGTGGTGTCAAATTCCTGCTTTTTTGGTACAAAATGCTTTCATGGTTACAAATTATATGGCTTAGGAAAAAAAACTGCTATCATCAGGTTCTTTGTTTATTACTTTATTGGAAATGGGAAAAGCCCTGAAGTGTTTTTAGAGCATATATTCATCATGTTGAAAAGGGTTGGTACTGAATCAGTGAATGTACCCAGGATCTGAGCTGTACATATCAGCAATGACCATACTCTTCCAAATGGTGAACATGTGTGCTAGATGCCATCTTATGCATTCACACATGGAACTTTGAAGGAAGTTTTACTTACAGGAAGTGAATTTTTTTTTTTTTAATTTGAAGTTGGAACAAATGTTAAATCCAAGGGAAAAAAATCCCCCAAAACTGAATGGCTCTTTAGAGATCTATTCAAATAAACATCACCAAAATCATTATCTGAGGGTCTACCAACTGAGCGGATAGTCCCATTTCTGAAATAAAGGCAAGATTACACATTTCATTGTGACTGTTACAAGCAGACTTCAGGGTCTGAAAATGGAGTCCAGCTGGGTTGTAAAAGTTTGTTTATCACTATTTATTGTTTTTTACAGTACAAACCTTGTGTAAATTAAGCATTTTAACTAGGTCTTCTAACATATTTAACTGTACCAGCTGCCTGATAGTTTATACCTTTTTTTTAATTTAAAGAAATGCCAATAATATGCACCAGTGTGTTCAGTAGGCTGTAGCAGAACCTTTGTCATCATTTTTAAACAATAATAATCCGAAGTATAACAGGTTTATACCAAATTGTTTTTCTTTTTCTTTTTCTTTTTTTACATTTTTTTTATCGTTTTGTTTGTTTCATCATAATTTGTTGTTGTTCAGTTGTTGACTAGATTTGTATGTTTATTGAATTTGATGTTCTGTGTCTGAGATTTTTTTTTTTTTTTTTTTTTTTTTTTTTTTTTTTTTTTTTTTGTCTCTCCAGAAGCAACAGATATCTCCGCCAGTATCAACTTGCTGGCACACTATGGGCTGGAGCACTCTTACAACAAATATTTTGGGAAGAAAGTGAAAGAGGAGCTGAGTTCCTTCCTGCCCCATTTACCAGGAAACATCGACACCGCTGGCATCCAGGACAACAGGTAGGATTTGCTCCCTTTGTCAACGACTTCAAACACTGTGTATCTGTTGTATGTCTTTCTTCTTTTTTTTTTTATTTGATTTTTGCATTCAGACTTAGCACTTGTAACAGATTACTCATTTAGTCATAAGCATCTACATTGGTGCATGTATGGTGATGAAAATGCTAGCGTAGTACACCGGTATATTATGGTCAGAAAATCCGTTGGGCTAGCAACATTTGAGTTTGCCTGCATGATGAATGCTTTTTTTCAAAAAATATTTTCCCTCCACTTCAAGTTCAACACTGCACATTTTCATGAAAATATTATTACTTCATTGCTAATAATCATTTCTTAGACAGTAACTTCAGTCATCAAGTTCATGTTCAGTGTAAAATACACTGTATACAGTTGGTTTTGTTTGTTCTTTTCTCCCCTCTCCCCCTGCTGATGTTTGCTCTCATCATGAGTCAGATTAAGGTCATGCTACTGGCAATAGCATTTTAAAAGTGAAAACAAAATTTAGAATCAAGTCTTGGAGTGTAAGGCTATTCTGTCTTTATTGTGAGGAATTTAGAAAGTCAATCAAATCTTTAATTGCAGTGTCTATGACTTCATTCAGTCTCTGTTGTGAGGTTTGATTGCATCAAGAAACATTATAGATGATAGAAAGTATGAGTATTCAGCACAAACTTTTGTAACCTGGTTGTTTTAAGGCAAGACTTCAATGTAGGGGAAAAAAATTTTGAGGACACAGATGATGACCCATGGATTGACTTTTCTTCCACAGTTCATTACGATCTCTGATTGAGAAAGCGCCCATCACAGGGAAAGAGTTGACTCCTTTGTCCGGTTCTGCCCTGTCTGGTTTTCGGCTTCACCCTGGACCGGTAAGTGTGTGTGTGTGTGTGTGTGTGTGTGGTGTGTGTGTGTGTGTGTGTGTGTGTGTGTGTGTGCTTGTGCAGGGGTTTTGATGGGGCAGATGAACTCCGGGTCCGGGGGCTCATGGAGTCATTCTAATCGATTTTAATCATGGATGTTTATGTATGCATACATTTACAAGTAAAATCTACATATTACAGCCAGCTTGATTTCTAGCTCATAGACTGTACAGGTGTGTGTGCAATTACTGGTTGACCATCAATCCACTGAAGTCAGTTGTCCACTCCCCCTTGTTGGGCTGGACAGTACAGGTGTGAAGGCACGCATCTGAGGACGGTCAGGGCTCTCTAAGGATACAGAAGGTGGTCTGGATGTTGATGCATTCCCTGGTACATGTGACCCCTCCCATCGACTGTCCTCAAAGCAGGTGAAGGCCATCTCTGTTAAGGTTTGCCAGTTGCTGCTGGCATCAACACAGGACTCCAGTTCTTTTGGTCGCACTACTTCAAGCTGTCTTTGATAGAGTCACTGTATCACTTCTGTGGGCATTTCATCTTCTGTGAACCTGAGCAAGTGTCCTGTGTGATATCTGTCTTTGTATGCAGGAACACAGATATATGTCTCCGGACCACATACACAGGTTACTGATGTGTACATGGGTCTGTAATCAACCTGTCTTCATCAGTCTTGTCAAGCTCTAGCAGCCTGCTTGAAGGACATCTCATTCATCTCAAACATGATACTGGGAAGAGAATCCCCTCTCACAAGGAGAAGAAGTTGGCAATAGTGACCAGTGAACAGAAACATGCAAAGCAAAAGCAGTCTGCAGACACTGTGGGTTTATCACATCCACTCCTGATCAGGTTCTTAAGGTTCAGGTAATGAGATGGCCCATAAAAATTAAGTCAGACGGCCTAATGGTGTTTTCTACAAGTGAGGATTTCCAAATCTATACTCTATAAAAGTATAAGAGGAAGAAAGGTTTAGGGTAAGGGGTAGAGCGGGATGGGAAAGGGAGGGGGGAGAAGAGGTAGGGGCAGGACGGAATGGGACAGGGAGGATGCAGAAGTGAATTGAGGTCTGGGTAAATGCCAACTGTGATGAAGTTTACAGATTTCATTGAACTGTATTGTCTTAGACACCTGTATTATAAGATGAAAGAGACATGTGAAAAAGAAAGACTGAATTTAACTTTTAACAACCTGCTTGCTGATTCAGCTTTTTCCTGTTTGAAATCCACTCGTACTTTTCGTGTATGAACAAGACGCATGTTGTCTGTAAGGGCTTGGGGTATATGGCAGTTTTTTTCCCTGATTATTCAGGTCCATTATTCCTATTTTTTACAAAAGACCCTATCAATTATCAGGTTCACTGGTAGACATTGATTTCTATTCTCACACTCGGTGGAGGGGGGGAAGATGGAAATAGGGGATGGGGGCAGGGAGTGGAGTGGGTTTGGGATAGGAAAGGGGGGGGGGGGGTGTTGGCAAAGCACACACAGGCGTATACTTGTTTTTGTAGATATGCATGCTCAAGCTGAATTGTGAAACTGACTCAAGATGAAGCTTATGTCTGAAAATTGTCACATTTCAAGCATGAATCATTACATAATTTGATTGTATGACTCTAGGGCAGTGTTGATCATCAGTATTTTTTTCCATCAGCGGTCACAGTTAATGTATGTGTCTGGATCAAGTAACGATGAAAAATGTTCCAAGCTGGTTGATTTTCACCAACAGAAAGTAGAGAACAAACTCACAAGTGGCAGAAGCACCAACTGGTCAGGGACGTTTGTAGTCTGTTGCCTCAGGCTTCAAGTGCATGTGGAAAGTGCTGCCAAAGTGAGGGTCTCCAGACTTCTGCTCCATTCTCAGGTTGCCCACACTTACATCCAGGAACTGATAGCTAGCAGACAGACTCAAACTAAATGAACAGGAACGGAGGAGCCATTTTGGACTGGCAAAGGGAAATAACTCTTTGTAGCAGACAAGACTAGATATTTCAGACACAGATTGACATGTTTTCAGCTTGGAAGTTTCAAAATGGCTCAGACAGATATAATGTGCTTTTTTTTTCAGTTCAACGGATCATATAGTTTTGTTTGGGGCGTCATTAGAAGATCTGGTGTGTTTTGTACAGTGTTAACAGTGTACAACTATGATAGGGTGCATGGTATGCTAAAAAAGGAAGTTTTTGTGTATCTGTGTGTTTATCTCTGTGTGTGAATTTTCCTTTACTTGATGAGATGTTCGCCTTGAAAATGCAGGAACAAGAGAGAGAGAATGACGGTCTCTAAGAGAGGTAGAGAGGGAAAAGCAGTAGCTGGGGAGGGGAAGAAGGAGGCAGAGGTGGATTTGGGAGGGGGTGTGTGAATTACTAGAGAGTAGGAAGAAAGGGAACAAGAGAGTGTCAGTTTTCCTGATTAATACTTGATCTTTTTTTTTTTGATGGAGGTGAATTATTTCATTCTCAGCTTATTGAAATTTTTCTTGCTGAAAATAGTTGACGTTCTGTTTTCATTTTATTAAATGTCAGCACAGCCAAATGTTAATCAGACAATAAACTAGTTTCACTTTGGAAATCAGTGCACTTTTCTTTTTATGCGCAAGTCTGTCAAAAACAGTGGTTTTTTTCCCTTGTGAACTGTATGTATCTCTTTCATGTTTTTGGCATTGTTTTTAAGATGTAATTTTGTTATTTGCATGTATATTGTATGTTTTGGTATGTATGTGTGTTACGTGTATGTGTGTGTGAGTGTGTTGTGTGCGTGTGTGAGTGCGAGTGTGTGTGTGTGTGTGTGTGTGTGTGTGTGTGTGTGTGTGTGTGTGTGTGTGTGTGTGTGTGTGTGCAGTTACCAGAACAGTACCAGATGATGGCGCAGATGCCCCACAAAAAGAAGAAACATAAGAAGCGCTCACGAGAACTGGACACCACCAAAGGCAATGCCCTTCAGGTCACACAAGGTATTGCTTTTCAGACATTCGACAGCACACAGTTGATCCTCGTCATAACATTTGACGTTCATGTTTTGGTCACAGAAAAACAGTCCTGAGTTCTATTAGTCACCTGCTCAGTTCTGCTGTTGTAGTAGACTATTGTATGTACATCTACATACATGAATTTGGTTCTGCTGTTGTAGTAGACTATTGTATGTACATCTACATACATGAATTTGGTTCTGCTGTTGTAGTAGACTATTGTATGTACATCTACATACATGAATTTGGTTCTGCTGTTGTAGTAGACTGTTGTATGTACATCTACATACATGAATTTGGTTCTGCTGTTGTAGTAGACTTTGTATGTACATCTACATACATGAATTTGGTTCTGCTGTTGTAGTAGACTATTGTATGTACATCTACATACATGAATTTGGTTCTGCTGTTGTAGTAGACTATTGTATGTACATCTACATACATGAATTTGGTTCTGCTGTTGTAGTAGACTATTGTATGTACATCTACATACATGAATTTGGTTCTGCTGTTGTAGTAGACTATTGTATGTACATCTACATACATGAATTTGGTTCTGCTTGTAGTAGACTGTTGTATGTACATCTACATACATGAATTTGGTTCTGCTGTTGTAGTAGACTATTGTATGTACATCTACATACATGAATTTGGTTCTGCTGTTGTAGATAGACTATTTGTATGTAATCTACATACATGAATTTGGTTCTGCTGTTGTAGTAGACTATTGTATGTACATCTACATACATGAATTTGGTTCTGCTGTTGTAGTAGACTATTGTATGTACATCTACATACATGAATTTGGTTCTGCTGTTGTAGTAGACTATTGTATGTACATCTACATACATGAATTTGGTTCTGCTGTTGTAGTAGACTATTGTATGTACATCTACATACATGAATTTGGTTCTGCTGTTGTAGTAGACTATTGTATGTACATCTACATACATGAATTTGGTTCTGCTGTTGTAGTAGACTATTGTATGTACATCTACATACATGAATTTGGTTCTGCTGTTGTAGTAGACTATTGTATGTACATCTACATACATGAATTTGGTTCTGCTGTTGTAGTAGACTATTGTATGTACATCTACATACATGAATTTGGTTCTGCTGTTGTAGTAGACTATTGTATGTACATCTACATACATGAATTTGGTTCTGCTGTTGTAGTAGACTATTGTATGTACATCTACATACATGAATTTGGTTCTGCTGTTGTAGTAGACTATTGTATGTACATCTACATACATGAATTTGGTTCTGCTGTTGTAGTAGACTATTGTATGTACATCTACATACATGAATTTGGTTCTGCTGTTGTAGTAGACTGTTGTATGTACATCTACATACATGAATTTGGTTCTGCTGTTGTAGTAGACTGTTGTATGTACATCTACATACATGAATTTGGTTCTGCTGTTGTAGTAGACTGTTGTATGTACATCTACATACATGAATTTGGTTCTGCTGTTGTAGTAGACTGTTGTATGTACATCTACATACATGAATTTGGTTCTGCTGTTGTAGTAGACTATTGTATGTACATCTACATACATGAATTTGGTTCTGCTGTTGTAGTAGACTATTGTATGTACATCTACATACATGAATTTGGTTCTGCAGTTTGTTGTTTTATGCAAGCTTTTTGTTGTTGTTAATGTTGTTGTTGATGTTGTTGTTGCTCTTAGTCTGTCTGCATAGACCTTTTTCTGGAAATTGAAATGCCAGTCTGTCCATTGCGAAGTTACGTTTTCAAACAAATAGATCAAGAGAGTCAAAAGTTTGATCTGAAGTTCATGCCAGGGTAACAACTGGGTATCAGTTGTCTGCATCACAGGCACACCATTTCATGCCATGCTTCGGCGTTTTCTCTCCCTGATGGAACTGTTCAGCAGACTGACGGGGAAAACTGCCGAAGGGTTAGGGAATCTGTCCCATGAAAATGGCAAGGTCACTCTCGCTGAATGTGAGCACAAACATGAGCTCTCTTGTCTTGCAGATTTCAGATCATCATCTGTTGGCTCATTGTTCCAGGTAGACTCCGCAGTGTGAAAAGAATGAAAACGATTTTTTTTAAGCAGATGAAATATCAGGGGTTTTTTGTGTGTTTTTTTCATGAGAGGGCGATATTGGATGGAGGGGTTCTGTCTGTGCGGGGGGGGGGGGGGGGGGGGGGGGGGGGTTTGGTGATGATGAAAGCGACCAGTAAACTGATTCTTCTGTTTTTTTATTTGCACATCATACATTCATGTTCTGGGAAGTCGTCATATTTGAGAAAATAAAGGCCCGCTCTTGTTGCTATCTTTTTTTTTTTAATCTTTTTTTTTTTACATAATTGTGTGTTAAGACATAGCTTCTGAGTTACGGTTGTGAAAGAATACAAACCAAAGTGTCCCCTCAGAAAATAACAAAAACAAAACAAAAGCACATTGCTGCATGTGTGAATTAATATAGCTTTATCACAGAGGAGAGTAAAATTTGGTGAGTGTGTAGGTGCGACATAACCATGAACGCTACTCTGATACAGTGATAGTGTCAACTTGGTTATGAATAATCCAGGAAAGATTAAATGAGAATGTTTGAAATTTTTCTTTTTCAGTGATTTGACTTTTCACTGACTCGTAGACTGTTTATTCCCTTCAGTCTGTGATTGTGTGCATTTGTGTGTGTCTGTGTGTGTGTCTGTGTGTGTGTGTGTGTGTGTGTGTGTGTGTGTGGCGTGTGTGTGTGTGTGTTCAAGCACATGTCTGAGTGCACATGTTGTTGGAAGTTCCTGTGTTTGCATGTGTGGCTTTGTTCGTTCATGCACTTAATTGCTGTGAGCTTTATAAGTACCAAGGGCTATTTATTGAATAAACATCAAAAGTATCCATTATCATGACGATCATTAATTGGGCACAAGGATAGGGCGCGGCACTGGAGATGCTCACTTCATCAGTCTTAGAACTGAAATACATGGTATGTGCAGTCCTTAAAAGTTTGGAGAAACTCAGGTACCCTTTTTTTTTAATGCCTTTAAAGTCTGCAAAAATTGACTTCAGTTTGTAAATTTGATGTTGTCCCACTCCCTATCGTACCTCACTCTGTAAAAATTGACTTGAGTTTGTAAAAGTTTGTAAATTTGATGTTGTCTTCCCTTCCCTATTGTTCCTCACTCCTTTAACCCCACCCTTCCCCCAGAAAGAAAAAGGTTTTGTGGTTGTAAGTGAATTCAGTTTCCACTATGGGCTCAAAGATCGACCTCACGAACTTTTTGTCACTTGGAAATTAGACCCTACCAATAGTAGCTTTATGATGAGTGAACCCAGTTTTCATTTTAGATCCAAGTGAATAGCCGATACTCTGAAATACAGGTGAGCTTATACAGTGCTCATTTTGGGTGGTAGTTTTTGGTATACGAGTTTTGAAATTCAGCCCAACTAGGTCTTAAAACTTTGTAAAAGGTTGGTCAGTATAGTATTTTGTAGTACAAATCCTTGAGTGCTATGTGTTCAGAGTTTATCTGTGTTCTGTATGGCTGTTATAGCAACACTAGAGTTGAGATACAAATCTTTGAGTGACGTGTGTTCACAGTATATCTGTGTTCTGTATGGCCATCATAACTACGCTATAGTTCAGATATGAACCTTTGAATGTCGTGTGTTCAGAGTATATCTATGTTCTGTATGGCCGTTATAACTACGCTATAGTTCAGATACGAACCTTTGAGTGTCATGTGTTCACAGTATATCTGTGTTCTGTTTGGCCATTATAATGACACTAGAGTTTAGATACGAACCTTTGAGTGTCATGTGTTCAGAGGATATCTTTGTTCTGTATTGCTGTAATAATGAATCTATAGTGTATTGCTCAGGGGTCAAAATCTTCCTCGGATTCGAGGAAATTCGCGTAATGTTCGAAATTTCCTCGTAAAAAAATATACACTTTCTTCGGAAAAAAAAGTCGACCCCCCAAAAAAACGAAAAAAGACTCAAAAGGTTGCGATTCTCAAACGGAGCGGTTCGCGAGCTGGTAACCTTTCTTTGTTGTTAACTTGAGCGGATGTAGTTTTTCAAGATGGCGTCGGGCGAAGTGCGTGTTGTCTCTCGTGGAGAAAAATATGACGAAACTGGTGTAAAAAATAAGTGCAGATGGGAATGGTGCGAAAAATCGGTAAAAGTGAAGTCAAATCCTGATGCCTTTGAAATGATTGGCGAACACATCCGCAAAGTACACTTATCTGGAACCGCCCGATGCGTACTTTGTCCAGCGGACATTGTTTACAAGTTGCGCGGTTCTGTGGCGCTCAGCGAGCATCTTACGACCAAGAAACATCGCGATCGTGTTGCTGCCTTGTTTATGTATGAATATATTGATCAATCATATAAAATGTGTTATTTGCCTTTACCTGTTGTTACCTTTAGCCTATAATTTCTTCCTTTTTGATATTTTTTTGTGTGTTTATGCCTTTAAAATGTGCAGTTCTTTGTTATATTTTACCTTCAACTTCAAGATCAGTTGAACTTTCAGATATATATATCTCTGTCTCTAAATGACTAAAAAGAAGCTCAGAATGCGTAAGATTGCACAGATTTTGATCTAGATTTTAAAAATTTTCCGGGGGGGCATGCCCCCGGACCCCCCTAGGTGGGTGCGTCTGCGTAAGCAGACGCGCACTTGTGGCTACGCCACTTCGGTCAACTTTTCCTCTTTTTTTTATGGAGGACCATTTTGACCCCTGATTGCTGTAATAATGAATCTATAGTTCAGGCTTTTTTTGGGACAGCTCCGGACAACGCTACTGATACAGAGTCCAAGAAGACGAAGAAGGTGAAGAAGGAAGAAGACACCACCAAAGAAAAACGGAAAGAAAAAGAAAGAGAAGAAGAAGAAAAAGGTGAATTGGGGGCTAGGGGAGGGGATTTTGAATAGTGTGTTCTTTCATGATGCACGCCACATAACGAATGACTTTCCTTGGCGATGGATTTTGTTGTTTTTTGTTTTTTTTTAATATTATACATCTTGATACATACGAGAAAGTCTGTCCGTTTATATAATAATAATAATAATAATAAGGAACATTTAGTGCGCTTAATCTTAAACAAAAGCCCTAAGCGCTTACAGCAATAAGCCCTACACACACACACACACACACACACACACACACACACACACACACACACACACGCACACACACGCACACACCCACACACCAGCGAAGGAGCAGAAAAATTATGTTTTGAAGAGAGTTGTTTTGAGGGAGGACTTGAAAGAAGAAAGACTGTTTAAATGTAAAAGGTAAAACATGACCCTTTATTCACTAGTGTTTGAAATGCCTTGGCTTAAACGAGACTGTTGTGTCGTTAAGAAAAAGACATGAACTCTGACAGCCCGACACAAACATTTCTGATGTTCTTTGTTTTGAATTCTGTGTGTCAAAAATGCCAACTCTGTTAACTGAAGAATCAACATATTCTAAGAGCTGACACCCAAAACTAGTTATTCAAAAGAGATTGCATCATTGATATGCAAAAAGAAGAATTTGGTTTTTTTTATGCTGTCACCTACACTTGTTACAAAAAATAGGACCACCTGCCTTGCTGTCACCTACTCACGGCAAGTTGCAGAAAAGTTAATGAGTTGAAATAGTTTGGTATTTATCAACAATTTTCAATGAAAAATCATTCCAAAACTTCTGATGAAAAGAAGTACACATGAACACTTACACACAAACACACACACACACACACACACACACACACACACACACACACACACACACACACACATGGAATGGGAGAACAAGAGACTTGCATGTGCTGTCGAGTAAAGTTTTGGGATCTGGAGTAACTACTGATTCCTGACTTGTTAAAAATTTTGAAAGAAAATTAAATGCATTGTGGTCATGACCTGGATTTGTTTTGAGTTGTTGAATCCTGGTATGTTTATGGTATTTCTTGTCAAACTAGCAAGCTGGCATGAAGGTCTAGTGGGTAATGCATTGTCCTCTTCTTCCAAGGGTCGAAGCTCTAAGCCCCACTTGAAACAGCCAGATTAGAGTTTTCCTCTTTGGAAACAACGTATGTACAGACCGGCCAAGTGAGGTCCCGCATGTGAGGTCCCGCATGTGAATGCACACATTTGAAATTTTTATGTTTTAATTCAATCCCATTCCATAGGCCATCTTGTACTTTGGGATGGATCTTACACACACCGAAAAAAAATATATAGCAGCGGAAATCAAATATCCGTACCAGTGTCGTATTTAAATACCCAGAAGATGCAATTTCATTTCCAAAGTGATGGATTAGAAATAGTCTCGAGCACGAAAATCTGAACAATTCTGAACCTCAGAGTTGTGGCTGAGGTACAAAGACAAAGAAAAAGGAACCCCAGCTCATGGTAAAGATATGGATTTTTTTTAAACAGAAAAAAAAAAAGAAAGAGAGAGAGAGAGAGACCACACACTGGGTGAAAGCTGGATTTTTTGTTGCATTTTTTACCCCTTACAATGGACAATTTAAAAACAGGGTATGTGCATGTAGATGCCTTCCTTCCCCTTCCCTCTCTCAGTTCTTCCGTTCACTTCCGCAAGTCATCAGTCATGGTTTTTGTGCTCTGTTATCCTGCAGCAAAAGCACAGTCCGGAACAGTCAAGCCAGGCACACACTGGAGGAGAGACAGCATCCTGAGAGAAGAAATCCTGGCAAGAGACGATTTGATTATTCGTGCACGGGGGGAGGACAAGAAGCCGACGTGGAAAGGTGGAACAAGGCCAGTGATTGGCTCGAAGCAAACAAACTGCATTTGGTTTTCATTCCAAAAATGGAAACGCACAAACTGTTCAGTACATGGTGGAATTCCAGTTTGGAGCAGTTCTGATTTGGACATATTCAGACTGGCGACCTACATACATGTTCCAGTTTGGCTTAGATACACTCCAAAAGACCCCCCCCCCCCCCCCCCCCCCCCCCCCCCCCCTCAAAACAGAAAAGAAACCCACCTTGTGTAATTTATCTTTGTTGCTGTGGGTGTTTGTATGTGTTTGCAAAGGGGATCAGTTTTTTGAAAGGTTGAAGGGGGGTCGGGTGTATATATTTGTTTTCAATGGGAACAACAAGTCAGAGCTGCCAAGTGCTGTCTTTTGGTGTTGCATGCTAGAATTTTGTTGACAAGAGCTACACTACTACATTTTGTGATGAAAAGCTACACTTAAAAACAAAAATTAGGGGGGGGGGACGCATCTTGAACCTAGTGGAATGCAGACAGTGTAGGTCTTTAGACTGTAGATTGATTTTGTCAGAAAGGTCCAAATTCAGTAAGGAGAAGAAGAAAGAGGCAGAAGACAATTTGCATAAGATTAGTACAGTTTTACCACAATATTGATTGGTTTCCTTGTCAGCCATTTTAACTTTTTGTAAGTCAAGTCAAATTAATGCAATAACTAACTATATATCCAGACCACCATCTTTTTGTGTGTTCAGCGAACTGTGACTGAAAGTGCTGTTGAGTCAGGTGTGTCAGACGTTGGGGACACCGCATCGACGGTTTCATTGAAGAAAATCCCCACTACGGCTGGTATCACTTCTGAGTGCTATTCTTATATTTCCAGTTCTTCACTTAAAATGTTAAAATGGTGCATTTTGTGCTTTTGAGGTTCTGGCATCTCTGCATGAAGACTGATAAGGAAAGAGGGGAGAGGGAGGTGGAACACAAAACTTACAACTACAGAAAAATCTACAGAGCCTGTGTGGGGTGGAGAGGGTGGGAGGGGAGGGAAGGGGAAGAGGGTATAAGGGTGCAGTTTTGTTTATTTACCAGCTGAATTCCAAACCCAATTTGTACTGAAAATTACGGTCTATGTTTGTGTGTGGGGCTTTTTTTTGTTTTTGTTTTTTTTTTTGTTTTAGCAATTTCTCAGGCTGGAATCCCTATAACCCTGCAAACCACCTGCCATCGCTCTCTGGTAAAGGCTGGAAACCCTATAACCCTCCAAACCACCTGCCATCCCTCTCTGGTAAAGGCTGGAATCCCTGTAACCCTCCAAACCACCTGCCATCCTTCTCTGATAAAGTTGGAATCCCTGCAAACCACCTGCCATCCCTCTCTGGTATTGGTAAAGGCTGGAATCCCTGTAACCCTCCAAACCACCTGCCATCCCTCTGGTAAAGGCTGGAATCCCTGTAACCCTCCAAACCACCTGCCATCCCTCTCTGGTAAAGGCTGGAATCCCTGTAACCCTCCAAACCACCTGCCATCCCTCTCTGGTAAAGGCTGGAATCCCTGTAACCCTGCAAACCACCTGCCATCCCTCTCTGGTAAAGGCTGGAATCCATGTAACCCTCCAAACCACCTGCCATCGCTCTCTGGTAAAGGCTGGAATCCCTATAACCCTGCAAACCACCTGCCATCCCTCTCTGGTAAAGGCTGGAATCCCTGTAACCCTGCAAACCACCTGCCATCCCTCTCTGGTAAAGGCTGGAATCCCTGTAACCCTCCAAACCACCTGCCATCCCTCTCTGGTAAAGGCTGGAATCTCTGTAACCCTGCAAACCACCTGCCATCCCTCTCTGGTAAAGGCTGGAATCCATGTAACCCTCCAAACCACCTGCCATCCCTCTCTGGTAAAGGCTGGAATCCATGTAACCCTCCAAACCACCTGCCATCCCTCTCTGGTAAAGGCTGGAATCCATGTAACCCTCCAAACCACCTGCCATCCCTCTCTGGTAAAGGTTGGAATCCCTGTAACCCTCCAAACCACCTGCCATCCCTCTCTGGTAAAGGTTGGAATCCCTGTAACCCTCCAAACCACCTGCCATCGCACTCTGGCAAAGGCTGGAATCCCTGTAACCCTCCAAACCACCTGTCATCCCTCTCTGGTCAGCCCCTGCTTTGTACATGAAAGAAAGGCGTCAGTGGTGGATAGTGTAAAAAAAAATGGATGTATTCATCTTGAAGCATATGAGAATACCTCAGTGTTCCGGTTACAATTATAGTGTTTTACGTTTTCAGTATTGGTAAAATTGACTGTCAACGAATGGTTTTCCATCTGACTCTGTGAAAAAAAGAGGGTCTTGTCGTTATGTTAATGCTTGAGTGTGTGTGTGTGTGTGTGTGTGTGTGTGTGTGTGTGTTAGTGTGTGTGTGTGTGTGTGTGTGTGTGTGTGTGAAATTTCTGATTGATTTTAGCATCCCTGGCAAGGTCATTTCTCACAGAACACTGGAAATATATATGGTGTGTGTATAAAAAGGTACAGTAAATCATGGGAGAGAGGGAGATTGATTGTGTGAAGGACATGATGGTTTTATATTGAGCTGAACACATTTTCAACTGAAGGAAAACTTGTCCTTGAACAGAAAAAAGGGGGAAAAAAACTACAGTGACACCTGAAGAAGGAAAGGAAGAAAGAGTAATATATGTAGAAGTGAAGGGAGGGGTGTATATACATTCTTTTTTACACAAAAAGAAAACTAAACACATGTACTCTGCTCCACAGGGTTGGATACTTGGAAAAGCAGCTAGCAAATCTTGGTTTGTCAGATTCTGCTCTCTTGGGCTGCAACTCTCCTGTTGCCTGGTTTCCACAAGTCGTAGGTGCAAGTGGGTGTATCTGAAGTCTGCAGGCAGTGTGACGTACGTTCAGATGGACAGTTTGATGGAAGAAAGTGCTGTGCCGACAGAAAGCAAACTGCTGATTAGCAGAGCTTGTATCTTTGAAGAGTTCCGGGCCCTGAAAACTCTTCAGGCGGAGAGATCTTACCCCAGATGTACCCACGATTGTTGCACTGTGGTACACATCTCACTTCATTGTTTAGCAGGAGTGAGGAAAGGGTAACGTTGCCCATGGCCAGCAGGGCTGCCTCTGAAGAGATTTTGCTTGTGGTTAACAAAGAATTCAGGTTGCCGACAGTTGGTTTAATGAAGTGATAGGACAAAAAAGTGCCCTACAGTCATTGAATGAATCGCTAATGTACCGGCATTGTGGATACATTGTCCACTGACATGGCTTTGTCAGCATGAAAGACACACTGTGGACTCGTCATTTTCATCCCTGACCTTTCACCTTTATGTGTGAATGCTCCTGTGTACAGGAGCGTAACCGCCACTGATTCTGATGTTCTTATTGAAACGTTATGGAACAAAATTTAGTGGAGCAGAAATGTAAGCTGTAAGACGATGACATTTTAATAATGACAAAGATTCCTGTGCTGTAGCTGTTAATATTTGACTATACAGACATGTGTACTGCTGTGACGTGTCACTCATAGGGCTGTCAGAATATGCCCAACAAAGACAGGTTTGCCACTTTCCAATGCTCATTTGATTTTACGCTGTTGGAAGAATTTCAGCTTGTTCATACAAGTAAAAATTGCATATCCTCATTACGCATTGTTTTCAACTTGTAAATACATGTGATGGGGTGAAAAACTGAATTGGTCAGCGAAGACACAAGTTAGCTAAGGAATGGAAAGAAAGAACACCACAGAAGACCTTTACTGGCTGATATAGCATCAGGCCTCCCAAGGCACTGGGTATGCAGATCTTGTAGCATGTCTGATAGCTTGTTAGAGCAGGCGGGAAACACAAAGAACAAAATGTAGTGCTTTGGCACTTTGATCTCAACTCAGCTTTACCCACAAAGTCAAAGTTGTCTCCTTTGACTCAACAGATGATCATACAAGTGTGAAATGAGTAAGGACGATTCGTTTTTCTGTCTTCTCTTCAGTGGCATGACTCGTGAGCCATTCATTCTTCCTCCACTCTACACAGCCACAGCTAGATGTGTTCCATTGCAGTCTCAGCACCTGCAGGCCTCAGGGAACTTTTGAACACTTTTAAAAGTTTGCTGTATTTTCTTTTAAGACAGAGCACCATGTAGGTTTTGTCACCAGAATGACTGATACCAACTGAAGAATGATTTGACAAATGGCGTCAACGTCATGTATTCTTGTTCTCTTGTGCGCGGAAATGATGCATACTGAGTGTCTGTACATTGCTATTTTCTGCTGAACTTGACAAGGATAACGGAAACATCTAGTGTAAGAGCTGATTCTCTCTTTTCTTTATTGTTCAACAATAAAAACATCTTTGTGGTATTTTTGGTATATACATCAAAAGCAGTTTACTTCAGCATTTAATTGAGAAATGATCATATTTGTGGATACAGTTTTCGTCTTTTTTTTTTTCTTTTTCTTTTTTTTAAAACAGGAATTACGAGAAACAAAATTATGATTTTGAAGTATGGAATTGCTTTTAAATTTTGTTTTCTTTATTGATTTGTTTTTATATAGCTTCTAGATCCAAGTCAAATTGAGAGCCAGCTGTGAACTTCTTTTTTTTAACCAAGAATGTCTACTCCTTTATCCTTGGCACAGTTGTTCATGTCACAAGCTCATGGTGGCATTGTTTCTTTTCTTTTCCAAAGGAATCTTGTTGTTGTTGTCCATTTTATACACAAATCATATACTGATTCAAGGACACCCCCCCCCCTCCAAAAAAAAACAACAGAAAGATTACAGAGATGCAAGCCTTACGTTAAAAAGAATGAATTCAGTCATGAGTGTGTAGGGACCAAGACATCCAGAAGTTACTTTTGTTTCTTTTCAGATAAATCTGGAGGGGTTTTTTTTTTCATCATCTATGCAAATTTGTAAAAAATTTAAGGGGGAAACAATGGAAAGATTGGTAAGAATGAAGCTTGCCAAACAAAATGTATTTACAAACCTGTCCCGACATGGAGGGCTGTGTGTGTGTCTCGGAGATGATGTTGATGATGTACTTGAACAACTCAAGCTGCTGTGGCAGTACTCAGTCACTGTATACTTGTACCTGAGAGCGAAGATTCTTGCCCGATGGACACGCTTATGTTAGCGGTTCTACAGCATATACGTAGACCTTAGTTGAGCCATCTCGTCACTGTCCCACGCACACAGTGAAAACTAGTTGATCTGTTTCCTGCACTCCGTTGATGCTGTGCAGTTGAACGTGCATCAGCAGAGCTCTGGTGTCTTCCCCCTCCACTGTGTTCCTCACTCTGCAAGTTTGGAGCTTGGAAGTGCTCTGTGTGATCATAATTTTAACTGAAAGGGTGTGTATGGAGACATGTTTGATTCTTTTAAAGGAGTGAAAGGGAGGAAATGAGGAACCGCCATTCTAATATTTCAGTACTTTCTTTTCAGTATTTGCAGACAGGTGTAAAGTATATTTTTTGGGGTGACATGACATAGTACATAGTATAGGCTCTCAAGTTTTTACCTTTGCAGGCCCTCATTTAGATAACCGACATTCAGCTTGTGTGCTGACATGTTCCTCTCTCTCTTTCTCTCATGACTGGCACTGACATCAACAGATTTATGAAACTGATGTATTTCCTTTCTGTCTGCTGTCTTGTCTTATCTTCACACTGTTGTGTCTTTCTTGATCATCGCCTGTCTTTTTATTTCCCTTCATGGTACCACCATCCATCTTTGTTGCCTGTCTTTACATGTGCCATCCTGTTCTCGTCTTCCCTCTCTTTTCGCCTCTCTTTCTTCTCCTCGTGTTCTGCCTTCTCTCTTTATTGCCTGTGTTTTCATTCCCTGTTGTGTTTCCAGCTTCCATCTTTATCACCTCTTCTTCTGTTCCCTTCCATGTTCCCCAACTGCCCTTCCTTTGTTTGCATCTCTTTTCATTCTTTGTCTCTTTTCCACTTTTGCTCTTAATCACCTCTCTTGTCTTTTCCACCTTCCCTCTTCGTAGCTTCTCTTTTCATTTGTTGCCGTCTTTCCACCTTCCCTCTTCGTAGCTTCTCTTTTCATTTGTTGCCGTCTTTCCACCTTCCCTCTTCGTAGCTTCTCTTTTCATTTGTTGCCGTCTTTCCACCTTCCCTCTTCGTAGCTTCTCTTTTCATTTGTTGCCGTCTTTCCACCTTCCCTCTTCATTGCTCCTCTTTTCATTTGTTGCCGTCTTTCCACCTTCCCTCTTCATTGCTCCTCTTTTCATTTGTTGCTGTCTTTCCACCTTCCCTCTTCATTGCTCCTCTTTTCATTTGTTGCTGTCTTTCCACCTTCCCTCTTCATTGCTCCTCTTTTCATTTGTTGCCGTCTTTCCACCTTCCCTCTTCATAGCTTCTCTTTTCATTTGTTGCTGTCTTTCCACCTCCCTTTTCAGCACCTCTCTTTCCTTTCCTGCTGTTGTCTCTCATCCTTCCCTCTTTATCGTGTCATTTCGTTTGCCATCTTGCCCAACCTTCACTCATTATTTCCTCTCTTTTCAGTTCTGATCTTGTTTCCACCTTACCTCTCTATCCCCTCTTCCCTGTCTTTTCCTTCTCCATTGGTTTTCCCCCAGAGCTCTCTTTTTATTACCTCTCTTTCCACTTCTTGACTTATGTCTGCCATCCGTCTTTATTTACTTTTTTTTTCCTATTCACTGTCTTCCCTCTTTTATCCCTCTCTTCCTCAGCTTGTTTGGAGCTTCCCTCTTTATTACTCTCTATCTCCCCTCTTCCTCACCTTGTTTGGAGCTTCCCTCTTTATTACTCTCTATCTCCCCTCTTCCTCACCTTGTTTGGAGCTTCCCTCTTTATTACTCTCTATCCCCCTCTTCTCATTCACTGTCTTCTTCATGCTGTCCCTCTTTTTCACCTGCTTTGGTTCCACATAGTGTTCCTCTTTCCTTCTCAATTCGTTTTTCCACCTTCCCTCGTTGTTGCTTCTAATTCTCTTTCCAGCCCCATCTTGTTCCGGTCTTCCCTCTTCATAGCTTTTCTTTTCAGTTCCTCTCTTTTTTCTTTTTCCTTCTCTGTTGCCCCCCTTTTCATTTCTTATCTTGTTTCCTTCTTCTCTCTTTATCCCCTCTCTTATTCTTGTTTCCGCCTTTAGTCAGTATCGACTCTCTATTCCTTGTTCTGTTTCCAGCTTGCTTCTCTATTGCCTCTCTTTACATTTCCCGTCTTCAGTGTGCCTTCCCTCTTTATTGCCTCAATGTTCCTACCTCCACTCTTTATCCTCTCACATCCTTTCCCATCATGTTTCTGCCCTTTTACTCTTTATCGTCTCATATCCTTTCCCATCATGTTTCTGCCCTTTTACTCTTTATCGTCTCACATCCTTTCCCATCTGTTTCTGCCCTTTTACTCTTTATCGTCTCTCTTTCCCATCATGTTTCTGCCCTTTTACTCTTTATCGTCTCTCTTTCTTTCCCATCATGTTTCTGCCCTTTTACTCTTTATCGTCTCTCTTTCTTTCCCATCATGTTTCTGCCCTTTTACTCTTTATCGTCTCTCATCCTTTCCCATCGTGTTTCTGCCCTTTTACTCTTTATCCTCTCACATCCTTTCCCATCGTGTTTCTGCCCTTTTACTCTTTATCGTCTCTCTTTCTTTCCCATCATGTTTCTGCCCTTTTACTCTTTATCCTCTCACATCCTTTCCCATCGTGTTTCTGCCTTTTTACTCTTTATCGTCTCTCTTTCTTTCCATCGTGTTTCTGCCCTTTTACTCTTTATCGTCTCTCTTTCTTTCCCATCATGTTTCTGCCCTTTTACTCTTTATCCTCTCACATCCTTTCCCATCGTGTTTCTGCCTTTTTACTCTTTATCGTCTCTCTTTCTTTCCCATCGTGTTTCTGCCCTTTTACTCTTTATCGTCTCTCTTTCTTTCCCATCATGTTTCTGCCCTTTTACTCTTGATCCTCTCACATCCTTTCCCATCGTGTTTCTGCCTTTTTACTCTTTATCGTCTCTCTTTCTTTCCCATCGTGTTTCTGCCCTTTTACTCTTTATCGTCTCTCTTTCTTTCCCATCGTGTTTCTGCCTTTTTACTCTTTATCGTCTCTCTTTCTTTCCCATCATGTTTCTGCCTTTTACTCTTTATCGTCTCTCATCCTTTCCATCGTGTTTCTGCCCTTTTACTCTTTATCCTCTCACATCCTTTCCCATCGTGTTTCTGCCCTTTTACTCTTTATCGTCTCTCTTTCTTTCCCATCATGTTTCTGCCCTTTTACTCTTTATCCTCTCACATCCTTTCCCATCGTGTTTCTGCCTTTTTACTCTTTATCGTCTCTCTTTCTTTCCCATCGTGTTTCTGCCCTTTTACTCTTTATCGTCTCTCTTTCTTTCCCATCGTGTTTCTGCCCTTTTACTCTTTATCGTCTCTCTTTCTTTCCCATCGTGTTTCTGCCTTTTTACTCTTTATCGTCTCTCTTTCTTTCCCATCATGTTTCTGCCCTTTTACTCTTTATCGTCTCTCTTTCTTTCCCATCGTGTTTCTGCCCTTTTACTCTTTATCGTCTCTCTTTCTTTCCCATCATGTTTCTGCCCTTTTACTCTTTATCGTCTCTCTTTCTTTCCCATCGTGTTTCTGCCCTTTTACTCTTTATCGTCTCTCTTTCTTTCCCATCATGTTTCTGCCCTTTTACTCTTTATCGTCTCTCTTTCTAGTCTCTGTCGTGTTTCCACTTTCCTTCTCCACTGCTTAATAATTTCCATCCCTGTCTGTTTTCTGCCTGCCGTCTTTATGGTCTCAATTTTCTCACCGTCTCCTATCCTTCCCCTTCTTCGTTTTGCTCTTCTCTTTGTCACGTCACTTTCATTCCAGCTCTTGTTTCTGCCTTCCTTCTTCATCATCTCTGTTTCTCCGCCTTCCCTCGTTGTTGACTTTCTTTCCATTCCTGTCTTGTTTCAGCCTTTCCTGTTTTATAACCTTTTTTTTTTCTCCAGTCTACCATCTCTGTTGCATCTCTTTCCATTCCCACCCTTGTTTTCACCTTCCTACTTAATAGCCTGTCTCTTTATTCCCCGCCATGTTTCTGTCTCCCTGTTTTCGTTTCCATTTTTGTCCTTCACTGGTGAAGGGACATAATGAGCTCTGCAGCTGAGCTGACAAAGACTGTAATGAATTCCCCTCAAACGAATCAGCTTGGACTGAGCAGAAGGCAGCACAAAATTTGTACAGTTTAGGAGGACATAAAAGCTGACGCTGGGTAGTAAGCATTTCATGAATTCATAATGTGATGAGCACTGACATTTATGTACTGGATGAATTTGAGTGTGTGTCAAGTGTTTTTTAGCCTAAGGTGTGTGTTTGTACATGTTTGTGAGCATATGTATGTATGAGTGTGAGTGTAACGAGAAATGGGAAAAATAAGGTATCGATCTGGATGTGCAATTTCTATGAAGTGGAAAAATAAAGTTTATGTTTTCATAATCACAGATTTTGGGGCTCTTTTTTTTTCTTTTGGGTGATATTTCTTTTATGTTACAACTAGCGAAGGTTGCTTTGGAGACACCCATGAATTTTGCATGCTAATACAGTATTGTCTAATTGCAAAGTGAGACGACTGCAGGCGGAAATCTAAACAAATCTTAAATAAATGTTAGCGAACCGCCCAGAGAAACGTGGACAAACGAGTCACAAGACAAAACAACGCGTTTCGACCTCTTAGGTCTTCTTCAGGTGAGACACAAATGAATAAAATAACGAAAATTCACTTAGCTTTGATCGCTTCAGAGTTCAGCGCAAGAAAGAAGGCCTTCCTTGCGCTGAACTCTGAAGCGATCAAAGCTAAGTGAATTTTCGTTATTTTATTCGTTTGTGTCTCACCTGAAGAAGACCTAAGAGGTCAAAACGTGTTGTGTTTTGTCTTGTGACTCGTTTGTCCACGTTTCTCTGGGCGGTTCGCTAACATTTATTTAAGAACAATATTGTCATCAAGAAAATAGCTCTGTGTATCACATTTTGATGACTGGCTCATTTGACATCAAAATTTCAAGCAAGTCAAAGTATAATGATCAATGCATAATAAGAATAATACATACCAACAAGCTGCTGTGGTGAAGTGGTTAGCATCATGGACTTCAAGCTGGGAGGTCATGGGTTTGATTCCCATCAGAGCCATGTGGGATTTTTCTGCCCGACCAGCTACTGTCCAAGGTTGAGTATGCTACAGGTTCCATTGGGAAGACTGGGACCACTCAGTTGAGTTTCATCCACTAAATGGATGCGTCTCTGAAGGTGTTGACCACCTGACCAACCCTGCAGGTGTCTGTATCTCTTGAGCCTGATTGACACCAGAATATCTTATGAAAATATGCGTAGAGTCATGTCATGAGGTCTCAGACCGGAATGGAAATCTGTAGCATCATTTACATCATCCTCGTTCTCATTGATCAGCATTGCAAAAAAAAACAACTTCATGTCCGTTCATGCCCTGCTGTCAGTCTCATGGTGACCTCAGTTCCAGTGTCCCCTCCACATCTATGGCCTTGGTTTGATTCAGTCGGGTCACTGGTATTCGCAAATTCATGGGGGCTGTCGTTGGACAGGCATAGTGGTGCCTTCTTGAGGGAGAGCCCACTCACGCCAGCTCAGAGACTAAGCAGTTATCATCATCAGTAGGGGGCTTAGTAAGTGATGTCCTGCATATCTTAAATGAGAACAGGCACCACTAAATACCACTGAAATGACTCGGCAGCAGTTCAGGGTCTCCTCCAGTGGGTTGCCTCTTGATGACTTGACATTGACTGCTCCCTGTGGATTACTAGGACATTGGCTAGCTGGGCTAGGCTGTGGTTGTAGGCGGGGGAGGGAGGGGGGGTCGGAATGAGCAGTGTAGATGAAATGCCACTGGGGGGGGGGGGGGGGGGGGGGGGCACAAAACAGCAGCAGCAAACAAAAAAAACAAAAAATAAGAATGCATACAAGCTCCTCTATGTTATCAATAGCACTAGCAGCAGTAAAGCAAAAGCAAGTGAGTTAATTCCTTCTTGGAATGATAATGAAACAAATCAATCGTCAAGAAAGTAAAGTCATCTAACTATGCTCAAAATGTGATATTCAAATTTTTGAGCCTGCTAAAGACAGGTAAAGAGGCACTATATAGCAATCAGCCAAAATACTTTGTATACAAAACGTAACAAAAAGGAAAGTTAAACTAGAAAAAAATCAAAATCAAAACACATAAACTTGTGGTACTTATGTCTAATTTCATCTGAACCCAGACCGAATGGAAATGACATCAACTGACTGCTTCAGATCAGGTCCTTGGTTTATAACAGTGACCTGGACCAAATTCGGCTTTACAAAATGATTGCAACATTGTAGGCGTGCCATTTTTTTTTTTTTTTTTTGACACAACTTTTCATATCAGTTAAGCAATTTCACTGTTGTGGAGTAATTTCCATTATTTGGACAGATCAACATGACGTTGACACTGAGAACTCTGCCAACCATCACGTTTAAAACCAGCTGACACAATCAGCAACAGGAATTTCACTGTCTTGTCTTGGTTATCTGTGGATTTAGCTTGCTTGTTTTCATGGACCTCTGGGAGTTGCCCTTTATTTTTACCTTAAAATCAGAACAGTTTAGTAACGTTTGCTGTTTCACAATGTTGCAGTTGTTGTTGAAAGCTGAATTTGTATCTGTTACTCTGCCTCAAATGGCCACCTAAGGGATGTCCACCATGTTCAACAAACACAGACTAAGTCACTGTCCGGTCATGAGATAAATAAACTCTCACCCATACATCCGTTTACAAAGGATGTAACAACTAGTAACTTAGCAGCTTAACATCCTTAAGGCAAATAAAACAGCCATACTGAACTCTCATCAGTTTTTCAGAAAAAAGAAAATTAAAGACTCTATTGACATGGGCTTGGAGGTGAAAGAGTACTCGGCATCAAGAAACAAAAGCAAGAAGCAAAAAAATGTTAAGAGGGATTTAATTAAACCCGCCAGTTAACAGGGGCAAACTACAAGATAAAACACGACGCATTTCGACCTCTTATGTCTTCCTCAGGCAAGGCACACAACATTCAGGGCAGTGAAAATGAAGAACGAGGCTTGGCAAACTAAAACAAAACAAGAGGATCAATTGAGGAGTTTTCTGTGACCATGAAAGTCAATGGGCGGATTGAACAGTGTGTGTATGTGGTTGCACGCATGCACATGCATGCATATTTGTGTGTATGTGTGCATGCGCCTGTGTGTGCATCAGTGTGTTGCGTTTGGCTGTGACAGCCAGTCTGCATGTTTTGTGCATGTATGAGTGGTGTGTTGCGTTTGGCTGCGACAGCCACTCGGCATGTTTTGTGCATGTATGAGTGGTGTGTTTTTTTTTATATATAATGAATACTTATATAGCGCCTATTCTCGGCTAGAGACCAAGCTCTAAGCGCTTTACAATCAACACACGTTTACACAACGGGCTGCCTACCTGGGTAGTGCCAACTGAAGAGCTGCCAGCTAGCGCTTCATTCAGTCGTTTCCCGTGTCATCCAGTCAATATCGTTCAATATCGATCACTCATTTTCCTTACTTCCTTCATTCTTTCCATTTCCCACGCAGGGTGCATGCTATGTGTAACGTGTCATCCATACCAACGGCCAAACTGGCCTACTCTTCCGAAAGTTGGTGATGGGATTTTACGTGTGTGCAAGATGTTATGCGTGCGTTCACACACGGAACCTCGGTTTATAGTCTCATTCGAAGGACTGAAACTTTTTTCTTTTCTCCTCTCTCTTCTGTTTTTTCTTATCTCTTTTATCTCTCTTGTTGCGTTTGGCTGCGACAGCCACTCTGTATGTTTTGTGCATGTATGAGGGGTGTGTTGCGTTTGGCTGCGACAGCCACTCTGTATGTTTTGTGCATGTATGAGTGGTGTGTTGCGTTTGGCTGCGACAGCCACTCTGTATGTTTTGTGCATGTATGAGTGGTGTGTTGCGTTTGGCTGCGACAGCCACTCTGTATGTTTTGTGCATGTATGAGTGGTGTGTTGAGTTTGGCTGCGACAGCCACTCTGTATGTTTTGTGCATGTATGAGTGGTGTGTTGCGTTTGGCTGCGACAGCCACTCTGTATGTTTTGTGCATGTATGAGTGGTGTGTTGCGTTTGGCTGCGACAGCCACTCTGTATGTTTTGTGCATGTATGAGTGGTGTGTTGAGTTTGGCTGCGACAGCCACTCTGTATGTTTTGTGCATGTATGAGTGGTGTGTTGAGTTTGGCTGCGACAGCCACTCTGTATGTTTTGTGCATGTATGAGTGGTGTGTTGTGATTGGCTGCGACAGCCACTCTGTATGTTTTGTGCATGTATGAGTGGTGTGTTGTGATTGGCTGCGACAGCCACTCTGTATGTTTTGTGCATGTATGAGTGGTGTGCTGTGTTCTCTCCATCTGTTCGCCTCTTTTTGTTTTGTTGGTTCATGTTGTGATGGGAACATGTTCTCCTTCTGTCAAAAATTCTTATTTTAAACACTGCTTACTTCCTTCTTGTGTAATGCACTGTGCACTATTCACATACACATCTTTACAGACGGAACTGAGGCCTAAATGAATTCACTATCACCTGCTCGTCAATCATTACTGTTTAATAGAATACTAAGATACCCTCTCCCCCCCTCCCACCCCCTCCTTGTCTCTTTCCCCCATCCCGCTTCTTCTTTCTTTCCCTCAGCCCCCTGGGTCTTCTGCAGTACACTTTTTTTCCCCACAAAACAGTGACTAAAAAAATGCAGTGAAAGCATTGCCATACAACCACATAGGTGCACACAGCCTGATGACATGCAGTTGCAAAGTGAGACCACTGCAGGCGGAAATCTAAACAAATCTTAAATAAATGTTAACGAACCGCCAAGATTTTCAACGCCTGCCTACCTTGCGCTGAAGAGATCTAAGCTAAGTGAAAAATTCGTTCATTTTCATTGTCCTATTTGTGTCTTGCCTGAAGAAGTCCTAAGAGGTCGAAACGCGTCGTGTTTTGTCTTGTGACTCGTTTGTCCACATTTCTCTTGGCGGTTCCCTTACATTTATTTAAGATTTGATGACATGCATTCAAAGTATGTGGGACATAAGCAAACTTAATATCTCACTCGCGAAAGTGCGAGTGAGTGATGCACGGAACTGGAACAATGTCTTGTGCTCAGCTAGCGGCGGCATCTGATTGGCTGAGCTGTCAAGACGCGGTCAGTTTGACTCATAGGCCTAGGCCTAGCTGAGAGGGAGAGAGATTTGAAAGATTGATCTCGAAGGGATATAGACCTAGATCTAAAACCTAGAATGTAATCATTGATTCCCTGTTTTGGCTTTATGGTGGACGTTTATTCTGATGATGGGCCATATATTTGTTCACTGTTGAAACTGAATTACAGGCGAATGTTTTCTAAAAAGGCGCATATCTTATTTTTCGCATCGTTGATGAAATATAACACAGCAGTGCGTGTTTTGATCAAGACAGGCTTTAATAATTAACCGTCTTGTAACTAAAACTAAAAAAAAATATATCTGCAGGCTCCGGTAGTGACGTCACACAAACAACACCATCCGGTTTATGATGCAGACGAACTCGGTAGGCAAGGAAACATGGCATCTTCGACGATTAAACCGTCCAGTGCAGGACATATCTGGGAATAGTAAGTGTTGATTGGAAACTTCATTGCATGGATAATTTCTAGTTACGCAAAATATGCTTTTGTATATTTAATGTACACCACAATTTTGAATGCTGCGAGAAAATCTTACTCTAATCTGCATGTCAATGTTTGTTAAGTATGACAGCTGGAAATAGCTGAGGAAGAAGAAGAGGTCTTGTGAAATCAGAATTGAATACTCAAGATTGCTGCCATCATCATGACCAGTGACCGCATTGCCATGACCGTGATACTCATGATTATCTGCATTATCGTCAAATATGACCATGATTGTCATCTTTCAACTCGCCATGCATGTGAAATTACTCAAACTTGCAAGATGTATTGATCGGCTATTTTGTATCAGCAATCAAAGATTGTCACCCACAGACTGTCATCATATCACAGATGATATCCTTTTTACCATGCAGAAGATGATTTGAAATATGTGTTGCTTATCAGCCTCAGGCAGTTCTAGTATTAGTTTTTATGTTTGTGTCTGTTTTGGGATGGGGAGGTGTGTGTGTGTGTGTGTGTGTGTGCAAAACTAAGACTTTTAAGTTTTTGTTAAGCTACTGAAACTCCTTTTCACTATCCAATGCTGTAATTTCAGTTTGTTTCCAGCTATTTGTTGGCGATCTTGATCTTGATTGTTTCAATGCAAACCCCATATTAACAATTTTCCACCAGTGAATTTATCCACAAAAAAGGTAGATAAATAAGTACATGTACTTTTTTTAAGTGCAAAATTAAAACCCAGCTTAATTGGCAACAATATGAATGTAAGATAACTGACCAAATTAAAAAGCTTCTGTCACAAGGTGCAAGTGTAAATGGAAGCAGTAGTGTGTAGTGATACTGATGAAAACAATAGACAAGTTTTTCTTTTCAAATAAGAATAAGACCTGTATCAGTTATACCAAATATCATGTGCTTTAACTGTTAACTAAAGAAAATAGTAGTGTGCAAATATCAGATTACTTCATGATTTATTGGTTGATGAAGGGCTCATATATTTCTGGACTTGGATTGTCATTATTAGAGAGACAGAGAGAGGAGGGAGGGGAGAGAGTGTCTGTTTGTGTGTGTGTGTGTGTGATTTTTAACTCATCGACAGTATTGGATAACAGTGATAAGAAATCACTTATGTTTTGGCTGTTACTTTGTTCTTGCAGTAGACAGACCTTTTTACAGTTCAAATTCCATTTTAGCATTAAGTTTTAAAAGCGTATATAATGATTGATAACAATTTATAAATTAAATTGAGATTTACATAGCACAGCATCTCACATGCAAAGAAAGCTCTCCACACACAAACACACATACATACACAGACATGCACACACACACACACACACACACACACACACACACACACACACACACACACACACACATATACACACACACACACATGCATGCACACACAAAGCGCACGCACACATGTACACACACGCACAGACACACACACACACACACACACACACACACACACACACACACACACACACACACACACACACACACACACATATGCAAGCACTCATAATCATATGACTCGAAAGCAAACAATATGAAACAGACTTGAGAAAGGTAGTGTTGAAAAGAGTTTTTAAAGATTTTTTGAAAGCAGAAGATGATTGGACATGGTGAATAGTCTAAGGCAGATTTTTTGAAAGCAGAAGATGATTGGACATGGTGAATAGTGTAAGGCAGATTTATGTGGTGCAGCAAAAGAAGTTGCCATCTGTCAAAAAAACGTTTTAACATGTGGCTCACGTAGACATCAGCGATGAGCAGATGGACAAAGTTGCTGTCTAGAACACTGAAGATGTAAACAGATCGGACATATATGCTGACAAAGAACTAGGCAGACAAGCATGGCAAAGAGCTGAGAGCGTGTATTCATTTTGGAATGTATTGGTAGCCAGTTTAAAGACTGAAGCAGGGGAGTTACATGCTTTTGTGTTTTCAATTTGCAGTCTGGCAGCAGAGTTTCATGCCCTCTGAGGTCTATTAAGAATATATCTATTTGATGGCCAGCAAGGTGAGAATTACAATAGTCCAGTCTAGAAAGTACAGATGCGCTCCTCAAACTCTTTGTGACCTTGATGCCAGATACTTGGGTATTGAAGAAGAACTAATACAACAGAGTTAATGAATGCAGAAGGACCGAAATTAATTATGAGATTATCAAGCAAGATATTATCAGATGTCAGAAAGCCAAGCTTTCTAACTAAAAAAAAAAGCAGAGAAGGACAGAAATTAATGATGAGATTATCAAGCAAGATATTATCAGATGTCAGAAAGCCAAGCTTTCTAACTAAAAAAAGCAAACGGTACATATGTGTCGCCTACATCCATGGAGGATCAAAGGCATTTGGCAATGAGATTTTTGTGGACTGGATCCAAAGGCTTTCTGTTTTTTCATCATTTACTTTCAGTTTGTTCACTGCTGTCCATCTTCTGATATCCAGAAAACATTATTCTTCTCTGCAAATTGTGCAGTAAGGTGGAATGAATGGCATAAATCGTGAAGCTGAGCTTCATGTGCCAAAGACTGACTGGAGGTGCAATGACAACCCGTCAGAAATGACAGTGTTTTCATACATAAAAATAAACAGATGACGGGCCAAGGGCAGAACCTTATGGAGCACCTGTCAAAAAATTTGTCACAACAATAAAACACCTGCCACCGACAGATATAAAACATGCTTGAGAAGGAAGAGAGTCTCAGGAAGCAAAGAAATCAGGTAGTCTTTGCAGAAGAATTTCTCCCAAACTAGAAAATGTGTATGTTAAAAGTGCATTTAAAAAGAGATCAAACTGATCTTCTTCATTGTCAGTAGTGAGCAGTGATGTATACAGCAGTGAGACTCTCTGTTTGGTGTGTTATTCTGCATGTGTGCATGATGAAAGGGTAAAATGTGTCATGTTGATATGTGGGTGAGTGAGTGTGGGTGAGAGAGTGTGTGTGTGTATGTGTGTGTGTGTGTGTAAGATACCTAGAGCCCATAGTAAACTATGCAAGATCCTCCCTTTGAGTGGGTTCAAAATAATGAGAGAGAGCGAGAATGAATTTCAACAAGATTGATGTTTCATACAAACCAAAGGTACCACTTGATTCTCATATTTGTTACTAGAAGTTTTCATGAAGAATTCTTTTTTAAGTGCTTTCTTCCGAGCCTTTTTTTTATTCACACTTTGTCTGCTGTGAGTTAATTTTAATTAAAATGGAACTTTAAAGTATTTCCTTAACTGAAACTGGCAAAATGAACTGAAAATTCCCAACTGTCTACTCTCTTTCACAGAGACTCTACTTTTCATATAAACACATCTCTCATACACGACAGTTTAGGCAGTTGCATGCAAAACCATTAATTTTTAAATTGTAGATTACTATGTTTCTAAAAAAGAGTCTTGTTTATATATATATATATATATATATATATATATATATATATATATATATATATATATATATATATATATATATATATATATATATATATATGTCTTGGTGAGTAAAGACTTAAAGAGATGGCCGGCAGCATGCCTTCAACAATGGAAAAGATCTTGGTCTTTATCCTCTCTTCTTTTCTTTTAAGTATTTGTGAAAACAGACCCGTACACTTTGTGTATATATTGCTTGCAGTATTCATCATGATCAGATGACAGATTTTATTTATAAAGTGCATGTCTGTTAAGTCGCACAGTACAGAAGAAGCTAGGTATGTGTTTGTTTCTTCAGAAATTGTGGTTTGTCCTTTGGACTCAAAAAACCTATGCTGAAACATGCAGAACAGAATGCATAGCTGTAGCTGAAAGCCAGTTTTGACAATCTCACACTGCAAGCTGTGGATTAGGTAGTTGAAGTTTGGTGACAGCTGTCACAGTTCCTCCTGAACTTTTTTAAAGAATAGTTGCTGTCAGCAGGTGTAGAGTCGTAAAGTGCACCCTCATTCTTTGTGAGTCGCAGGTGTAACAGGTGGCCTAGCAACACAGTGTGAGTCACTGAGTTGCCGTGATTCACCATATGATGCTTCCGTCCCAGACAAACAAGAAGCTGAATTGCTAAATCAATGAATATTGAGTACATGGGATGAATTAGTGGACACTTGAACCACTATCCCCCACCCCACCCCCACCCCCACCCCCCGCCCCGCATCCCCACCCTCGACCTTCCCCACTACACCCTCCTATCCTGAAAATCTTTATCAGTAAAGTTGTTTCAATTCATGAAATGTTAGAAATTTCAGTTTGCTGTTTGAGTCACATATATGGACACATGCTTACACACCAACACATGCACACACAGAGAGAGAGAGAGAGAGAGAGAGAGATACACATATGCACACATGCATGTACACAAATGATACACACACACACACACACACACACACACACACACACACACACACACACACACACACACACACACACACGAAACACACAAACACACATACATAAATTAATGCCTATATATATTATATATACACATGCATATATATAAAAGCACACTTGCTCATGCACGTGCACTTTCAGTTGCTCACATGAATGCATGTTTAGATGTGCAGATACTTACATGCTTATATATGCAGAATCACATGGCAATGCAGGTGTATGTAAATGCACACACCTTTATATGTATACATGTACACACTTGTAGATGCTCTCATACAACACAAATGGAAACACGTTTACACATGCAGTCAAATATGTATCCGCACACACACGCACACATGCACGCACGCACACGCACACACACACACACACGCATGCACGCACGCACACGCACACACACACACACACACACACACACACACACACACACACACGCATGCACACAAACACACTCACATCAGTATGTCTTTAATTGGAGTGGAACCTGTGTTAATAATGCTGAGTTGGTAGTCAACCATGAATTTGGCTTTGGTTTCAGCCGAATCTGCATGCCCATGACTGTGGAGGAGGTGAGAATGCGTGCAGTATTTTGTTGTTTTGTTTCGCTCTTGCATCTTTTGCGCATGGCCAGTGACACCACCCAACGTCTTTGTTTGTTCTGTTTCTCCAAGCCTGCCCTGTTGCATGCCCAGCGCCATCGTTCACATGGAGCAATCAGTATCAGGTTGATAGGAGGCAACCTGTCAGAGGAGACGCTGCAGTGCTGCCTGGGACAGGCCGGAAGTCACCTTCCAAGCTCCATCCCTCCATGACCTTTCAAGACGATCCACCGTTGTACTCCAGCAGATTCTGTCCCACTGAGGGAACACTGGGAATGAGAAGGCTGACGCTCTGTCCGAGGCAGGCACCAATGTGGAACTGTTCAGCCAGCCGGTGACATACAGGGAGGCCAAAACTGTCATCCAGAACCAATATCAAAACCAGCAGAAGAGAAGGCTGGGTGCTGACAGTGGTGCTGATCCAGTGCATCAGCTCCAGAGATACCAGCACACAGTCCTCTTCAGACTGAGAACTGGCCACTGACAACTGCTGAACCACCTCAGCCAAATTAAGATTACCCACACAGATGAATGTCCATGTGGCACTGGTTCTCAGACCCCAAAACACATCCTCCAGCACTGTCCAGCCCATGATGCACACTACAGCGTTAAGCCTGGCCAGAGGGTGCTGAACATGAAGAAGAGCAGTTTGGGGGCAGCCGTCAAGACCTCAAGAAGATTCATCATGGTGACAGGATTGAAGATCTGATGCAACAACCAAAAGAAAAGAGAGAAAAAAAAATTGACCGCAGAAGAAGAAGAAATACTGACAAAAAAGAACTGCAGAGAAAGCTGGGCATGAAAGACCACGGAATTTAAGATTTTTGCTGTGTGCTGATCCTTGAGAATGAAGGTAATGAAGATAAGGCTGTGAAGTTCCATACTAGCCTGAGAGTACTTGGAAGGGCTGCATTCTAAGTGGCCTTTCTGATAGGTCCTGGCATCAACTAGGCCCAAGAGATACAGACACTTGCTGTGCAGGTTAGGACATTTGGACAGCAGTCTGAGAGTCGCTTCCATTAATTACATAAAACGTGACTGTGTGGTTGTAGTCTTCTGATTTGAATCCATTGCACTCTCAGTGGTGGGTAGGAGTCAACTGAAGTTCAGTGTACGATAAACAGTAAACAAGTGGGGTATGTTTTGCTCCCATAAGGAAACCTAACACAGAGTAACTTTTATTCAAGACTGGCACAGCCTTTTAAACTTGAATAAAGTCAGACAAAATACATAGAGGAACAATCTAATAGTGGGGGAAAAACAAGCGCAGGCCAACAACTGAACTGTCTGGCAAAGATTTGGACTTGAGGGGAGGGAGAGGAGAGGGGAGTTTGAAGATGGAGAAACTGGGAAAATGAAATTTAAAAAAAAAAAAAAAAAAAAAAAAAATTATGTTACAGATATGAAAACTCTTCACTAGCTGCATAAGGCGAAAGGCCTCGGAGCAGGCAATACAAATATATCTGCCTTCAAAAGGGATTGCGATGGTTCCCTTATGCAGCTAGTGAAGAGTTTTCATATCTGTAACATAATTTTTTTTTTTTTTTTAAATTTCATTTTCCCAGTTTCTCCATCTTCAAACTCCCCTCTCCTCTCCCCTCCCCTCAAGTCCAAATCTTTGCCAGACAGTTCAGTTGTTGGCCTGCGGTTGTTTTTCCCCCACTATTAGATTGTTCGTCTATGTATTTTGTCTGACTTTATTCAAGTTTAAAAGGCTGTGCCAGTCTTGAATAAAAGTTACTCTGTGTTAGGTTTCCTTATGGGAGCAAAACATACCCCACTTGTTTACTGTTTATCGTTTACTGTTCCCTACCTCATTTCATTTCCGATTTTGCTTTGATTAAATTGAGGTTATTTGTATTTGTTTCTGTCCGTCTGTGTGTTTGTCTTTTGATCTCCCTTGCATCTTTGGGTGGATCCTCAGGCGTAGGCTCAAAGACTGTCCCCTACATTTTATATTATTTGCATAATGTCTTTAGTTTTACAACAACTTTTTTTTCCTCCCACACTTTTGTTTGGTTGCATTTACTACTCTTCGCTGGCTGCTCTGGGGGTGCTATTGGATTCTTTTTTGCACCCATGGTGGTGAGAACACCACAGTATTATGGACTGTGGTGTGTCTCTATTTGACGCCGGGAGCGCAGACACAACCAGCCGTGTCTCCCTGATGAGTCCCGATCCAGCGGGCGAAAGGCCTCGGAGCAGGCAATACAAATATATCTGCCTTCAAAAGGGATTGCGATGGTTCCCTTATGCAGTTAGTGAAGAGTTTTCATATCTGTAACATAATTTTTTTTTTTTTTTTTTTTTTAAATTTCATTTTCCCAGTTTCTCCATCTTCAAACTCCCCTCTCCTCTCCCCTCCCCTCAAGTCCAAATCTTTGCCAGACAGTTCAGTTGTTGGCCTGCGCTTGTTT
>CM031621.1:10520215-10602715 GCA_018398815.1 Conus ventricosus
GGCCACTGTAGATGATAGAGAGACAAAAAGCAACATGCTGCTTCAGAAGAAAATACGTCCTCAGTGGCAGTTGTCACCTTCATTTTAAAAAGCAAGTCATTTTGGTAACAGCTTGGTGGTACTGCTGATGATGGAAATAAATGTGAAGTATGGTGTGAGACAGTCAACTCAGCTGCTTTCTGATGGTGCCAGTGACGGCATTTTGAAATCTTATTTCCTCTCTCTCTCTCTCTCTCTCTCTCTCTCTCTCTCTCTCTCTCTCTCTCTCTCTCTCTCTCTCTCTTTCTGTGTGTGTGTGTGATAGCTGAATATGATGCTTTAGACATTTGCATATTCATGGATTGACATTTTTTGCCACTTATATCTTTCTTGAGAAGAAACAAAGATATTATGCATTTAAATAAACTGGGTGTCAGAATCACTTTCTGAGTGGGAGTGGAAGTTCTCATCGTTAGTTTTGTCCATTAGCCTCCATTTGCTTAAGTTATGACAATAGCAATTCATAAACAGCCATGTGAGCTCTCACCATTTCTGGTGTGATTTATAACAGCCCAGTGACCTCTTTTTCTCTAAGTCTGCTCTCATGCTGTTCTGATTGATAATGATGCCCTTTTTGTTTTAAAGTTCAGTGAAAATAATGAAAGAAAATGACAAAAGAAAAAAGTGGGGGCCGCCAGATTGAACAATGTGAGAAAGCAGTGTCTTCACTCTCCGACTGTCTGTAGACAGTTTTGCTGCAAAAGCCATCCTTGCAAAGTGAAAGTAAACCAAATTGGAACAGTTCTGTGCAGAGAGAATAATTGTACCTAGTCTACACTGGAAGTCAGTGTGGTACTGGTTATCTCTCTCCTGGGGCAGAGTAAGTGAAGTACTTTTTCGGAGCATTGTCCCTCTGAGGTCCCCAACAAAGGCCTGTATTCTACAAGGGGCTTACTAGACCCCCAACTGTCAGGGAGTTTTTGTTGTTGTTTTTTGTTGTTGTTTTTTTTTTTTCTTTCAACAGTTCCACCAATGCATCATATGTATGAAGCAGTCAAATGGGTTGACTGCTGAAACATTTGTCTACTTATAATCATTGACAAATTTTCTGGCTGCAGGCTAAAATGAGATGCTTTTTTTTTTTTCTTTTAAGAGGGAGAAGTTTTAGATTGAAAATAACTTACAGTCTGAAATTAATCCTCATTATCTGTGTGTTCTAATGTACGAATACGCCAGTAGCATATTTTCAAAGTGCATGGGGAAAAAAAAGAACAAATACGCCTCTTTGTGTCATGAGTAAATAGCATGTTTTGACCAGCATATGACATCGTGAAGATGTACACAACAGTTAAGGGGGTTAATGATAATGTGTATGCTTTTTTTTTTATGTCAGCCAAGTCCTTTCAATGAGAATGCATGGCATGTTCATTATTTTGAACAAAATGTTCGTTATTTTGAACAAACTCCCATCAATTTGTTTTATGATAATGCTTTTTGGTCTCACTGGTTTGATAGATTCCCTGGCTTTAACAATTGTTCATTTTTCCTCCAGACAAAAAAAACAAACAAACAAAAATGTTCATTGATTATGGTAATTTTCAATATCCATTATTTTCACCAAAGTCCCTTTCTTGAATGACAAAGTTTGCTTGTGTGTTTTGTTTACAGCAAAGTCCCATCTTTCATACGAGTGCTGGCTCCAAAAGGATCACTAGCAATTTATGAAGAAGCTTGGAATGCGTATCCTTATTGTCGGACAGTTATAACAGTAAGTATCAGCTTACTCTGCAGTCCACAGTGTGGAAATCTTTTTTTTTTAAGCTGCTGAAAGTCATGCACAAGAAGATCAACAAATACAGTGTGTGATAATGAAATGAAGACATGCACAAGAAGACCAATAAATACAGTGCGTGATAATGAAATGAAGACATGCACAAGAAGACCAACAAATACAATGCGTGATAGTGAAAAGAAGACATGCACAAGAAGACCAACAAGAATAATGTGTGATGATAAAATGAACACTGAATGACAATGAAAATGAATGTAGGCTGGTAGCAATGAGCATAGACTGATGATGACCTTAACCCAAAGGGATTAGGAAAGAAATTTAGAGGAATCAAAAAATTAAACACAGTGGTGATAGATTCATATAGACAGTTGTTGCACGTTAGTTGGGTCCAATTTTCAGGCTCTTGTGAATGTAACCCTCAGGGATGGGCAGTATTGCCTGTTCCACAGTGCTGTGTTTTCTTGAATGGCCTTCTATGGTTTGTTGTTGTTGTATTGGATTCTTTTTTTCTTCTCTGTTTAATGATTTCATGTACCTCAGCACAGCCTAGTTACTTCCCCATTTAGGATATCATTACTACATGTTATCAACTGAATATACAGCGTATGTCAGTCACACAACAGGAGTGACTTTATCATTAGGTTGTTGTTTATCATGTGGTGACAGGCATGAAAAAGGTGTATATGATCAGCTGGGCTAAATGAAACTGAAATCCAGTGATCATTTTATGTCGCGCCTTGCGCCATTGGCGCATAAATAAAAAAAATGACCCATCAAAATCTTAAGCTGTGCGCCGATCGGCGCATCGTTATAAAGTTTCGACACAGAGTGCTGTGCGCTCACAGTCTGTAGACTCCCCAACAAAATTCGTCTGCTACCCAGCGACAGCTAATGTGACGTAAAATGTCATTGGATGAGACTACAATCAGGCGGTGTGGTCTGCCCAATCAGAAGCAATCTTTCATCTACCCCAGAGCCTCGTTTTGGAACGCTTTTCACACACGAAAAGTTGTGTGTGTTTTCAGTTGTTGTGTGCTTTTTCATCTGTTTGGTTTCGTTTTAGAATGACCCATAAAATTTGGAAATGGCCCATAGAAGTTGGTCACAGTGGGCCATTTGACCCATAGATTTTCAACAAAAAATGATCACTGGAAATCGTTGGAAGGCTTTGCTGGTTTCTTCTCCATACTGAAGTATAATTCCGAGGATGATTTCAGAATCCTGATTACATGAAAGAGAATTTCTTCATCATCATCGAGTCGTTCCATGCCCCAGACAGCGGGGACACGCCCAACATTCACCAGCTGACGGACCAGGAACTGAAGAAGAGGGAAGTGCATCACATTGACATCGCTCAAAGCTATGATGAGTATAAGCATGTGAGTCCTTATCTTTTAGTTTACCTTTCAGTTTTTTATTCTTTGAGTGTGTGTGCACGTGCATGTGTGTGTGTGTGTATGTGATTTAGCATCTTTTTCTATTTATTCTGTGTATATGTGTGTGTGTGTATGTGTGTGTGAGTGACTTAATGTGTGTGTGTGTGTGTGTGTGTGTGTGTGTGTGTGTGTGTGTGTGTGTGTGTGTGTGTATGTGAGAATTTTTTTTTGTTCTCTGTGTGTGTGTTTGTGTGTGCACACTCGTGCGCATGTGCACATGGATGATACAGCATCTTTTTTTTATTCTGTGTGTGTGTGTGTGTGTGTGTGTGTGTGTGTGTGTGTGTGTGTGTGTGTAAAAACACAAGGTTTGGGAAAACAAAATTTTAAGAAAACCTGTATCAAACTCTTTACTCACACATTCGACCCTGTGTCGAACACACATTGTAGAGTTTCCTTGTTTTAATAGAGTGAAAGTCACTCAGGTTGATAAAAATCAAGAGTCACGTTATACATACAAACATTCCAAACATAAGTGGGTTTTGTGCAAGAAATAGTTTCCTTGTTTCTATGTGTAAGTGTTGTTTATGACTCTCGGTGCCACATTCTGACATCTTCTCTGTGTTGCATTTCTTTTTGCTTGGACTGGAGGGTTCCTTGTTCTCTTACTTTTTTTTTGTTCTGGAAATCTCTGTTCTTTCCCCACCATTTTTATTTTAGTGTAACCCAGGTTCCTAAACGCACAGACCCAGACCACAAATAACCAAACTCTGACTGTACGATAGGAAGTGGCCAAACAGGAAAAAATAAGAAGTGTCTTTATACTAAAATCGGCTAAATGACAAGACATATAGAACAACGATACTAGTGGAAAGCAGTAGATGTCTTTACCTCAAAATAATACGATCACTAATGAAAGGGTTTTTTTAGGGTTTTTTTCTTTAAACATACTAAAATTGCTTAAAACCATAGTAACCTGTGAATTCTGACAGGTTACATTAGATTTTCCTTTTTGTTTTTGAAGGGGGGGGGGGGGGAGGGAGTGTCTCCATCCTCATACTTTATCTCATTGTTATTATTTCTTCAGTGGCTCCTTCTCACAGTGCAAGTCTGTATGTTCAGTTGCTGATGGGCACTCACATACGCGTGTTTTATGTTGTAGCATTTTATACAAAGCATCTGGGTTTGTTTCATCGATGAACTTTTGATGGACTGAGAGTTTCATCCTACTACGTTAACTGCTTTTCACACAAAAGATATGAAAAAAGAATGTAAATGAACCAACCGGTAAATGCTACAGTAATGATAAAGTGCATATGCAGTGGTGATGCTAACACAGGCTGTGTAATACACTGTAGATGTGTCCATGGTTAAACACAATTAAGAGCTTAAATCTCCCCCCTCTCACCTTCCTTCTGTCCAGTGGAGCTGAACATTCCCCAAGAACCATTATTATTATTATAATGAATACTTATATAGCGCCTATTCTCAGCTAGAGACCAAGGTCTGAGCGCTTTACAAACCACACTCGTACACAACGGGCTGTCTACCTGGGTAGTGCCGATTGAAGAGCTGCCAGCTGGTGCTTCATTCAGTCGTTTCCCATGTCATCCTGTCCATATTATTGAATATCGTTCACTCAGTTTCTTACTTCCTTCATTCTTTCCATTTCATACGCAGGGTGCTTGCTATGTGTAAACTGTCACCCATACCAACGGCCAAACTGGCCTACTCTTCCGAAAGTTGGTGATGGGATTTTACGTGTGTGCAAAATGTTATTGTTGCGTTCAGACACGGAACCTCGGTTTATAGTCTCATTCGAAGGACTGTATGGAAAATGGAGTCAGAACCAATGTTAACTCTGAAGAAAAAATCCCCCTGTACCGAAACGGTCCGACGGAGATTCAAATCCGCAACCCCAGGATCAACAAGATTACGAGTCTGGCGCTCTACCAACTGAGCTATTCTGGCCCCCATCCTTGGAATTCAAAGAGAGAAAGAAATCTGACACAAGGGTAACAGAAGCAATAAACAGACAAAAACAAATCAGTGAAAAAGAAAGGTTTGGAGAAGTGGGGGTGGATAAATGCAATATCATGTAATCTCATGAGTTAGCCTTTTACAAAGTGCGGTTATCCTTGTAGGGGAAAAAAGGGAGTTTACCCAGGGAAACTTACTAGGGGAATACTTGAGAGTTCCTGAAGGAGAACGCAGATTTATGATCTATGTCTTCAGCCCACATTCCACATTTCATTTACATATAACCTGCCTCTGTTCCAATCTCAATGACAATATTGGCATTTATTTCATAGGCCTCTTGTACATCATGCATTGGCCACTGTCTTACTTTTCACATGGCATACAACAAAGAAACAAGCACACAACAAGTGTAAAGTGACGTTATTTTATTTACAAAGGACACCACAATAAACTTCTGGATATTTCGGCAAAAGCGCCTTTTTCAACAAACACAGGACAAGAGATCAAAAACAGTACTTCCCTTGCACAGCACAATCCACAAATGAAACTCATGAGTCACTTTACACTTGTGTGCTTGTTTGTTTGTTGTATGTTCCAGTGACGGTGCAGTCTGCTTCATCTTTTCACATGGCAGTGTACATTGATGGGGAGTGTCGTATGCCTGACATGTTTAGGGAGTGAGAGGGAGGTAACGGTTAAACTACTACAGCCCCCAGACCGTGTCAAAACTACAGATCTGTGATTATGCCTCACCTCGAACTGACCAACAGAGGACAGGCATTGCAAACTATACACTTCTATGGTCCATCTTTGTCATTTCTGACCAACACCCAACGTTGCTTCAAACAAAAAGCTTTCAAGGCGGTGTAAGAACTGTTCAGAGCACAGAAGTTTCTGAAATGGTTCCCCCCCCCCCCCCCCCCTTGTTTTTTTTTTTTTAGATGGAAAATATCCCTAGTCTTTAATGAAAAGTGGTCTCAACAGCTAGGATAGAGTGCACAAATGTGTAATTCAGAAAAAAAAAGGACAATATATATTTTGGAATTAATCAGGGTAGTGTATACGGGAAAATGCTGGAATAGCTCAGTTGTTAGACTGCTGGACTGGTGATCCTGGTGAATTTAAGTGGCTGGTTGGAATGTCTGACAGGCTGTTTCTGTACAGAGGGATTTCTTTCTCTTTTCAGCGTTAGCATCAGTTCTGGCTCTATTACCCAAACAGTCAGTCAAATGAGACTGTAAACCAAAGGTCCAAGAGTGAATGCATTTAGTTCATCTTGTGGACTTGTGAAATCCTTTCATCAACTTTCAGAAGCGATGGCCAGTTTTGCCAGTGGTATGGATAGCATGTATAATAATAATAATAATAATGAATACTTATATAGCGCCTATTCTCGGCTAGAGGCCAAGCTCTAAGCGCTTTACAATCCACACTCGTTTACACAACGGGCTGCCTACCTGGGTAGTGCCGACTGAAGAGCTGCCAGCTGGCGCTTCATTCAGTCGTTTCCCGTGTCATCCAGTCAGTATCGTTCAATATCAATCACTCATTTTCCTTACTTCCTTCCTTCTTTCCATTTCTCACGCAGGGTGCATGCTATGTGTAACGTGTCATCCATACCAACGGCCAAAGCATGTATCTTTAATGAAAAACCAAAGGAATGAAAGAAAAATGTTGTGGCTGTTATTTGTCTGAATGACCCAGGGAAATGAATGATAAGTGCAACAGGCAGCTGTAGCCTGCTCTGTGTCAACAAGAGCATGGACAGTGAAGGCTTAGAGCTTGGTCTGCATCCAGAGGATGTGCGTTTTATAAGCACCCACCATGAAAATGATATGGGAAAGTGAGGTTGTTTGAGCAATGCATAAGGATTTGTGTTTTATTCAGTTCTGCATCGGCAGGGAAACGTCAACATCTTACGTTTCTGTCCGAACTTTGTTGTTTAGTCTCAGGTTTCATTCACTGTTTACACCCTAGTGAAAATGAGATATTTTCTGAATATTATTTAAATGCTTTGTTTCTGAAAAGCTATGTGCATACAAAGAAAAAAAAAAGAGAGAGAGAGAGAGAGAGAGAGAGAGAGAAAAGAACCATTCAAAACTGGAAAGACTGGAAGGAAGGAAGGGAAAGAAGGGAGGGGAGATAGGGAAGAGTAGCATGAGGAAAAGGGGAAGGGGGTCAAAGGGGACACATACACAGAAGACTTGCCATTGAAGTGCAGTGCGTGGACGCATGTGTCAGGTGTTTGTTTGCAGAAGTGAGCACATTGACTACTGTCATTCATGGGCCAGCCTTTTAATTTCGCTTTTAAGAATCGCGGTGTTTGAAATGCCATGTTTGTTGTTTGTCCCGCTGAGGGTGACATGCTGAGCAATGTAAGGTGCTTGTGCTGGCAGGACTATAAACCAGAGTATGACCCCACCTTGGTCAAGTCAGAGAAGACGGGGCGGGGCCCTCTGCCTAAAGGTCATGGAGGAAAGGGACAGCAGGGAGCGTGGGCGGTCAGTACCCAGGGTTTTTTGGTTTGTTTTGTTTTTGCTGTTTTTTCAGTGGGCGTACATTGTCATGAGTATAGACCAGTCTGTAAATGTACTGTATTGTTTTTTGTTGTAGTAAATTCTGTTTTGTTGTTTAGTGAATATTGCATTTAATTGTATTGTGTTTGCATTAGACTGTAACATTTTTGCATTGTATTGCATTGAATTGTTTTGCATTGCATTTTGTAGTTTTTGTCTCATATCATTGTACATTACATTTCCTTCACAGGCAAAATAGTTTCTCAATGTAAGGCGTTGTGTGGCTCAAGACAAAGGTGAAAAATGGATGGAAACACTATATAGTCAGCCGGCTTCACCCCATACAAGATGCTGCTGAACAGCATTGAGATGCTATCACAGGAAAGTAGCTTGGGACAGGTGGATGAGCTAGAGACATTTTACTGAGAAAGCCAAGTGGTGAAAGGATACACCATAAAGTTATCTGTTGATCTTAGTGAAAGCCTTTTTGTGACATCAATACAGAAAACGTAAAGGTCCATCTCCTGTTCAGTGTGCCTTTCCTGGATCTGTCTCACTGTAAGGTGGATGGCTTTCTCTTTGACTTCAGATGACTGAATGCCTTGACATACTTGACTTACACCTTTTAATTCCATGAGGAACATTGGGTTGCGGCAACCATCCTCCAGCAGACCCCTTTCTGGAATGATCTCTTCTGGGTCTATGTCATACTGGCTGCCTCCACTTCAGAATCTATGAAGGCCAGGACCAGGAAACTCAGCAGGCGACTGACTGAGGCACTTTGCAGATGGCTGCCCCCTCATCGCGGACTCGAGGGCTGATCTCCAGCTTATCAGCAACAGACTCACCAAGGTCTCTTGACTTCAGGGGCTCATCACCCATATGAACAAAAACTGAGGTCCTGCACCAGTCTGTCCCAGCTCAGCACGTACCCCACCTGTCCGCTTTGATAGCGCTGAGCTGAAGAGAGTTGGCCACCTGGAATGCCTGCGGGAGTATCATCTCTTCGGCTGGTTTTCTGCGTGAGGAAATAGTGGCATGTGCCTGCCTAGCCAGTCAAGCTGTTCCTCACCTCGGCTGTCATTTGCTGAGCCACCTGAACATCAAACAGTCACCCAAACTCATTGTGTACAAGGCAGTCGTGACCATCAGCACCAGGTCAAGTGTCTCCATTAGGGAGCGTTATAGTGTGTACAAGGCAGTCGTGACCATCAGCATCAGATCAAGTGTCTCCATTAGGGAGCGTTATAGTGTGTACAAGGCAGTCGTGACCATCAGCATCAGATCAAGTGTCTCCATTAGGGAGCATTATTTGTGTATTATGGAGCGTTATATTGTGTACAAGGCAGTCGTGACCATCAGCATCAGATCAAGTGTCTCCATTAGGGAGCGTTATAGTGTGTACAAGGCAGTCGTGACCATCAGCATCAGTTCAAGTGTCTCCATTAGGGAGCGTTATAGTGTGTACAAGGCAGTCATGACCATCAGCACCAGGTCAAGTGTCTCCATTAGGGAGCGTTATAGTGTGTACAAGGCAGTCGTGACCATCAGCATCAGTTCAAGTGTCTCCATTAGGGAGCGTTATAGTGTGTACAAGGCAGTCGTGACCATCAGCATCAGTTCAAGTGTCTCCATTAGGGAGCGTTATAGTGTGTACAAGGCAGTCGTGACCATCAGCATCAGATCAAGTGTCTCCATTAGGGAGCATTATATGTGTATTAGGGAGCGTTATATTGTGTACAAGGCAGTCGTGACCATCAGCATCAGATCAAGTGTCTCCATTAGGGAGCGTTATAGTGTGTACAAGGCAGTCGTGACCATCAGCATCAGTTCAAGTGTCTCCATTAGGGAGCGTTATAGTGTGTACAAGGCAGTCGTGACCATCAGCACCAGGTCAAGTGTCTCCATTAGGGAGCGTTATAGTGTGTACAAGGCAGTCGTGACCATCAGCATCAGATCAAGTGTCTCCATTAGGGAGCGTTATATTGTGTACAAGGCAGTCGTGACCATCAGCATCAGTTCAAGTGTCTCCATTAGGGAGCGTTATAGTGTGTACAAGGCAGTCGTGACCATCAGCATCAGTTCAAGTGTCTCCATTAGGGAGCGTTATATTGTGTACAAGGCAGTCGTGACCATCAGCATCAGTTCAAGTGTCTCCATTAGGGAGCGTTATAGTGTGTACAAGGCAGTCGTGACCATCAGCATCAGTTCAAGTGTCTCCATTAGGGAGCGTTATAGTGTGTACAAGGCAGTCGTGGCCATCAGCATCAGATCAAGTGTCTCCATTAGGGAGTGTTATAGTGTGTACAAGGCAGTCGTGACCATCAGCATCAGATCAAGTGACTCCATTAGGGAGCGTTATAGTGTGTACAAGGCAGTCATGACCATCAGCATCAGATCAAGTGTCTCCATTAGGGAGCGTTATATTGTGTACAAGGCAGTTGTGACCAGCAGCAGCAGATCAAGTGTCTCCATTGGGGAGCGTTATATTGTGTACAAGGCAGTTGTGACCACCAGCATCTGATCAAGTGTCTCCATTAGGGAGCGTTATAGTGTGTACAAGGCAGTCGTGACCATCAGCAGCATCAGATCAAGTGTCTCCATTAGGGAGCTTTAGGCTGAGTCTCAGGCATCTGATTAATTAAACTTCTGTTGCCTTTATTTCTGATTTTTTTTTAATGTTTAAGCTTTTAATGCCTCGTTTACATTCAATCAGTAATCTTGTTTTTAATTGGTTGTGGTTTGCATATTTCCTCTCTCTCTCTCCCTCCCTCTCTTTCTCTCTCTGTCTCTCTTTTTTTTTCCTATACGTGCCTCATACATGCTTGCATGTGCACACACACTCATATGTGTGTGCACACGCACACGTACACACACACACACATGCATGTACGCACACACGCACGCACACATACACACACACACAGACATTCACTACATATTCACACCACTATTTTATCATAAAGCCCACAACTGCAATAAGCCATAATAAAGGAAACACACACACACACACACACACACACACACACACACGCTGCACATTGTTATACATTTCAAAGTGTTGCGTGTGTTGCAGTTAACACACAAACCAGTGATGTGCTGCTATAAACTAGTGCGTGCCTACTTCAAGTATTTTATGATCCAGAACAAAGTGGAGAAGTTTATCATGAAGGTTTGTATGTCTTGCCGTGACCTGTGCTTATTTCTTTGAAACATTTGAACCATCACAGAAAACAGTACATCCATGTGTCAAAAGATTGTTCTTAATTGTAACAACCATCAGTTCACACACATACATCACAGTATCTCTCTTAACCCTTACACTGGTAGTCGTGACATGAGTCACATCATTACATCATGGCTGTCACTGGTTGTGGCGACATAAGTTGTGCTGTGAGCCTTGCAAGCCTAGTTTTGCCGACACACACAGATGCGAAACTATGGCTCGGTGAGAAACTAATTTGCATGAGAGAGCCCAGCAACATGGACTTTCAGTATTTTGAGCTTGCTTTGTAGTTAATAGCAGCTTGTAATGCATAGTGCGACTCGACTCATCTGTCAAAACAAAAATGGCGCCCAAAGGAGAATGTGATAGAATTAGGATCTTCTCATGTGTTTTTGCTGAATTTCTTGTGGAAAAAGCTAGTGAAGAAGAAGTTATTTATATTTTTAATGAACTGTGTGTGGTGGGTGATAGTTTTGATTTAGATCAAGCACCATGTAATCGTGATTTTGAGATCGACACGGACAATGACTGGATGAGTGTCTAAGGGTGAGGGGAATCTCAACATGCCATTCAGTGGGGAAGAAAAACTCAGTGTAGCGCTTCCAGATGATCCTAAACCTTTCAAATGTAAACGACCACAGTGTGGGCTAACTATTACATTTGTTTATAGTGACCATTTTTGTTTTTTTTTGTGTGTTATCAGCACGTGATTTCAATGTGAAAACTGACTGTACCTTATTCATTCTTACCTGGATTACCTGCATGGAAGACTGGTATAATCCACACTGACTTTCCTTTGAAAAAGGCTGTAACTTATTTCTGGATACTGTAGAACATCATTGACTGGATTATTTGTGAAAAAACTCTCGAGAATGACAAGCAGGATGTGCCACTGTTTTCACCTGTTATTATCACATTCTAGACAGTTAACTCAATCAAGTCACAGCCAGAATGGACCGGTTTGTCCCTCAGATCACACATTTTTTGGCAATTTTCAAAAAATCATTAAAAAATCAACCACTTCACCTAGGAGCATGAAACATACACCATTGGATAGAAGAAATAATATATTCATCAAAAATGTTCACCTTGAGTGAGGAATCTACACAGTTGAAATGATGTCAGTAATCCAAAATGATACACATTTGTTGCAGAAAAACAAAAACTTTTGTGCTCACTGTAATCTACTTCTTCAAGCTCTCTATCCTCCCATAAAATTCAGTTACACTTCTGAGCACCTTGGTATGATCTACAGAGATAGTATATTTCTGACAACTGCATAAAAACACAAGAATTTGACCACAGAATGCTTGATCCACTCCCGTGTTCCGCATGAACCTACTTCACCTGGGCGCCGCCATGCTCAACATCATGTGATCGCAGGACAATTCAAATCCGTATAAAACTACAACAGAATACTCGAAGTATGGTCTAAGGGAAGCAACTGCAAGAAAAGGCCCTATGCTGTCCCTGAAACAAGATTTATTGCCCTTTAATAAAAATCGTCAAACTTTGTCGGAAGTATGCGTCCGATACGCCTTCAAGCGATGTGAACAGTGTCGGAAACCCGCTTCCGACAAGACTCGATTGAGTTAAGCACCAAATCAAACACACACAAGCACACAAGTTCTGTTTTATATTATTCTTTATTCAATTAACAATTTTTATTCTGCAATTCATGATCAAATACTAACCGTTGAAAAGCTATGCATATTATACAAAGGTAACTATTTTTTTCAAACTTTCCTTCTGTTAATTCACCAGACAATATACTTAACAGTACGTTGTTAAATAACCAGTGTAAGGGTCAATGAAGTGTGCGATCCAAGAGCTTGTTCAAAGATATCGCTGAGTCACAATGAACTATAGATTCATTTGTAATTGAAGTTTGAACGATCTTTCTTAAAGAAGAGGACACAGTTTGTAGAACGCTCCTTCTTGGTGTTCAACTGAGGTATGTTATAAGGCCTGCTGAGTATGGAAGAGGGTTGAACAAGCTGTGAAACCAGCTGAGCAATAACTTTGTGCAAACTTTCCATTGTTTATGTCCAGAGCATTCAACTTGAATGTTACAGGCATTCTGAATGAAACTGGTGGCAATGTGATCTGTGAAACATTTAGACACACATGTGCACTCTCTCACTCGCACCTTCTCTCTCTCTCTCTCTCTCTCTCTCTCTCTCTCTCTCTCTCTCTCTCTCTCTCTCTCTGTCACACACACACACACACACACACACACACACACACACACACACACACACACACACACACACACAGGCACACACACACACACACTCAATCACACACGCTGTGGTTATTCACATCGCTGCTCTGCACATTATTGCATTAGTTTTGCAATTACATGATTGTTCTGTTCGTAGCTTTCATAAAAGGAAAACACTCACAACACACACACACACACACACACGTATACACACACATGCTCATACACACACACACACACACACACACACACACACACACTTGTATACACACACACGCTCATATACACACACACACTCATATGTACACACATGCTCATATACACACACACACTCGTATGCACACACACGCTCATATACACACACACACTCGTATACACACACATACACACATTCATTTGCACTGGCACACACACACACACACATCCGTCCAACTATAGACCTATTTCAATATTACCCATTTTGTCAAAACCACTTGAAAGACATATTCAAAGACAATTATATTCTCACTTTAAGCATTATGATTTGATTCATGAAAATCAGTCAGGCTTCAGAGAAAATCACTCCTGCCATACGTCTCTTATACAGCTTACTGATTATTGCCTATCAAATATAAATAATAACGTATTTACTGGAATTCTTTTTGTCGACTTTGCTAAAGCCTTTGATGTTATAAACCATTCCCTTCTCATAAAAAAACTTGCACACTATAAGCTATCAAACCAGGCAATTGACTTCATTAGATCTTTTCTTACTGATCGTCAACAACTAGTTGAAATTTGTAGCAGACGGTCAGAATTACTCAATTTGGAATTTGGTGTCCCACAGGGATCAGTATTAGGACCTCTCCTATTCTCTATTTACATAAATGATTTGCCTTTATACATAGACTGTGATTGTGAAATGTTTGCTGATGACACTTCATTACAGTTTAGCAGTGATAATCCTATGATTCTTGTAAATAACCTTCAGAACAACATCGACAGATTGATTAAATGGACAGAAATGAACCACATGTCCCTGAATGCAAATAAAACGAAATGTATGTATGTGACTACACGGCAAAAAAGGCAGAAAATGAGGTCCCCGTTCACAGCGCTATATGTCAATGACCAAAGGGTTGAGGAGGTAACATCTCATAAAGTACTAGGGGCTATCATCGATAATGATTTAACGTGGTACGACCACATTACTGACCTTGGAAAACGTCTTTCTAAAAGGATTTATCAATTATCAAAAATAAAACATTTTCTGAATCTCCAGTCGAGGAAATTATTTTTTCATGCACATATTTTATCTCTCATTGATTATGCGTCTACGTTATGGGATAATTCTAGTGAAACAAATTTGAAACAAATCAATCGTTTACATAAGAGAGCTATAAAGTTGGTGCAATTAAAATCTAATTCCTTGACAGGTGATGACTATACAAAGTTAGATATTCTTCCATTCAAAGACAGGCTCTTCTTCAATAAATGCTTATGCATGTATAAAGTAGTTAAGGGAATAGCTCCAAAGAAAATTATCCGAAACTTTGAAAATAATGAAAATAGACATGTTCACAAACTTTCGTTTGCTAGACCCCGTAACAATCTTTACAAATCTAGCTTCATATATTCCGGAGGAACGGCATGGAACAATTTATCTTCTACTTTAAAAACATGTCCTTCTAAACTACTGTTTAAAAAAGCACTGAAAAAATATTTGATGGACAAATTATAAAGTAATTTATGATTATCTATTTTGCTGCATATCCCCCTTTCTCTCTCTCTCTCTCTCTCTCTCTCTCTCTCTCTCTCTCTCTCTCTCTCTCTCTGTCTCTCTCTCTGCCACTCTCTCTGTCTCTCTCTCTCTCTTTCTCTCTGACTGTCTGTCTGTCTGTCTGTTGGATTCTTTGTCAATGCTATTTGTCTCTCTGCTATCTGTCAGTCCCCCCCCCCCCTTTCTCTCTCTCTCTCTCTCTCTCTCTCTCTCTCTCTCTCTCTCTCTCTCTCTGTCTCTCTTTCTCTCTGACTGTCTGTCTATTGGATTCTTTATCAATGCTATCTGTCTCTCTGCTATCTGTCAGCCCCTCTCCTCTCTCTCTCTCTCTCTCTCTCTCTCTCTCTCTCTCTCTCTCTCTCTCTCTCTCTCTCCCTCTCTCTCTCTCTCTCTCTCTCAAATGTCTTTATTGCCATGTTTGACACGTTGTCCATTGTCCGTCACAATATTGATTAATGGTTGTTAATTGTTTCATTGTTTTCATTACATTGTATATTTCTGATTTATACGTATGTATTGCTTCGAGTTTCTGGTTTTTCACTATTGTGATTGATATTTATGCTTTTTTGTGAGGGCAGGATGAAAAAAAGCTGCAAAGCTTATTCTTTTAACCCTCAATAAAGATAATTTTGACTTGACTTGACTTGACATGCACACCCCCTTCTCTTCTTTCTTTCTTCCGTCCACACTACGCCACCATTTTGTACCAAAACAAGTCAGAGATGAGTGTCACCTTGATTAAAGGCAACCACACAAACCAGGATGGCCTCAGCGTGATGTTTGTTTTCAGCAAGAGAAGCGACTGTTCAACAACTTTCACCGTCAGGTGTACTGCTGGATGGACAAGTGGTATGGACTGACCTTAGAGGACATCCGAGACATCGAGAGAGCCACCAAAAGCGAACTGGATGAAGTAAGAAAAATTACCTTCACCATGGAGATTATGCTTTCAAGTACATCAGTTCATTTTGTTCATTTGTCAGCAAGATTACATGCACACTACAAAGGCCATTTTATCCCATCTTGATCAGTGTGGCTCGAGGATGAACGCATGACACTTTGGTGCCATTCCAGATCAAAGTGCAGATTTAGGATTGCTCACCTTGGTGATTACAAACTGTGCTACACAAAAACTACTTGACTGATTTTCAGCAAACCTTGTGGAAAGGTGAAGTGTGCTTTCAAAACGAGCCTGTTAGCTTTTAGTGCGGATCCTGCCGCAGATCTGGGTCAGAGGGTGGATCTAGGATCTGTTGGCAAGATTATTTCAGTTTTCCCCAGAACACGAACACTGTGAACTTACTGTTGCTGATTGATTAACTGTCCCCGGGGTAATGTAGATCACCTATCAAACTTCTTGGGTGTGTTTTCTTTAAGTTTTCGTTCAGAATGTTACAAGTTTGATAAAGGAAAGTGTTTGTGGAAATAATTCTTAAGTTTTCATTCAGAATTTTACAAGTTTGGTCAAGAAAAGTGGAAGTGGTTCCTTTGGTCCATACCTGCTGTGATTTCTCATTTTGAAATGATTTTGTTTTCATTCATGACCTGCTTCAGAGATGCATGCCAGACTTGTTTGACCATGGCGGAGTTCTTCTGAGTTACCGTGAAGTTCTTTTTTTTTCTCTTTCTTATTTTTAACTCCCAGATAAACCTTCGTTGTGAGGATGTTTGGGCAGTTCACCGGGCTGAGAGAGGCTGCTACTGTCAGTAATAAACAGCTGTGCTGCTCAGTGGCATGACACAGCCAGACTTCAGTTTGTCCTGGTGCGCCTCCAGCACTGCAGTCTGCACAAGGAGCAATGAATATCAAGTTGTCATAGGATCACCCTCCAGAGGGGACTCTGCACTGCTGCTGTGTCACCTGGATGGTGTTCAGTGATGCCTGTTGTGATCAGCGTGTGCTGGGTCACCTGGATGGTGTTCAGTGATGCCTGTTCTGATCAGCGTGTGCTGAGTCACCTGGATGGTGTTCAGTGATGCCTGTTCTGATCCAGCATGTGCAGGAACCCACCGTCTAAGCCCTCTGCTGACAATACTAATGGCTTAGGTGCAGAGCCAGCATGAGTGAGCTTGCTGTAGGGTGCCTGTCATGCAACAGCCCCATGAAAGAGCTGATGCCGACAACTTTGATGCAAGCTTACCACACAGAGGAGAGGGGGAATCAAAACTGTCAAGATGGCCACAAGAGCAGGGCATGAAGGGTCCAGAATTTGAGACTTTTTGGTGGTGTTGGATCATCAGTAAGGAGGAGAACGAAGGAGATGATTCTGAGGAGTTCCATTGTGGTCTGAGACTGTCAGACAGGACTGGACTCTGTAATATGGCCGGTCAGCCCAGACCATTGTAAAGAAATTGCACAATTTGAGGCAGACTATTCATTGTGCTTTCATACACATTCTTTCATTCCTAAGCTACATCTTACTTACTGTAAACTATATTGCGCATGCATATATTGGAAACAGTCCAGTTTAATGTGTGGGTCAGTAATCAGCTGCAGGTAAGTCTTGTCCATGGGCCCACTTCCAAATTCTTTTCCTGTTTTTGTAGTCACTTTCATACCTTCACAACAGAGGTTGTGGTTTAACCTGAGTCTCTTTATTTCTCTGTCAGAGGATAAAAACTGCTGAGTTGATTTTCACAAAACTGGATGGAAAACTGAATAAGTCCTATGGATGAATGTCTTAGAATTTGGTACTGATCAACAGTGCAGATCATCGGTTTCCTCTGTATAGTCTGCACTAACGACTTAGCCATTGTCAAGTTAGCAGTACCTAAGATGCTAAACCATTCACAGTCATGCTAAATGTATTGTCGCTGTCACTCTAGTCAAAGCGAAAAGAAAAAGATCCAGCTTACTTGGATGGCAACGCAAATGGTGGCAGCAGGAAAGAAAAGTATGCTGTTGGAATGTAGAGTCTTTAACACTGAAATCTTCCTAACAGCCACACTGGTAATGGAAAGTAGACAGATTCCTTGATGGGCAGATCAGTAATTAAAGAACAGTGGTGGACAGACAGAGTGGAGCTGATCAGTAGTCAAAAGGTGAAGAATTTTAAGCTTAGGTACGTAGCCTGTTGGCTGCTGTGCTGCAGCAAAATCTAAAATGGACTTGCACTATCTACATATAAAAAAGACAAGTTAGCAGCTTCTGTACCTTAACAGGCAGTGTGTGTTTTGCTGTATTTGTCTACCCCAAGAATGACAACTAATTCTGCTCTGTTGAATTTTCTTTTGAACAGTTGTTTCTGAATCTATGTTCTGGCAAACAAACTCCCATGAATGTCCGCCAAGTCAAAGTAGCTATCCCTGATGACTTGCATGAATTAACAAAAGCATTGAATTGTCATAGCTTTACTACAAGCTTACTACAAACCAGTAAGCTGGTTGGGGTGATTGCCACTGGTGTAATCAATGAAAAGTTGTAATGTCTAGCACTTGGCTTTTGATTTTTTTCTTCAGTTTAACAAATACAGCACAATGGCAGGCTGACACCAACTATTTGAAAGGGAATTTGATCATGCCGGAACTCCTGCCAGCTCCAAGGAAATACATGAACCCTAGTTGTGTTCCTGGTTTGCTGTGGACTGTTTCCCTGTGTTTAGCCATCACATGAAAGTGCCAGGGGCACGGAAAGCTAGATTCACAACGTGTCATGTACATCTCATGATGTGTGTCACCCTCTTTTTTCTTTTGCCTTTTTTTTTATTTTTTAAAGACATTTCTTGCCATGAATTTGGCAAAATTAGCGACTTTGGCGTTTAAGGCAGCTTCAGTTTTGTTTGTTTGTTTTTTTGTTTTGTTTATTTGTAATAAAACAACAGAAGATATTTTTCATTTTCAGTGTCTCTCCTGCCATACCCTACCCAGTGGCATAACATCCACTCTCTCTCTGGCTTTCCTTTGCCTGTTGTGATCCAGCGTACTCAGCACACAATGTGTGAAGCCCCCTGCTGATCCAGCATGAGTGAGCCCCCCCCCCCCCCCCCCCCCCCCCCCCCTGGAGGACGTCACCATTGTCTTCCAACACTTGCCCACATAAATCTGCCTTTACCATTTGACTTGGACATGAACTTGGAATGGGCATGGACGTACAAAGGAAAGTGGAACTGAGCTCACCATGAGAGCAGGGCATGAAGGACCACTCAGTTTAAAATGTATGAAATTGGTGAGGGTGATGATGAGCAAGGTGATGCTGTGCAGTTCCTTTCTGGTCCAAGACGGCAGCTTTTGTTGTTGTTGTTGTTGTTGTTGTTACGTAACATATAGGATTAACCAGGCCTTAGAGATACAGAAGCTTGTGGAGCTGATCAAGAAATTTGATCAACACTATCAGATATGCATCCATGAAGTAGAGGAAACTCAAAACATGGTTCCAGTCTTCCCATTTGAAGCCAGCTGTGGGTAGGAGCTGACCTAGTCTGAACAGAGACGTCTCTGGTCTGAAGAAAGGATGTCACATGTCATGGATTCCCTCCCTCCCCCCTCACCTTCCTGATTCTCTCCCTTTTTTGTTTTGTTTTCAGAAACGCCAGCACGGAGAGGTGCAGGGCACTAAAGCCTCTGAGAATTAACACCCCCTTTGCCATCCTGCTTCTCCGCCTCATCTCCGTGACTTGGCCTCTGCAGGAAGCTGGGGTGGCCCAGTGTGGGCTGTTTGGAGTGCACAGTGTGTTCACCCCAGCTGGGATGCTGTTCATCTCTTCTGGATTGTGGTGTAGAGACTGTAGACAATGCTGGTGGTGGTGGTGGTAGTGGCAAGGACTGAGATAATGTCGTTGATTGTGGTGTGGTGGAGAGAGGCTCTGTACATATGTCAGAGGTCGCAGTGCTGGCTGAGGGAGAATCCAGGCAGTGCCATGCATTTGATGCCGATATTCGCTCCCCGATCCATCACCATGCCCAGTACTCTTGCTGTCATCAGTTGCCGTCTTGTTTTGTGTTTACTGGACAAAGGAGAAAGAGGAAATTACGTTTCCTCTGTTCATGGTAAGCTTGATTGATTAATATAAATTCATACTAATTTTTTTTCTTGTGTGAAGTTCAATGCACTGCTTGTTTAGTGTGATGAAGCTGCATGCATTAAGAGGCATTGCGACTGGGAGAATTATAGAGTGTACATGTGGTGATTTTTTTTTTTTTGCATTACTGTTAATGCTTCTAGTGTGAGAGAGGGAGAGAATGTGTGTGTGAGAGAGAGAGAGAGAGAGAGAGAGAGAGAGAGAGAGAGAGAGAGAGAGAGAGAGTGTGTGTGTGTGTGTGTGTGTGAGAGAGAGAGAGAGCGAGAGAGAGAGAGAGACTGGTGCATGGCAGAGATATGTGTATGGATTCATATATGCATGTTGTTTCAAAGCACAGTTAAGTTTCAAACAAGAAAAATCTTGAGAGAAACATCATCAAACTGAGTTCTAGAAGTACAAAAATTCCCAGTGTGCACTGGCTTAGAGAGGAAAATGAGCTTTACGACTTTGGATTTTTGTCATTCTTTTTCATTTCTCTCATTTGCCTTTCTTTATCTGCCTTTTGTTCTTTTTGTTCCATCTCTCCCAAATTCATCTTCAACCCTCCTCCTCTATAAGGGTTTGAACAATCTTTAAAGTCCAGCGAACGTCTTTGAAACCCCTGTTTCAGTCAGGAAGGTCGATGAAATTTCAAATACCCATTCGTCGTGAAGGTCCATGAATTCAGAACACCCATTTCATCGTCTTGAACATCAGTTACATTGGAACCTCCCATTTTAGTTGTCGAGAGTTGAAACAAATGTTTCAAGGCACCCATTTCACACCGTTAGAAATCTTTGAGATTCAAAATGCCCACCCACAGCCATGAAAGTCCTTGAGATTTGAAAAGCTTTCTTTCATAGCCTCAAAACGACTTTGGATTAACTCTAGTTCTTGAGGCATGAAGCAGACTTGACTGGAGGCATTTGCAAAACTCTTTGAAAATGTGCTTGTATCTTGAGGCACTGGAGCAACCCATGAGGAACGGGCTGATGTGAAGCATTTGAAAAGTGATGTGCTGTCATCACTGTGTATTGTTTGTTTGTGTGTTTCTGGTTTTGTCTTTTCATAAAGTAAGTGGAAGCAAGACAGTATAGAGAAAATAATGACAGAGATGCCAGACATGATGGCACTCCTTTTTGATGTCATTTTTTCTGAATGGTCAGTAGATAAGCTATGATCATGTATAATTGTATCTACACATATCGCTATTTGCTGACTTGTGACGTGTGAGTAATATCATGGCTTTGTGTTTCTGGCAGTTTGGCTCCATCTGACAGTACTTGAAAAAACAATATTGGCTCTTGATAAGATTTTGAAGTTCTACTTTTGACATGACCCAGTCCACCTCCCTCCAACATCCCTTCCATCTGCAACTCCCATTCCCTCATGTCTGATACGCCCTCTTCACTGTCAGAAACCAGATTCACCCCAAGACTGTTGTGCTTGTATTTCCCTCGCCGTACTTCCCTCCTCTTCTCATCACCTACACAAACACAAAGCAAAGCTTTGTGCAAGCTTGAGAGCGTGTTTGTTTTCTTGTTTCGTCTGCAAAGCCTTACATGAGGAAGCCGTGTGTGCTCAATTGTTCTTGTGAGAACAGAAATGCCTCTCTCTGGTGCTATCAGAACCGGTGTTCTTTTAACGTGTGCATCCAGTCATAAATCATGAGTTTCGGATGAAGTATGCAGTTCAATTGCTGAGAAAAAGTGAGACGAACACGTGGCATTCCAGCTGCGGCCTCCAGTGAGGAAATTTATCATGTACATAGTGAGGAAGAGAAGACTTGAAAGCCTTGAGCCATGTGTTCATTTTAAGCATGTTTTGTTTCTTTTTTGTTTTTCTTTTTCTTTTGATTTGTGGTGGTACCTGTGACTTGTTTTTACATGATGATCTCATTTTTAACTTGTTTCAAATTTGAATGTAAATATATTTTGTTTGTTTGTTTGCTATCTTTAGTTTGTTGGATGTGTTTGTTTCATTGGTTTTTCATCTATTCGTTTTATACGGGTTCAGAATTAAAGATGTGCAATTGGAATAAATTTCATGAAACATATACTGCTGTGCTACAGACCAAACATTGCAAGGTGAGACTGTGCAGAGAAGCAAAGTTCAGCAGATCAATCAATGATACCAGCATGAAGCTGGAAACCACGTGCCTTTACATTCTGCTCCTAGTCATACTTTTTTATCGTTTGTTTTTCATAATTTATGTTGTTTGTCCATTTGAAAGTCAGCCATTTTTCACAGTTGACTTATATTCCATGTATTGACGCACATACATGGGAATATAACGTTTATAAATTCTCTTTACCCTATCGTTTGGACATTTTGGTATTTAGGCCATGCCTCTTGATTTTAAGAACAAGATCTGTCATCCATGATTAAAGTGTTGTGAAATGAAAGAAGTACTAATTTCATGTCATACAAACGTAGCAAGCTTTCTTTTGCTGCATTGGCCATGGAAAACTGACCACACACAGCTGGGAAACTGGTGACAGCTTGCATGAGTTTGACTCGGCAGAAGCTAAGCCAAACTGGAGCTAGCAATTGTATGGCTGATATTCTCCTTCATAAATCTTAAATAAATGTTAGCGAACCGCCAAAAGAAACGTGGACAAACGAGTCACAAGACAAAAGACGACGCGTTTCGACCTCTTAGGTCTTCTTCAGGCAAGACACAAACAGGACAAGGACAAAGAACGAGTTTGTCACTCAGCTTGGATCTCTTCAGCGCCAGGCAGGTTTTGAATGAAAATGAATGAGTTTGTCACTCAGCTTGGATCTCTTCAGCGCCAGGCAGGTTTTGAATGAAAATGAATGAGTTTGTCACTCAGCTTGGATCTCTTCAGCGCCAGGCAGGTTTTGAATGAAAATGAATGAGTTTGTCACTCAGCTTAGATCTCTTCGGCGCCAGGCAGGTTTTGAATGAAAATGAATGAGTTTGTCACTCAGCTTAGATCTCTTCGGCCAGGCAGGTTTTGAATGAAAATGAACGAGTTTGTCACTCAGCTTGGATCTCTTCAGCGCCAGGCAGGTTTTGAATGAAAATGAACGAGTTTGTCACTCAGCTTGGATCTCTTCAGCGCCAGGCAGGTTTTGAATGAAAATGAACGAGTTTGTCACTCAGCTTAGATCTCTTCAGCGCCAGGCAGGTTTTGAATGAAAATGAATGAGTTTGTCACTCAGCTTGGATCTCTTCAGCGCCAGGCAGGTTTTGAATGAAAATGAATGAGTTTGTCACTCAGCTTGGATCTCTTCAGCGCCAGGCAGGTTTTGAATGAAAATGAATGAGTTTGTCACTCAGCTTGGATCTCTTCAGCGCCAGGCAGGTTTTGAATGAAAATGAATGAGTTTGTCACTCAGCTTGGATCTCTTCAGCGCCAGGCAGGTTTTGAATGAAAATGAATGAGTTTGTCACTCAGCTTGGATCTCTTCAGCGCCAGGCAGGTTTTGAATGAAAATGAATGAGTTTGTCACTCAGCTTGGATCTCTTCAGCGCCAGGCAGGTTTTGAATGAAAATGAATGAGTTTGTCACTCAGCTTGGATCTCTTCAGCGCCAGGCAGGTTTTGAATGAAAATGAACGAGTTTGTCACTCAGCTTGGATCTCTTCAGCGCCAGGCAGGTTTTGAATGAAAATGAACGAGTTTGTCACTCAGCTTGGATCTCTTCAGCGCCAGGCAGGTTTTGAATGAAAATGAACGAGTTTGTCACTCAGCTTGGATCTCTTCAGCGCCAGGCAGGTTTTGAATGAAAATGAACGAGTTTGTCACTCAGCTTGGATCTCTTCAGCGCCAGGCAGGTTTTGAATGAAAATGATTTGTTTGTGTCTTGCCTGAAGAAGACCTAAGAGGCTGAAAGGCGTCATGGTTTGTCTTGTGACTCGTTTGTTCACGTTTCTCTGGGCGGTTCGCTAACATTTATTTAAGATTTGTTTAGATTTCCGCCTGCAGTGGTCTCACTTTGCAACTGTTCTCCTACATGTAAATATGGCCACACCTGAGCACAGGTGAACACTCTGTGATACGAGGGCAATTCCGATGAATCATCTGGACAATCAATGCTTTGAGCTATATACAGATTGTGACCATTTTGAGCACAAATTAGCCGTGTGCCAAAATTGAATTATGTGTTGGGCATTTCAGACTATAAGATGCCCAGGTCAGAACCCTTGTCAGAAATTTCCTCATGTTGTCTGGAAATTACAGCATCAATCAGAGAGAAACCCCAGTGGCCTGCTGTTGTGCAGGATTGTTGTTCATCACAGGGAGTTGTAGCCAAATGAAACTGTTAAAAAAGAACATCAAATGTTCAGCTTGAAAAAGTGGAACGGATCACTGTCTGGAGGAAAATGAAGTGATTTGTGTGCAGAGAAGTAGTGAGAAACATTGAAGTAAATCTCAATGCTGAAGTAGTGTGAAGGGTGAAATATCCTGAATGTGTTAGGTGTATGGTATGAATGTCATGCATATTAACCTTTGTTTGCTGTTTTTTTTTATATAAAGCCAGATGAATATGACCTAAATTCGTCACATTCCAAAAATCCTCCTGATGGTCTGAAAATCCATGCCAGTTGTATTCATAAGTTTGTTCTCTTAGTTATATTCATTAATACATTCGTTTTACTGGTGGCTATGTTTGTTCTGATTTACTCATCCTTTTTCACATTTCTCCCCCCCCCCCCCCCCCCTTTTTTTTTTTTTGCATCAGTAGAATTGGGGGTTATTCTTCCACAGTAGCAGGTATTTGTGTGGTTTTTTCCCCAATACAAATCCCCCCCCCCCTTCCCCATTTTCCCCTTTGGTATTCAGGTAACAGATCCGACAAACTGTTTGCAAGTCGTTAACAAAATATGTGTCTGTATACATAGGATACACAGGGGACGGTCAGTTGAGCAGCTAAAAATCTGAGCAAGAGCTCCAGGTTATTCTGTCACATTTGTTGTTTTAGTTTTCCATCTTTCCGCAAAGTGCGATGATAGACCAAAAAGAACAAGAAAAAAGAAGGCAAGGGGATGAAAGAGTGGGAGGAGGGGCAGATTTTTTTTTTTGGGGGGGGGGGGGGGAAGGAGATGATAGCGATAGTTTTGAAGGAGAGGGGAATAGGAGTGCAAAACAAGTATGATGTGTTCGCGCTCTTGCACATTTATGTTTATTTGTTTTACCTCATTCAAATTCTGCCATTGTGTTCAGATTAATGTACATGTTTGATCCGATTGCCCAGACAGACATTTTATTATATTATTATTATGTTGGGTATTTATATAGCGCCTATCCTCGGTCACAGACCAAGCTCTAAGCACTTTACAATAAACACACTACCTCGCTCACTCAACGGGCTGCTTACCCAGGTAGAGCCGGCCGAAGAGCAGCCTACTGGCGCTCATTCAGTCGTTTCCTGTACCATTCAAATAAGTCGCTCATTTTCATTTATCTCATTTATTCCTCCAATTTCTCACATAGGATGCATGCGATGTTTATACGTGTCCTCCATTTCCACCGGTACACGATGGCACACGATAACAGTAAGTGACAATTTTTTAGTTGAAAGTTCCAAGTTTCAGAAGTACTAAATAGAAGTTATAGTCAACAAAAATTATTGCGGCCTCCAGTTTCTTGTATTAGTGAACTCCACTGCATACTGGTCAGTAAAGTAACATTATCAGTTTTAATGGTGGTCTTGTGGATAACATAGTAAAAAGGGGTGAAGAAAACGTTCAGCATTAGAAGACTTCACCCCCGTATACAGTTATCTGTGTTAACACCCTCTTATCATTTCCTTATACAGTTTCAATATTTAGTTCAAACATCAGTTACTGGAGCAAATATTCCTTCACATTCGTTCTTAAATACTGATCTGTTGTTGCTGTCAGAACCAACGATGCAGACCCAAAACAAATTTCTGATGGATACGTCATACTTTCTCACCTGCACCATCAGAATAGCCAATGCTACCTTCAGTGACTTACACCAGAATATCAAGGAATCTGCCATTGATTTATAGTTCAGAAGAATTTGTTTGTGCATTTCTGAATTCACCTTTAATGAAAACCTTTCTTCCAGAGAAGTATTTTTGTGTAACAAAATGATTTTATCTCTTTGTACATTATTAATTGCTGTAGCTTTGATTCAACATTTCATTGCTTTTGTGCTAATTGCGGTGTGCCACAGTTTGTCAACCATCATGTTTTGCGGGTTGATATCATTTTCTGGTATCTGAAATATTACTGCAATGCTATCAGTGGGCTTGTTGGCTTCTGGGTGTGTTTGGAAATAATAAACAACAGGAGAAAGAAGGTATTTGGATTGCCTGTTTTTGAGCATTTGAAAAAAAAATGTAATGTGGTCCGTAGGATAATTGCTGCCATTCCTTGTGTCGCCCCAGGTGTATTCAAACCCAGATGCTGAAGTGCAGAAGTGATGATTGCATGCTGAAGTCATGGGTTCAAGTAAGATTTTTCTCCCCCTGTCAGCCCCTCTACAGATTTGAGAGTGCTATGGCTCAGATTAGATGACTGGAACGACACGGTCACGCTTCATCGGCTTGATGGATGCTTCTCCCACAGGTTTGCTCAAATTTTCTGACCAACACTGCGGAGGTCAGTATCGTTCAAAACTGGCCGACACCAGGATATATTTTGAAAGAAAGTGCAAGCTCTGCCATGTTGTCTCAGACCAGAATGGAGCTTTGTGCCATCATCTCCATAGATCCGTATAACAGAAAAACCTCTAGCATCATCTCCACTGATCACTGTGACAGAAAAACCTCTAGCATCATCTCCATAGATCCGTATAACAGAAAAACCTCTAGCATCATCTCCACTGATCACTGTGACAGAAAAACCTCTAGCATCATCTCCATAGATCCGTATAACAGAAAAACCTCTAGCATCATCTCCACTGATCACTGTGACAGAAAAACCTCCAGCATCATCTCCATAGATCCGTATAACAGAAAAACCTCTAGCATCATCTCCACTGATCACTGTGACAGAAAAACCTCTAGCATCATCTCCATAGATCCGTATAACAGAAAAACCTCTAGCATCATCTCCACTGATCACTGTGACAGAAAAACCTCTAGCATCATCTCCACTGATCACTGTGACAGAAAAGCCTCTAGCATCATCTCCATAGATCTGTATAACAGAAAAACCTCTAACATCATCTCCATAGATCTGTATAACAGAAAAACATCTGGCATCATCTCCATAGATCCGTATAACAGAAAAACCTCTAACATCATCTCCACTGATCACTGTGACAGAAAAACCTCTAACATCATCTCCACTGATCACTGTGACAGAAAAACCTCAAATTCTGTGGCCTTGCTTGTGGTGACCCAGGTCTGTTTTTTTTTTTCCCCCCATGTCCAAGCCTATGATGAGTTTGTGTCTTGGTTAGTTCATGGGACTGAAATTTGGACGGACATGGCCACTTCCTGTGGAGAGGGATGTTCACTGCACTGGCTCCTTGATGAAGCAATTACTGTCACCAACAGGGAACTGCACTGGCTCCGTGATGAAGCAGTTACTGTCACCAACAGGGAACTGCACTGGCTCCGTGATGAAGCAATTACTGTCACCAACAGGGAACTGCACTGGCTCTGTGTTGAAGCAGTTACTGTCACCAACAGGGAACTGCACTGGCTCCTTGATGAAGCAATTACTGTCACCAACAGGGAACTGCACCGGCTGGATCAGGATGAGCACCATGAAATACCAGCGTGACTTGACGGCCGTGGGGCATCTCCTCTGCAGGCTGTCTCATCGGTGGACTGATGCCGACTGCTCTCTGTGGACTGCCTGTGCTGTCACTGCTTCAGAACACCTGGAACTAGGGGAAATGAGCAGTGTATAGGGGTAATGCCACAGAGAGTGGATGGAAAGCGAGACCGCAAAATAAACAAATGAAAACCTTAAAACTCTTGTCTGTGTTCTTTCTCTCTCATCTAAGAGAAAGATGCAGAAATTGGAGAACTGAGAGCATTTCTTGAGTGAAGATTTTATTTATTAATATTAATGAGAAAACAAAATGCAGATATTGGAGATTTGAGAGCATTTCCTTGAGTGAAGATTTTATTTATTAATATTAATGAGAAAACAAAATGCAGATATTGGAGATTTGAGAGCATTTCCTTGAGTGAAGATTTTATTTATTAATATTAATGAGAAAACTTATACAGCACCGTTGCTCGGTTAGAGACCAATCTCCAAGTACTTTACAGTCCGTGCTCTTGCACTTCCACAGAAGGCAGCCAACCTCGAAAGAGCCGAGTGATGTGATGCCAGATGCTAGTCATCTGCCCTGTGTCACTCATACCTTCAATTATTCATGGAGGATGCATGCCATGTGTATACCTGTTATCCACACCAACAGCCAAACTGACCTCCTTTTGCCAAAGTAGGTGACGGAATTTTGTTAGCAAGATGTTAGTGTATGGTGTCCAAAACATGGAGCCTTGGTTCACGGTGTCATTCAAAGAACTTTTCAGGAAATCAAGTCGGCACCAATGCTAACTCAAGGGAAAATCCACTGTACTGAACTGGACCAGTAGAAATTCAAGCTTGCCACCCCAGAATCACCAAAACGAGTCTAGCACTTTACTAACTGGAGTATTACACACACACCCTCCCCCCCCCCCCCCCCCCCCCCCCACCACCACCATCCCAAAGAAAGCACTTATGTTTACTCCTCCAGCATTTTGAACTTGCCAATTAGAAATGTTCATCCACTTGCAGATGCAAGTCTGTAAACAATACTGTGAAGTTGTACTTGCAGATGTGGACTCTCTAATAATGCTGTAAAGTTCTATTTGCAGATGTGGACTCCATGAATAATGTGAAGTTTTAATTGCAGACATGGGCTTTGTCAACAATTCTGAAGTTCTACTTGCAGATATGGACTCTGTCAACAATTCTGTGAAGTTCTGCTTGCAGATATGGACTCTCTAAATAATGCTGTAAAGTTCTAAATCATGGTGTAAAGTTCTATTTGCATATCTGGACTCCATAAATATTGTCATGAAGTTCTACTTGCAGATATGGCCTCTAAATAGTGCTGTAAAGTTCCATTTGAAGATATTGACTCCGTAAACATGGCTGCGAAGTTCTACCTGCAGATATGGCCCTCTCTATATGAGGTGTAAAGCTCTATTTGCAGATGTGGACTCTATGAATAATGTTATGAATTTCTACCTGCAGACATGGACCCTTGTCAACAATGCTGTGAAGTTCTATTTGCAGATATTATGGTCTCCATCAACAATGCTGTGAAGTTCTATTTGCAGATATGGTCTCCATCAACAATGCTGTGAAGTTCTATTTGCAGATATGATCTCCGTAAATAATGCTGTGAAGTTCTATTTGCAGATATGGTCTCCACCAACAATGCTGTGAAGTTCTGTTTGCAGATATGGTCTCCATCAACAATGCTGTGAAGTTCTATTTGCAGATATGGTCTCCATCAACAATGCTGTGAAGTTCTATTTGCAGATATGAACTCTGTCAATAATGCTGTGAAGTTCTATTTGCAGATATGGACTCTGTCAATAATGCTGTGAAGTTCTGTTTGCAGATATGGATTCTCAAAGTAATGCTGTAAAGTTTGATTTGCAGATGTGGATTCCATAAATAATGCTGTGACCCTCTACTTGCAGATATTGACTATGTCAACAATGCTGTGAAGTTTTACATGCATTATGGACTAAGTAAATAAGGGTATGAATTTCTGCTTGCAAATATGGACTCTGTAAACAATGCTGTGACATTCTACTTGCATGTAGGGACCTTGTAAACAATGCTGTGACATCACATTCTACTTGCATGTAGGGACCTTGTAAACAATGCTGTGACATCACATTCTACTTGCATGTAGGGACCTTGTAAACAATGCTGTGTCATTCTACTTGCATATAGGGACCTTGTAAACAATGCTGTGACATTCTACTTCAGTCTATCCACTCTGCAAACAATGGTGTGGAGTTCTACTGCGGTATGGACTTTGTTAACAATGCTTTGAAGTTCTACTGCAGTGTGGACTTTGTTAACAATGCTCTGAAGTTCTACTGCAGTATGGACTTTGTTAACAATGCTTTGAAGTTCTACTTGTAGTGTGGATTCTGTAAATAAAGCTGTAATTTTCTGCTTGCATATATGGACGCTGTAAACAACGCTGTTGCATTCTACTTGCAGTATAGACTATGTAAACAATAGTTTGAAATTCTACTTGTGGATACGGACAATGCTGTGTCATTCTACTTGCACATATGGTCTCTGTAAACAATGCTGTGTAGTTCTACTTACACATATGGACTCTGTCAACAATGCTGTGACATTCTTTTTCCAGTATGGACTCGCTGTGACATTCTTTTTCCAGTATGGACTCTGCAGACAATGTTGTGGAGTTCTACTTACAGTATGGACTCTGTAGACAATGTTGTGGAGTTCTACTTACAGTATGGACTCTGTAGACAATGTTGTGGAGTTCTACTTACAGTATGGACTCTGTAGACAATGCTGTGAAGTTATACTTACAGTATGGACTCTGTGAATATGCTGTAACATTGTACTTGAATATATGGACTCTTGAAAGAATGCTGTGAAGTTCTAGTTCAGTATGGACTCTATAAAACAATGCTGTGATATTCTATTTTGCAGTATGGACTCTGAAACAATTCTGTGAACTTCTACTTCCTATATGGACTATATTAACAATGATGTGACATTCTATTCACTGTATGGACTCTGTAAACAATGCTGTGAAGTTCTACTTGCAGAGATGGACTTTGTAAATAATGCTGTGACATTCTATGAAGTAGAGCCTGAAGTGATTTCAAGTTCTCTCACAGCCACGGGCCTGGTGTGGGCGTGGTGAATGCAACTCATTTCTCCTGGTGCAAGTGTTGTGGGTTCAATTCCTGCTTGCGACAGTCATGTTAGAGCAGATTTTGACTTCAGAATCAACATTGATGCAGACTCAAAACTCCTTCCACGTTCTTTGATTGAGACTTATCTGAGGACCTTTATAAATGCCAGTATTAAAAAACAAACAAAACAATGGGGAAAAAAAGGAAAAAGCCTTGCACAATATTTATAGATGAGTAGGCCGTTGTGTGGTGATTGGTTGAATGACATATGCTCGCAAACACATGCATGCACACTTGCACACACACATTCGTTATGTATAAATTTCCAGCGTGGCTTAACCAGCTTTCACCAAAGTGGGTCTGTAACTGTTGAGGATCAAGACTGGTTGGAAGGTCTCAAGGAGTGTTGTATCTGCTACTGGAAGAAATACGATTTTAAAAAATCTTTTTTTAGAAAGAAGTTTTATTTACCTTGTCTCTGAATGATACTGATATTGTTCTTTTGACATTGATTTGTTGTGGCCACACTGATTAAAATAAACACAGTCCCTCTAACTGTCTTTAAAATTACAGAAGAAAAAAAGAACAAAACAAAATGTGCTCGTTATTGAGCTGCCTTAGAATGTGCACACACACACACACACACACACACACACACACACACACACACACACGTACACACACACACACACAAAAGAATACTTGAACAAAATTTCCCTATCTCAGCAGGCAGTCCACAAAAACCTCAGGAAACAGCCAAAGAAAACCATGATCACTCCTAACGATGGTCTCCAGGACACCTTCCCAATCCAAGCTGACTTTCATCTGGCACAGCGAAGAGGCCAGGTAGGTAATACACCTACCTACAAAGTGAGATTTGTAGTTCAAGTCTTACCTGCGGCAGATACCTTTCCTCTCCGGTCCACCCGACCGTAACTGGTGACCACAGTGTTAGTCGTCCAAAGGAGACAATGAACCAGGCTGATGACTCCTAAAGGCAGACAATGAACCAGGCTGATGACTCCTAAAGGCAGACAATGAACCAGGCTCATGACTCCTAAAGGCAGACATGAGACCTGATCAAGTGGAAAAAGATCTAGTTGCAAAGTGAGGCAACTGCAGGCGGAAATCTGAACAAACTTTTAACATTATTTATAAGGCTCCGCTGACAAACATAGACAAAGGAATCACAAGACAAAACACGACGCGTTTCAACCTCTTGGGTCTTCTTCAGGCAAGATACACAACACTGAGGACAACGAAAATGAACGAGCAATCACTTGTCCTCATCCAGTTCGGCACAAGATGGACATTGAATCAAGTGGGAAAAGCCTGAAAAAGATGTCAAACAGTACCAGCCGCCGTGGCAAAGTGGTTAGCGTCGCGGACTCCCGGCTGGGAGGTCGTGGGTTCGAATCCCATCAGAGTCATGTGGGTTTTTTTCTGCCCCGACCGGCTCCTACCCAGAGTTGAGTTTGCTGCGGACTCAGTTGGGAAGACTGGGACCACACAGTCGAGTTTCATCCACTTAATGGATGCGTTTCTGAGAGTGTTGCTCAAATTTCCTGACCAACACTGCAGGTGCCTGTATCTCTCGGGCCTGGTTGACGCCAGGATATATTATGAAAGGAAGCGTAGAGTACAGCCCTGTCTTTGTCATGTAGTCTCAGACCGAAATGGAAATCCGTAGCATCATCTTAATCATCCTCATTCCCATTGATCAGCATTAAAAAAAAATGTCTCAAATTCTGTGGCCCTTCATGCCCTGCTCTCATGGTGACCTCAATTTCGATGTCCTCTCCACGTCTGTGGCCTTGGTTTGCTTCCGTCGGGGTCACCGGTATCAGCGAGTCAATGGGGGCTGTCGTTGGACGGATGTGGTGGCGCCCTCCGGAGGGAGAGCTCACTCACGCCGGCTCCGCGACTAAGCAATTATTGTCGTCAGTAGGGGGCTTAGTAGGTGGTGTCCTGCGTATGTTAGATCAGAACAGGCGCCACTGAACACCACCGAAGTGACTCAGCAGCAGTGCAGTGTCTTCTCCGGTGGGTTGCCTCTTGACGACTTGACATTGACTGCTCCCTGTGGATTGCTGGTGTCGGGGCTGTGGCGGGGCCAGCCGGGCTATGGCTGTGGACGGGGTGTCGGAATGAGCGGCGTGGGTGCACTGCCTCTGAGGTAGCGCAGAGGTTGGGACAGCAAAAAAAAAAAAGAAAAAGAAAAAAAAAAGATGTCAAACAGTCCAGAAGCCCACGATGGATCCTGAGGCGGGGATGAGCAATAGCTTCAAGGCGTCGGGGAATACTGGCCCCCTGGAGCAGAAGCTTTTCTCCATCAGACTTTTACACTATTGCGAGTTTAGCAGTCTGCTAAAGCCATCCTACGTTAAAATTCTTGGTTCTTGACGCCTGCAGTCTTGTCAATGTTCTGGGCAATACTTTTTCTCATAGCCTCTGAAACATTTTGAGCCCAGAATTTCTTTCTTCCAAGTCTGGAGGAGCTGTCAGAACCCTTGACAAATCAAACTGGAATACAATAATGGACTGAATTCTGAACCTGAAACCTTATGTTCTTATTCTTACCTGTCCCCCAAAATTTTCTCTGCAGAATTATGCCAATCTCAAGAACAGCCCTGGAGACCTTTAAAAAGCCTGAATTCAGGAGAAAACTGAAAACCTCATGTCTGTAAAAAGAAATGTACCTCATCAGTGAAATATCACTGACTGTATTTAAATTAAATACAATCAAAACAGCATGTTCGTCAACAATCATTTCACATCACATTGCACTGTAGAAAAGGAAATGTACCTCATCAGTGAAATATCACAGACTTTATTTAAATACAATCAAAACAGCATGTTCGTCAACAATCATTTCACATCACATTGCACTGTAGAAACAATACTTCTGAACCCCATCCCAATGTGCCTCAATTCTAGCACGCCACCACAGACATGTTGACAGGAATGTCATGATAAATGCATTAAATGGAATATTACTGAAATACATCCAAATGAATATCACGAACAATCATTCAGTGGAATATCATGGATGCCTATTAAAGGGAATTTTGTGGACATTTATATATCAGGGCTTAAAACAGGAGGAGGAAAAAACCACTGAAACTAGGGGGGGTCCGGAAATTTTTTTTAAAACCGAGTGTAAATCTATGCCATTTTGCGCTTTCTGGACATAATTTCAAGAGTTATTTAGTGCATAAAAATTGCTGTAAAGACATAATTATTACAGGAAGACATATTTGGGACAAGGGGAGAAGGGGTTAAACACATAATAAAATGAACACTCCCCCTTTAACTTGAGTGTTTTACAGGTGTTCACCAACTATAGTCTTTGGATGAAATCTCACTTCTGGGGTTGCTCAATAAGTTTCACTTTTCAGGTTTAAATGATCACACAATATCAAGTTTGAAGTTGGTGCACACAAAGTCAGTAACTGCATCAAACACTTTAAAGTTCAGTCTCATATAACAGAGATCAACTTGCGGAATCAGCACATTTTGAAAGTCGCAATATCCAAATTTTGATAAATGAGAAACTTGTGGAATCAGCACATACTGAAAGTCAAATTTTGTAGTTCCTAAATTATAATAAACACTGAAATACAGGATTTCACACACACACACACACACACACACACACACACACACACACACACACACACAGCTTTGTCATTTGGGTGTTTGGGTGGTGGAGGCATTAAAGAAACATAGCAAGGAACTCTGTTTCATCTTGCTGCTTGCATTGTCTGCACTGTCTTTGCCATCCACCTTCTTGCTTACTTGAATTTCAACCCTATCTTTGTCTGCTGTTTCCTTGCTTTCTCCTGTCTGGCTTTCACACTCTACAATTTTTATTTCATTCTCATCCACCTTCTTGCTGACAACTTGACTTTGATTAGTTTGAACCCTATCTTTTTCCTTGCTGCCTCCCGCCTGGCTTGCACTCTCCACATTTTCTATATCACCTTCTTTTTTCCCCACAGGATTGCAATGTTCTATCCTGGCACGTTTTACTGCTGCTAAAGTGTCTTCAGTGACCTTTCTTGTAGTTCCACTCAGCGCCTTGACGTTTGACACGTGCTTCGCTGAACGAATGTGATCAAGAGCTTTCTTCCCGCGACCACCGTAACACTTCCCTTAAGCACAGTTTGCACCAAGCTAAACCTGGTGCAATAACTTTGCGAAGAAAGTCTCCAATGACTTCTTCGTCAACTTTCTGAAGCGTCCACTCCCATTTCCACTTGTTTTTAATTGCAGATTCGTCAAAAGATCGACCCGCATGAACAATGACTGCACGCTCCGCCATTTTGTTTTTTCCGGAAGTCCGACCGGAAGCTTCTTCCAAGAATAATCAGGGGCCATAACTTGCGCGCAGTTGCATAAACGCTTGCAAGCCGATCACGGATACCTTGCTCCTGTCGTTTTTTTTTTTTTTTTTTTTTTTTTTTGACAAAACCGAAATCGCGGAATTCCGCCCAGACGCGGAACGTTTTAAGCCCTGTTATATAGAAAAGAATATTATGGATACCATTCACAGGAATATTATGGATATATTTGAAAGAATATTAGGGACACTTTCAAAAGGAATATCATGGGAACACATTCAAAAAAACAATAACAATATTTAAAGGAATATTAGGGTCTCATATTCAAAGGAACATTACAGACACATATTCAAAGGAATATTATGGACACAGATTTAAGGAAATATCATGGACATATATTCAAAGGAATATTACAAAGACGTATTTAAAGGAATATCTGTAATACACGTTCAAAGGAATATGAAAACAAAGTTCAAAGAAATGATATGGACAGACATTCAAAGGAACATATGGGCATACACTTAAAGAAATTTTAGGGACACATTCAAAGGCATGTTTTTGGCTTGCATTCAAAGGAACATTAGGACACATTCAAAGGAATGTTATGGCACATGTTCAAAGAATATTATGAACACACATTCAAAAGATGTGATCACCAGAGCACTTAACCCAAAAACCATATTAGTGTACTTTTCAACTAAAATGTGTGTACACCTGCAGAGGGTAGACAGTTGAGGATATCTGACCTGACAGTGCCCTACAGTGAAAAAGGTTTCTCCCAATACAAAGTCCTTTCAAAACTCATCCATCAGCAGACACTGGCACAAGGTCAGGCTCTCTAAATTCTTCTTTTTTCTTTCCCTCAGTCTGTGGTCCCTGCGACCCAACGTCATCGAGACGTGAATTCGTGAGCATGAGCTCGCAAGAGTTGTCGCTCTCTAATCACTGCGCACACACACAACAGTTACACACCATAAGTGCAATTACCACTCAAGAACTTCATCTTGAGATTTGTTTTTTTTCTATCTTTTTTGTTTTCAGTTCGTGGTATTCATTGTATTTTCACCAAACATGTGTACAAAAATAAAATGGCAACAACGTAAGGGTAAACAAGTCTGACACACATTCACAGAAACATGACACGCATTCAAAGAAACATGACACGCATACACAGAAACATGACACACATTCACAGAAACATGACACACATTCAAAGAAACATGACACACATTCACAGAAACATGACACACATTCACAGAAACATGACACGCATTCAAAGAAACATGACACGCATACAAAGAAACATGACACGCATACACAGAAACATGACACACATTCACAGAAACATGACACACATTCACAGACACATGACACGCATTCAAAGAAACATGACACACATTCACAGAAACATGACACACATTCAAAGAAACATGACACACATTCACAGAAACAGAAACATGACACACATTCACAGAAACATGACACACATTCACAGAAACATGACACACATTCAAAGAACATGACACACATTCAAAGAAACATGACACACATTCACAGAAACATGACACACATTCACAGAAACATGACACACATTCACAGAAACATGACACACATTCACAGAAACATGACATGCATACAAAGAAACATGACACGCATTCACAGAAACATGACACACATTCACAGAAACATGACACACATTCACAGAAACATGACACACATTCACAGAAACATGACACGCATACAAAGAAACATGACACACATTCACAGAAACATGACACGCATACAAAGAAACATGACACGCATTCACAGAAACATGACACACATTCAAAGAAACATGACACACATTCACAGAAACATGACACACATTCACAGAAACATGACACGCATACAAAGAAACATGACACACATTCACAGAAACATGACACCATTCAAAGAAAACATGACACACATTCACAGAAACATGACACACATTCACAGAAACATGACACGCATACAAAGAAACATGACACACATTCACAGAAACATGACACGCATACAAAGAAACATGACACACATTCAAAGAAACATGACACACATTCACAGAAACATGACACACATTCACAGAAACATGACACGCATACAAAGAAACATGACACACATTCACAGAAACATGACACGCATACAAAGAAACATGACACACATTCACAGAAACATGACACACATTCAAAGAAACATGACACACATTCACAGAAACATGACACACATCACAGAAACATGACACGCATTCAAAGAACATGACACCACATACAAAGAAACATGACACACATTCAAAGAAACATGACACATTCAAAGAAACATGACACATTCACAGAAACATGACACACATTCACAGAAACATGACACGCATTCAAAAGAAAATACTATCAAGTATTATTAACATCCAAAGAACACCCAAAACTGCTTTAGCAAGCAATAAATCATCTTGATAATAAAAAAACTTCACTGAAACTCAACAATAATCAAAGATACTTCCGCTTAACTATTTAACACTCGCTTCTCCACAATTCCTGATACAGTTGATGCAAATGACCATTAAAGCTCGAATGAATTTAAAGGACCCCAAGAATCTTGTTGTGACAAAAACAAAAAACAAAACAAAAAAATCATACCTGAACTACACATAACCGTATATATGGGGTGTATCAGTACCTACGTACTCCATCACAAATATTCAGGAACCTGCCGAGTAGATGATATAGATGGCAAAATTCAAACTCTCTACTCCAGTAACAAACACCTTTAATTTGTGCAAAGGTAAACATTATTTTCCTGATGCTTTCAAAGTTGCAAAAGTTATACCCACTCAAGGATCTGGTGATAAAAGTCAAATTCTTTAAAAACTACAGACCAAGATCAATCATTTCCTTTCTAAACCTCTAGAAAAACATTTGAATAAACACATTCTTCTCACTTCAACTCGCACAGTTTGCTCTATCCTGGGCAGTTGGGTTTTAGACAAAAATATTCCTGTCAATAATACATGAGGGGCTTTAGAACATTAATAACAACACATATACACAGAAGAAAAAAAAAACACAAAAAATATGTGACTTTGAACACATCTATCTCTTCAGTAGCAAACCTTTAATATGGCATTCTACAACGATCCATTCTAGGCCCTATACTCTGCTCAAGTGAAATCAATTACCTTGCTCTACATATAAGATCTACAGATGACAGTACAACTTACACAAGCCACAATCATATTATTAGTCTTTCAAACACTTGCAAGAAAGTACCAATGACCGTGTGAAATGGACCAAATTTAATTACATGTTACATCTCCCTCAAAACACAACGCATTACAACTGTACAAAAAAGACAAAAGTTCACCAGTGATTTCATCCTATACACCTTGCAAAAAGTACATATGAGCATTACAACTACACAAAACAAGACAAACATTCACCAATGATTTCTGTCCTATACACCTCAGAAACGTACACATGGAGCAAGTCACTAATCATGAAGTCTCAGCAATAATAATTGATGACAGTCTCAGCTGGAATCCCTACATAACTTTAATATGCAAAGCTTTCCCAGAAAGTCTATGAACTTGCCCAAATCAAACAACTCCTTGACCTCCACTGATGTAAACTCTGTTTCAAAGTTCACATTCAGTCTTCTGAGATTATGTAACAAATTTACTGGGATTCTGCTAGTACAAATACATTTATACACATCCCCACAGGAGGTTTGGGTTCAACATGCATTAGCGAATGTTCAGAACCCATGACAACAAGAGTTTTTCCTGGCCACACTTTGCTGAAAAGGCAACACACACACACTCCTCACACACACAGACACAGACACACACACCACACACACGAGGTGGTACTGTCCTGTGGTGACATGCTCTCAGCAGCCCTCATTTTGATCAGAGGAAGCTGCCGAGTACTACAATACACTGCTGCTGTTTGTCCTTTGCGGGTGAAGGTGATCATGACTTCTGCTATCACTGGGTGGTGGTGTGTTTACAAAGATGGCTACTCAGGTCGATCCTCGCATTGAACAGTCTGTTGCAGCGTGGACAGGGCAGACCTGGAGATGAGCCAGGCAGAGAGGTGGTGCTTGCTCTGATTTTACAAAGCTGACCTTTTTGCTCCTGTGCCTACACTCGCCTAGTTTCAAAATCTTTCACTCCAGATTTGATCATGGCGTGCTAGGTTGAGCGATCTTGTGCAGCTTCTCAGGAGGCAAGAAAAATGCTACAGCACTTCAGTGAAGCCTTCACTGGCTTCAGTTGTCTTTGCAGCGCCTTCCTGGCCCCTACGGGAATGCCTGCCCTCCAGCAGCTCACCACACAACTAACAGATTACAATTATATTGAATACAAGATCATTTGTGCAAAAGGCACTGGTGAGCAGCCTTCGTTCTGCCCAGCTACACTGGGATATGCAAATGACGTGATTCTCTTTCACATCTGAACCTTCATGTCCTCCTTTCTCACAGGCTGCACATCAAAGCACCACATGTCAGGTCAGGAGAAGACATGCAATGCCTTTGATTCCAGAGGCATCAGCTGAAAGATTTCAGCCGTCCAGCTGGCCCACTTCATTGTAGTTAGCAAAAAGTGAGAGAGACAGCTGCAGACTGCAGAGTGCCTTGAGATCTGTTGGAGGTGCTATGGCTGGCTGGGCTGTGGTGTACTGGCCCTACACCGCAGTGTCTTGGCCATGGTGTACTGGCCCTACACTACAGTGTCCTGGCCATGGTGTCCTGGCCCTACATCGCAGTGTCCTGGCCATGGTGTACAAGCCCAACACCAGTGTCCTGGCCATGGTGTACTGGCCCTAAACCACACTGTCTTGGCCATGGTGTACTGGCCCTACATCACAGTGTCCTGGCCATGGTGTCCTGGCCCTACACCGCAGTGTCCTGGCCATGGTGTACTGGCCCTACACTGCAGTGTCCTGGCCATGGTGTACTGGCCCTACACCGCAGTGTCCTGGCCATGGTGTACTGGCCCTACACCGCAGTGTCCTGGCCATGGTGTACTGGCCCTACACCGCAGTGTCCTGGCCATGGTGTACTGGCCCTTCACCACAGTGTCCAGGCCATGGTGTACTGGCCCTACACGGCAGTGTCCTGGCCATGGTGTACTGGCCCTACACGGCAGTGTCCTGGCCATGGTGTACTGGCCCTTCACCACAGTGTCCTGGCCATGGTGTACTGGCCCTACACGGCAGTGTCCTGGCCATGGTGTCCGCAGTGTCCTGTCACCATCACCTCTCCCCCTTCCACACGGCCTGTCACCATCACCTCTCCCCCTTCCACACGGCCTGTCACCATCACCTCTCCCCCTTCCACACGGCCTGTCACCATCACCTCTCCCCCTTCCACACGGCCTGTCCACCAGACATGGAGGTGGGCTCTGGAAGGACACAGACCGACACAGGAACAACTGGGGGCATGAACCGGCCAAAGGGGCAGAATTCATTTCATCATTTTGTGGATCAGGTGCACTCACCACAAAAGGTGTTGGGCAAAGGGAGGAGTTTGAGGAACAGTCTGCAGTGCTTGTACAGCCCCCTCATTGATCAGCACCTGTATACTCCGACACCTGCATGTCAGTCACCGACACAACAGTCTGCAGTGCTTGTACAGCCCCCTCATTGACAACAACCACTGCTTTTGGCAGCTATGATCAGATAAGCAAAACAAAAAACCACTGTTGAAGCTAGCAGATTGAAAGCCTGGACTTGAAGGCTGCAACAGAAGAGAAGTGCCTCACATGAACAGGTGTCTCCCTGTTCCAGAGCTGTGGTCAGTAAATGGAAAAGCAGAAACAAAATCTGTATGTGAAACTGAAGTGACGGAGATGTCATGGTCAGTGGTCGAGGGAAAGCACGAGAAGTCAACAGAAACCTGATCTAAGCATGTCGTGTTCTGTTCTGTCTGAGACAGGGAGCCATTAAAGGTTCACCAGAAGAGGACTGCAAGATTCACAGTGCCAAGCTTTCCAGATAACAAAATGTACTGCTGTGTTCTGAGCCCTCTTCACCTTCTGAATGACTGACTCAGAGGGGCAGGACAGAGCTGCAAGCAATCTTGTCTACACAGGCACAGGAAGAATCCACAGTCTTTACAGCATCCACAGGAAGAAAATTTCTGACTGAGCCTCTCTTTCAACTCAAAATAAGAAATCCTGACAGATTTTCACGATTCATAGTTTTACTGACAGACTGGAATCCATCTACATCGATTCTTCCACTGTCAGAGAAGACATATTTAAATCCTGAGGTGAGACAGATCAGACTTTGGAACAACTGATCCAGTGAACAGAACTGACTCATTCTTGCCATCACTGAACTTCTGCACAGTTTCACATCCATACTTTTTATCAGAGGTATGATCATGGAAAACATGGATCGTGTAACTTTTGAGTTTACAGAACTGCTGAAGGTGAATCTCACCTGATGCTGAATTCTTCTTAATAATAGAAGACAGCCTTGTTCCATACAGTGTGTAGCTATTTGATATTGTGAAAAATCCATTTTCATAGCAGGACAATGTATGGTTTCTGAACTCTCTGTCAAAAAGCATACAGTATTATTTCAAAAAACATTTCTTCCACATTAAATCTGATGGGTTAACTATGATTACTTGATTCAATGAAACTAAAATATAGTCTTTAAGTCGACTCTGAGTGTGTGTGTGTGTGTGTGTGTGTGTGTGTGGTGTGTGTGTGTGTGTGTGTGTGTGTGTGTGTGTGTGTGTGTGTGTGTGCGTGCATGCATGTGTGAGTGTGCGTGGCAGTGTGCATGAGTGGAGTGTCAATTTCCGTCTTTCGTTCTGTTCTTCACAGAAGTGATGAATTTCCTTAGTTTACTGACTCTTTGGCACCATGACTTTTCAACAGTCTCCAGGTGTCTGAGTGGTGAAACTTTCTAGCAAGCACGAGTGGTGTATGACCTTCTTTAGTCTGTGCATTGACATCAGCACCATGATCTATCAGTACTTGGGCTGTGACATACTGACCCCATCTGGCAGCCCACAGAAGTGGTTTCTTCCCAATTCTATTCTGTACACTGACATCAGTTCCACGGTCTTTTAGTGATCTGACTGTGTCAGTGTGACCATGCTCAACAGCAAACAGAAGTGGTGTGTTCCCAGTTCTATACACTGACATCAGCTCTTTGGTCTATCAGTGCTCTGACTGTGTCAGTCTGACCATACCTGGCAGCCCACAGACGTGGTGTGTTACCATCTTTATTCTGTGTATTGACAGCAGCTCCATGGTCTATCAGTGCACTGACTGTGTCAGTCTGACCATACCTGGCAGCCCGCAGAAGTGGTGTGTTACCATCTTTATTCTGTGCATTGACAGCAGCTCCATGGTCTATCAGTGCTCTGACTGTGTCAGTGTGACCATACCTGGCAGCCACCAGAAGTGGTGTGTGACCAACTTTATTCTGTGCATTGACAGCAGCTCCATGGTCTATAAGTGCTCTGACTGTGTCAGTGTGACCATACATGGCAGCCCACAGAAGTGGTGTGTCACCATCTTTATTCTGTGCACTGACATCAGCTCCATGGTGTATCAGTGCTTTGACTGTGTCAGTGTGACCAAACATGGCAGCCACCAGAAGTGGTATGTTACATCTTTATTCTGTGCACTGACATCAGCTCCATGGTGTATCAGTGCTCTGACTGTGTCAGTGTGACCATACCTGGCAACCCACAGAAGTGGTGTGAGACCATCTTTATTCTGTGCATTGACAGCAGCTCCATGGTCTATAAGTGCTCTGACTGTGTCAGTGTGACCATACCTGGCAGCCACCAGAAGTGGTGTGTGACCAACTTTATTCTGTGCATTGACAGCAGCTCCATGGTCTATAAGTGCTCTGACTGTGTCAGTGTGACCATACATGGCAGCCCACAGAAGTGGTGTGTCACCATCTTTATTCTGTGCACTGACATCAGCTCCATGGTGTATCAGTGCTTTGACTGTGTCAGTGTGACCAAACATGGCAGCCACCAGAAGTGGTATGTTACATCTTTATTCTGTGCACTGACATCAGCTCCATGGTGTATCAGTGCACTGACTGTGTCAGTGTGACCATACCTGGCAGCCACCAGAAGTGGTGTGAGACCATCTTTATTCTGTGCATTGACAGCAGCTCCATGGTCTATCAGTGCTCTGACTGTGTCAGTGTGACCATACCTGGCAACCCACAGAAGTGGTGTGAGACCATCTTTATTCTGTGCATTGACAGCAGCTCCATGGTCTATAAGTGCTCTGACTGTGTCAGTGTGACCATACCTGGCAGCCACCAGAAGTGGTGTGTGACCAACTTTATTCTGTGCATTGACAGCAGCTCCATGGTCTATAAGTGCTCTGACTGTGTCAGTGTGACCATACATGGCAGCCCACAGAAGTGGTGTGTCACCATCTTTATTCTGTGCACTGACATCAGCTCCATGGTGTATCAGTGCTTTGACTGTGTCAGTGTGACAAAACATGGCAGCCACCAGAAGTGGTATGTTACATCTTTATTCTGTGCACTGACATCAGCTCCATGGTGTATCAGTGCACTGACTGTGTCAGTGTGACCATACCTGGCAGCCACCAGAAGTGGTGTGAGACCATCTTTATTCTGTGCATTGACAGCAGCTCCATGGTCTGTGTCAGTGTGAGCATACCTGGCAGCCAACAGAAGTGGTACAGGCATGGGAATTGGAAAATTCAAAATCAGCTGAAACTAGGGGGGTCCGGGGGCATGCTCCCCCGGAAAAAAATTGAAATTTATGGTAAAATCTGTGCATTCTGTGCACATAATTCCTTTAATTTTAAACAGCAAACATGTGTATTTTCTGGACTAAAAACAGTGATTACAAAAGTATTCATTCTTTCTTCATGTTCATTCTCTCTGTAATTGACTGTCATACCCTGTTATTAATTTAAAATAATAATGACAATTAATATCTTCATGCAAGCAATTTTTTTTTTAACCTTCATCTGTTGAATTCAATAAGCACTTGTGGAAAGTGTTGCCTGACAAGTTTGCAGCAGTATCCTTGGTGAAAAAAGATAAAAAACCCAAACCATTTCATTTCACAATACTTTCCCGTAATTTCCATCTGTCTATTGTCAAAATTACCTGGTAAGCGTTAGTTGTTTGCAAGAGTAGCACTCTTCTCCAAGTGTCGTTTGCCGGCCAGATGGTCCATCAGCGCAAATGGACTGCCGACAAGTAACAACCCCCCCAAACCCCCCCCCCCCCCCCCCCACCACCTTTATGTGCCAGAATGACCATCCTCATGATCGTGGGCACCAAAGGAAAGAAAAAGAAGAAGCACTACCAATCCACGACTTCCATACTGGACATGCTTGTTGCAGGTGACGCATCGTGCCTCGCCTGGCAAGTCCACTTTACGGAATCGCGGGCCGACACGTTCTTTCCTTAACTCTTCTTTCCATTGTACTTCGTGCACAACTGCCACCCACTCCCACCTCCAGTCGTTCGCACACGAAGAGTCGTCGAATTTATTGCCTCGTTCAATGATACGCGTCACCATTGTTCTCTCTTCTCGAGCGAAACCGGAAAGCAGAATAATATGCTGAACTCAGTCGCCTCCGGGCATGCGTGAGACAGTTCAAATGTTGTAATTTTTTTTTTCCGCAGACAGATTTTGTTTTTCAGCTGAAATCCGCCAATCCGCGGCCAATTCCCATGCCTGAGTGGTTTGAGACCATCTTTATTCTGTGCATTGACAGCAGCTCCATGGTCTATCAGTGCTCTGACTGTGTCAGGCTGACCATTCATGGCAGCCAACAGAAGTGGTGTGACACCATCTTTATTCTGTGCATTGACATCAGCTCCATGGTCTATCAGTGCTCTGACTGTGTCAGTCTGACCATACATGGCAGCCCACAGAAGTGGTGTGTCACCCTGAATGCTCTTGGCATTGATATCAGCCCCAGCCTGAAGAAGGAGACTGACAATATCAGCAACATCCTCCTGTCTTTTACCACACACCAGTGTCAACACTGTCATTCCATCACTGTCACTGTCATGCACACCAATTTCATACAGAAGACGGATTTGCACTTCTGTTTTATCTGCCCTTTGAATACATCTGAAGATGTGATCTGTGTCACTCTGCTTTCTGTTCTTTGCAGCCTGTGCACGTGTCTTGTCAGCCAGCTGATAAGGCGTCACTCCTTTTCTGTTTTCCTGGGTGATGACTGCACCAGCTTCCAGACACAGTCTGACAGCTCCTCTCTCCCCACTGTTCACAGCAAGGTGAAGGAGGGAGTCACCATCTTTGTCCGTCTCACTCACCACCCTGTCTGTCAGCAGTCGGAACACCAGGTACCAGAGATGTCTGTCCTTGACCTGGAGATGCAGTCTGTCACCTGTCACTTGAATTGTGAGGAGATCAGGGGGATGGGAAGGGAGGGTTCAAGGAGATACAGCAGTCTCCCTTGAAGAGACTCTGCCTCATGAAATAATTGCAACTGGTTTTGAACTTCTTTATTCAAACACTGGCCAGGAAATGGAACATCCATGATGCAGTCTGGGTGTTGGAAAAGTTCTGCAGTTACCATTTCAGACAGGACTGACTGAAGTCTGCACTGGGAGGTCTGTGTCACATGATCAAAGAGGGCACAAGCCATCAGCTCCACAGCTGACAGTTGTCTGACTGTCTCCACCCTGGCCAGACACCAGTGGGTCAGACTGGGAGATGGAAGGAAGGCTGACCAGTAGACCAGTGGTAGATGATGCACAGGATCCACAGCACTCAACAGCTGCTTCATCCTCTTCCTGTCCTCCAAACAATACTCTTCCAGTTCCTGCAGAAAGACATGACACTGCAAACAGGGATGCTGAGAGATGCCTTGAAGGTTACCTTCAATGATGTCTGTATAGATCCTCTCCACCAACGCCTGGCGATCCACTGTGCAGCATTCGGGGTCTGACGAGCAGCTTGGAACTGCTCCAACAGTGACACACTGATTACAGGACAGACCCACAGACACTGTCTGTTCTGTCACTGTTAGCTGCACAAACTTCACAAGGAATGGGATGTCACACACTTTCAACAGTGTGGGCAGACGGAAGAAACGACCCAGAGCCAGCCCAGCAGCCTCGTACAGCACCCGCCTTTTAAATGTCCCTCGGAACAATATGGTTCCCTGCAGGATGTCTGCGTACCTAGTCAGAGTATCGTTATTAATGTTAGGCAACCCAAGCTTCTGCAGATTTGATGCAGCTTCTGACAGATTGTGCAGGAAGTGAGACACTCCCTTCATAGTCAGCACTAACACTGCAACAAAAATGGTTCCATAGGTTTTGTCCAGAACCATCTCTTTGAACAGCAGAGCATGAGCCTCAGCTGGTATCAAAAATACAGAAATAGGATTTTCTGAAGACCACCAGGTCTTTATCATATAAGCACAACACCAAGGAAAAACAGGACCACTCTCATCATTGTCTACAACTGTCTTCACTATCTGACACTGCCTCTCACTCTCAAGAGAAAGTTTGTCCAGATGGAAATTCAACAAGCGCTCCCTGACATCTGTTGGCAGAGATTTTGTCAACTTCACAATGGCACTATCATCTTTCAGAGGACTGTCCAAGTGACTTTCCAACTGTTGGAGTTCATGCAGTATGTGTGGGTACACAGTGATCACCAGCCTGCACCCGCCATGTCTGATCATCTCCAGCACAGTGTTCAGATTCTTCGTCCAGTAACTGTGCTGCTGACTGTCGAGACAAACCTTGCCAAAATTCTCATCCAGCACCACAATGCAGTGCTCCTGTTCCCCCACCTTGGATTTCCACATGATTACATGATCCAGGATGTAAACTGAAAACCCTTCTCCTCTGCTACGTCTGGAAAGAGCTGAGGCCATGGTGGTCTTCCCACAGCCAGGGGGTCCACACAGTATCACCACTCCTCTGTTGTGAAGTATCTCGTCTGCTTCCTCTAGGCTGGCGTTGATACATAGTCACTGACATCCTTGTCCACTGTGAGGTTGCTGGCTCCTGAAAATGGACTTCAGGCTGTTAGAAGTATACATACAATCTATGGAATGTTTGGAAAGATGGAGAGTGGTTTCAACTCAAATAAGTATAGAAGCACAGCTACAGGCTGATTCCAAACATGAAACTACTGCAAAATTCCTATAAGTTGATACACAATGAAAGGTACTGATCTGGAATAAGAAAACTTCCACAGTTGTAGCAAAAATCATTGTTTAGAATTTAATTCTGGTAGAACACACAGTTTGTGAATATAAAAGGACATAGCTGCATTGCAATTTCTTTGAGACAAGTCAAGAAAAAACAAAGAATGAATTTTTGTTCCATATGTTCCAGATATTTATCATCAACCGTCTAGACTGCATAATAAATTGAAGGATTAATCATCAGATTGATTATTAAAAACAAAAACAAACAAACAAAACGCATGCTGCATCAAAATATCAAAACAGAAGCAAAAGCTCATACCTGAACAAGATCTAAAAGCAATACACAAAAGGGAAATGTAATTGTTCAAGGAATTCTATTCACAACCACCCTTCTGTTCCGTTTCAGGTTTCAGGGAATATGAACAAAGAAGGCTAGTAACAACTCTATACTTCCCCCATTGAAATATTTCAGATGCTAGAACTGGCAAAATCTTTTCCATCTAGATTTCCATATATCACTGAATTGGAATTAGCATTATCAACTGTATAACAATCCCCTCTCCTCCCCCTTGGAATAAAAAAAGCTCCTAGATCCTTGTAAATAACAGCATCAAACCATTCCTGCATCCCATAGATCCTTCCTTGTCAATCACAACATCAAACCATTCCTGCATCCCACAGATCCTTCCTTGTCAATCACAACATCAAACCATTCCTGCATCCATAGATCCTTGTCAATCACATCAAGCCATTCCAGCGTCCAACAGATCCTTGTGAATCACATCATCAAAACATTCCTGCATCCTATGGATCCTTAGTTTCTAACCCCTATACCACAGATCATGCCTTGTTTCTAACCCCTGTTACACAAATCATGTTTGTTTCCAACCCCTATAACGCAAATCATACCTTGTTTCTAACCCCTGTTACACAAATCATGTTTGTTTCCAACTCCTGTTATACAAATTAGGCATTGTTTTTGGATTTTTTCAACCAGTGTTGTTTTTACACTCTGTCAGACCAGTCTTACACCTTGTTTTCAGCCTCTTGTCAAACAAGTGTTGACTTTGTCAGACCAGTATCATGCCTTGTTTGTAGTCTCGGTCAGACCAGTATTACACCTTGTTTTTAGCTTCTACACTACTCCGCAAAAGTTAAGGGCCGGAAAAACATTCCTGTCTCCCAAGCAAACAAAATCCAAAAAACACCCGCAACTCATAGAATGATTTAATGCAACATTTAATCCATCGATTTATGCACAAAATTCATTGACAAGTCAAAATCCATTGGATTTACATCCGTCACAAACACAACACCCCCCTTCTGAAAAATTGCAAGAAAAGTCAGGTCATTTTGTTCATGTTCAATAACGGGTGTGGCCACCATTTGCTGCCAGACAGTCCCCCAGCCGTCGCCGCATCGAGTGGACAAGGTTGTGCAGCATCTGTTGCGGGATGGCGAGCCACTCCTGCTGCAGGAAGTGGAAGAGCTGCGCACCATCTACGGGCTGGGGTGATTGTCCACTACGCGGCATCCAAGAATGTCCCACAGGTTTTCAATGGGAGCCAGGTCTGGGGATCGGGCTGGCCAGTCCATGCGGACAACTTGCGCACGCTGCAGGAAGTCCCTCACCACCAAAGCACGGTGAGGGGTGGCGTTGTCGTCCTGTAGAAGGGAGCCATGTCCCATGGCCCGCAGAGTGGGGACGATGATTGGCCCGACAATCTCATCCCTGTACCTCACGCCGGTCAGGTTGCCTCGAATGAGGTAAAGAGGAGTCCTCCCATGGAGATGAAAGCCTCCCCACACCATCACGGACCCCCCTCCATACCGGTCGTGCTCTTGGACGCAAGCATGGACGAATCGCTCGCCTACACGTCGCCAAACGCGCCTCTGGGCATCACTGTTCGACAAAGTGAAACGAAACTCGTCTGTGAACAGGACTCTGCCCCACTGCTGCCTGTTCCAGCGCTGGTGGTTGCGTGAGAACGCCATCCGAGTTTGACGATGTCGTGGTGTCAGCGGTATACGAATGGCAGGGACCCTTGAGTGGAGGTTTACCTCGTGCAGGCGTCGCCTAACAGTGTCCTGGGAGATGTTAATGTGGGTAGCCGTCCTCAGGTTGCTACAGAGGGTCCTGGCAGTGATGGTTCTGTCACGCAGCGCCATCACCTGAAGGTAACGGTCGTCGCGATGGTTCGTTGTTCTTGGGCATCCGGAGCGGGCCCGTTCATCGGTACTACCGGTGGCTTGGAAGCGTTCAGCCAGGCGTTGAATAACGGAGTGGCTCACTCCAAGCCGTCTGGCGACTTCTCGCCGGAAGTTTTTCCCTCCTGAAGCCCGCCCAGCGCCCGTCCACGATCAAGTGTTGATAGTCTCTGTCTTGGAGGCATGGTTATTTAGAACCCTGGTTTTCAGCCCTTCAATACCCCTAACCGTGTACCTTTGGCGGAGCAGTGTTCACTAGGGACATGGCTTGCACGTGCAATTTTGCCAGACACCTGCCGCGGCACTGCTTCTCAGCTGACAACGACTGAACTTTCATTACATTTACGTGCATTTGCATCGTTTCTGCGCCGCTCAAAACACCCTTTGCATAACTGCAATGTCTGCAAAACAGGTTTGGGCACGTGCAGCAATAAGTAAAGTTGCCGCGTAGCCCTCCATGCGTCATTTTCAACGTCGTTGTGCTCGTGTACAATATATCTATCTGCAGCTTCTGAAAAAAAAGGGTTGGCCCTTAACCCTTTTGGGGGACAGTATATAAGACCAGTATTATGCCCTTTTTTTTAGCTTCTAAAAGACCAGTATTATGCCCTTTTTTTTAGCTTCTATCAGACCAGTATTTTTGCCTTGTTTAAAAGCTTCTGACAGACCAGTATCATGCCCTTTTTTTTAGCTTCTGTCAGACCCGTATTAAAGCCTTGTTTTTTCCTTCTGTCCAGACCAATATTACCCCTCGTTTTTAGTTTCTGTCAGACCAGTATTACGCCTTGTTTTTTGCTTCTGTCAGACCAGTATTACGCCTTGTTTTTAGTTTCTATCAGACCAGTAAATTTCGCCTTGTTTTTACCTTCTCAGCATGCCTACCCCTAAATTTCTCTTTCAGGGACACACATTTCAAAAACAGGGACAGGACACAATTTTCAGGGACACCTAACTATTCGGGAAATTATTGGTCATCAGACAGAAGCAACACAAAAACAGCAAACTAAAATAAAAAGCATGAAAAACAGCTTACCTTTATTTACACTATGTACAAATACAGTCCTTTCTGTACTAATGAGACTGAGAGGGCTGAAGAGACCTGTAGTAGGCACTCTTCAGATCAGCCAGGTCAGCCTCTTTGTACTGTCTCTCTAGTGCACCCTCGGACCTGGACTTTGCAATAACCAGTGCTTGCAAGGTTTCATGACTCATTCTGCTTCTGAAGTCAGTCTGGTTTTTTCCTGACAATGGAGAAGAGTCTTTCACAATGGGCAGAGGAATGAGGAATTGTCATGATGCTGAGCATGACCTCTGGCAGATAGGTGAAGATGAGCTTCCCATTATTCTGTAGCTTCCCAATCTCCCTCCAGGTGGCATCAATTCTTTCTGTGTTTTTGATGCAGTCCCTGATGTCTGTGCATTGATACTCAGAGAATTCCAAGTGCATGTCTGTGACTGAAGCTCCTGGTGGTAGCAACTTTGGCCATTTGGTCAGGAAATAGGATAAAGAAGAGAACTTGCTGTCAACCTGCTTGTTCGGGTCAAGTACCTCAGCATGGCTGTTCCCTTGCTGCGGCCACACTGAAACTGCTTGGCTATTTCCGAATCGGGAAACATGACTTTCACTGCTTTGCTGAGTTTGTCCAACGTTGCGACCGGCAAATTTTGTTCCAAAACAATGTCCACCATCATCACTTCAGCACGAATGACGGCTGTAGATTCCTTCTTTGTGGCCGAAGTTGACACTCCACTGTTAAAAAATCCAGTGATTTTTTTATTCTGTTGCTGTGCTTCAGAAATTTTTATGTTCGCTTTATGCTTGTCAGTTTGTGTGTGCCGCCGACAGTCGTCTTTTCCACCGCATTTGATGGAGAAATCACATGCACAAACTTCGCAGAAAGCGAACGTTTCTCCTTTCCTCCCTGGCTTGATACAAGGCCAGAACTCTGTATACTCCTGTCGAAACGTCTGGCTGCGTTTGACTGCGCTTTTTTTCTTTGGAGATGAATCAGAATCGGTGAAAACTTGTTTTCGCTTGTTCGACGCCATTATTGAAGCAGGGGGTAGAAATGACCGCGCCGCGCATGCGCGATGGACATTCGCTTCCGTCTTGGCGCCAGCCTGAGACTTTGAACCGGATCCTAGCGAAATAAACGGTCATTTTCGCGAACTTTTAATTTTCCGGGACGCGAACGCAAAACCCGTATTTCCGGGACGCCCTGCTCATTTTCTTTATTTTCAGGGACAAATATGGCTACAGCGGGACGGTAGGCATGCCTGCCTTCTATCAGACCAGTATTACGCCTTGTTTTTAGCTTCTATCAGACCAGTATTACGCCTTGTTTTTAGCTTCTGTCAGACCAGTATTACACCTTGTTTTAGCTTCTGTCAGACCAGTATTACACCTTGTTTTTAGCTTCTGTCAGACCAGTATTACACCTTGTTTTTAGTTTTTGTCAGACCAGTATTACCCCTTGTTTTTAGTTTTTGTCAGACCAGTATTACACCTTGTTTTTAAACCTACAGCAGACCTGGATTACGCCTCGTTTTTATCCTGCGTTAGAACTTATTTCAACCTTGGTCAGACCAGTCTGTATCATTCTGCATCTCCCTCAGTAAGCCTTTCCTTCTACAACAGACATTCTGCATCTCCCTCAGTAAACCTTACCTTCTAGAACAGACATTCTGCATCTCTCTCAGTAAGCCTTACCTTCTACACAACATTCTGCATCCTCATACTTCCTTCAAACAGACATCTGCATCTCCCTCAGTAAGCCTTACCTTCTACAACAGACATTCTGCATCTCCCTCAGTAAGCCTTACCTTCTACACAGACATTCGCATCTCAGACCTTACTTTACAACAGACATTCTGCATCTCCCTCAGTAAGCCTTACCTTCTACAACAGACATTCTGCATCTCCCTCAGTAAAGCCTTACCTTCTACAACAGACATTCTGCATCTCCCTCAGTAAGCCTTACCTTCTACAACAGACATTCTGCATCTCCCTCAGTAAACCTTACCTTCTACAACAGACATTCTGCATCTCCCTCAGTAAGCCTTACCTTCTACAACAGACATTCTGCATCTCCCTCAGTAAACCTTACCTTCTACAACAGACATTCTGCATCTCCCTAATGTATCAATAACTCAACAACAGCATCCTGATCTCCCTCAGTATCCTACCTATCACTAACAACTATTCTGCATCTCCCTCGTAATATTTATCAAGAGACCAATATGATAGCATCTTCTCCTAGTAACCCGGCCATAAACAAAGGAAAACTCTAACTAACGGGCATCCCCCCCAGTAAAAACTTTTCAATCAAAACATTGGCTCTCCTCTATACATTTCAGGCATGTGAAGAACTGAAAAGAAAACGAATCTAGGGATTGAGCATTTACCCAACACAAAAAAAAAATTTTCAACACAAAATTTTTATCCCGTACTTATATTTTTATGACTAAAAGTACACAAAAAAAGAATAACATTACAAAAACAACAAACAAAAACAATTTTCACACAAAATGTTTTTATTCAGTTCTATGAGTTTATCTCCAGCTGACTACAAAGATCACACAGGCTCAAAAAACAAACAAAACAAACAACAAAAACAAAACAACAATCAACCAACCCAGATACGTCTGTTGCAGACAATACACCGTGCAGCTCCACTGATATTTATCTTGCGAAAGCGCGTCCCAAGGCGCTCCTTCTTTACTACATCTCCGATTTCCACCTCCACAACTACAAATATCCACTCCCATTTCCATTTATTTGGGCACTTGTCTTCGAACGGATCGCCGAAGTTTACCACACGACCAAGGCACGCCATGTTGAAAACTCGCCTGTTCAAAGTTTGCGCATGCGCAGAAAGTCACGACATTCACAAATTTGGGCTGCCCGCGAGAGTTAATAGCTGCTGTTGCTGGCAATTCGGGTAACTGAGGCAGGCGTTCGCAGCACGCAAACACAGTACGCTCGCGTTCCGCAATAGTCTCGATCGTCCATACCCAAACTTCCGCGAGAACGAGAACAGAGAACGAGATAACGCTAGCGTTAGTATAACTTGGTCTAGGCCAGCCGAGACTAGTTCAGCAACAGCTAAAACCGGTGCTTTATATTTTTTGTACCCCAGATTTTTTTTTTCGCGGACGCAATTTCGTTTTCGCGGAAAGCAAATTTTACTGCCGTGGAAATCAGCGTTTTCGCTGACAATTCCCATGGCTGTAAACCTTACCTTCTACAACAGACATTCTGCATCTCCCTCAGTAAGCCTTTCCTTCTACAACAGACATTCTGCATCTCCTTCAGTAAACCTTTCCTTCTAGAACAGACATTCTGCATCTCCCTCAGTAAACCTTACCTTCTACAACAGACATTCTGCATCTCCCTCAGTAAACCTTACCTTCTACAACAGACATTCTGCATCTCCCTCAGTAAGCCTTTCCTTCTACAACAGACATTCTGCATCTCCCTCAGTAAGCCTTACCTTCTACAACAGACATTCTGCATCTCCCTCGGTAAGCCTTACCTTCTACAACAGACATTCTGCATCTCCCTCAGTAAGCCTTACCTTCTACAACAGACATTCTGCATCTCCCTCAGTAAGCCTTACCTTCTACAACAGACATTCTGCATCTCCCTCAGTAAGCCTTACCTTCTACAACAGACATTCTGCATCTCCCTCAGTAAGCCTTACCTTCTACAACAGACATTCTGCATCTCCCTCAGTAAACCTTACCTTCTACAACAGACATTCTGCATCTCTCTCAGTAAACCTTACCTTCTAGAACAGACATTCTGCAAATCTCTCAGTAAGCTTTACCTTCTAGAACAGACATTCTGCATCTCCCTCAGTAAACCTTACCTTCTACAACAGACATTCTGCATCTCCCTCAGTAAACCTTACCTTCTACAACAGACATTCTGCATCTCCCTCAGTAAACCTTACCTTCTACAACAGACATTCTGCATCTCCCTCAGTAAACCTTACCTTCTACAACAGACATTCTGCATGTCTCTCAGTAAACCTTACCTTCTACAACAGACATTCTGCAAATCTCTCAGTAAGCCTTACCTTCTAGAACAGACATTCTGCAAATCTCTCAGGAAGCATTAACTTCCAGAACAGACATTCTGCATGTCTCTCAGTAAACCTTACCTTCTAGAACAGTCATTCTGCAAATCGCTCAGTAAACCTTACCTTCTACAACAGACATTCTGCATGTCTCTCAGTAAACCTTACCTTCTACAACAGACATTCTGCAAATCTCTCAGCAAGCCTTACCTTGTAGAACAGACATTCTGCATCTCTCTCAGGAAACCTTACCTTCCAGAACAGACATTCTGCATATTTCTCAGTAAACCTTACCTTCTAGAACAGACATTCTGCAAATCGCTCAGTAAACCTTACCTTCTACAACAGACATTCTGCATGTCTCTCAGTAAACCTTACCTTCTAGAACAGACATTCTGCAAATCTCTCAGCAAGCCTTACCTTCTAGAACAGACATTCTGCATCTCTCTCAGTAAACCTTACCTTCCAGAACAGACACTGGGCTGCAAATGTTTAGCACTTGACCAATGACATCTTGTCCATCTCCTGTAGGAATGGCGACCTCTTCAGTGCTTGGTTCTTCATTCTGACGCAAGTCTCTTGAAGCTGACATGGTTCTGAAATTGAAAGAAAAACTTACCAATAATTACTGATATCATTATGAACAGAGATTCAAGGAACATTCAGGTCGGTATATTAATGATGAAACCATATTGAATTAAACACATGATAATCAACCATTTTGTACGGGTCAACTTCAACCATTATTTGACCAGAGACACAACTTAAACAATCCTTTTTAGCCCCAGGCAGATAGTCCAGGTTTTCACCGTGAGAACCAAGCAAACATTCAGTCAGTCCCATGTTCAAAACTACAAACACAAATTCACTGATTCAGGCTCTGGAAGTACTGAACATGGATATGGTTGAATTTAGGATTGATTTACCTGTGGACTCTTTTGTGCAAAATGTGCATCACACACTAATGTGTATCAAAGTCTTTATCCCAAAACATGTACATCCCATGATATATGCTGTTTAAAAAGAAGCTAGTGCAACAGTTTTTATCTAAATAAAAAAATAGTACTGCTGCTTTCAATCTTGCAAACTTTTTAACTTTTTTCCTGACGTCAACATGAGCATCAATGGGGATACAATCACCACAGACCTTCACACTAAATCCACGGATGCTCACATGTACCTACCCTTCAACTCCTGCCACCCAAAACACTGTCTGAGAGGCATCCCCTATGGGCAGACTATCCGCCTGTGAAGAATCTGTTGTAAAGATGATGTGTTCCTGAAACGATGCAGAGAGCTGAGAACCCACGTACATAACCGTGGCTATCCATTAGCTGTGGTGGACTCTGCCATCAACAAGGCACAGACACTTCCCAGGAAGGATGCACTCCAGTACCAACGGAGGAACCATCAGTCAGACAGGGTGCCATTTGTTATCCGCCATAACCCTTCCAACCCTCCTCTGGCCTTTTGGCTGAAGGAAAAAATGACGGGGCTCCACAGAAGTAGACGCATGAAAAAAACCTCCCATTGTTGGTTAGCGTAACTGTCGCAATCTGAGGAACCTTCTGATGCCCAGCAAACCACTGGCAGTACAACATCAAGCGTCTGCTACAGATTCATAATCATTGGTACCAAGCTGCTTCAAATGCATAAACTGTCACTTTCCATACATCATGGATGTGTACCCACCTACCCATGCACCCCCTATTTGTATAGAGTCAATACCCACTTACCCCCCAACCCCACTCCATTTGTATAGTCAAAGCACACACTGTCACTTTCCTTGCATTGTGGCTGTGCTCCCAACTCCATTTAGATAGTCAAGGCACAAACTGTCACTTTCCATACATCATGGGCAAGTACACCCCCCCCCCCCCCCCCTCCCATTTACACCAAAAGGACAGCAGACAAGTCTGTACACATAACAGCAAGTCAGCTGATGGTTGAATGGATGCAGGGGGGTAACCCTGACCAGCCTGTCCATCCCCCTAAGGAAAACATCCCAACATGCATGGAGGCCTTTACACTTGGCCACATCATCAGATACAACACAGAAGAAAAGGATGGCATCCGTCTGTCTCCAGAGACAATGGTGCTGCACCAGGGATTAGTCTGCTGTGGAGTTATGTCCTTATGTGGAGTTATGTCTTCAGCCTACTGTGGCTGAAGAGCCTGATCCTTGAGCAGCACAGTCTGTTGGTAGAAGAAAAGGAAAGGAAGAAACAATGAGAGTTTGAACAGCATATGTAAGAAGGCTGAAACAAGGGAGAAAGACAGCGAACAAGGTCGCTGTGGCAACCACGACTGGCAGGACGACAGGAAAACCTCGTCAGCTTGCTTCAGCTGCAGTGCAGCGCTTCCTTGAAGATCTGTCAGCAATGTGCAGACATCATGCAAAACCACAAGTCTGAGGACACCAGTTCATTGCAGAATGGATGGGAGGAGAGGGCACTGTAGAGACAGAGGACAGAGAAGAGTAAGGTAGGATGAGAGAAACACAGAAGAAGAAAGGAGAGAGCTGTTGGGGAAAGGGGTGAGAAAGGAGTGGGCATGAGAAAGGTAAAACAACATATTTCAAACTCATGATTATGTTCAGGGTGTTCAATGACTTTAGGAATGTTAATTATATGGTAGTTTTGTTTTTGTTTAAATTTTGTTTGCTTCTCTTGATTTTGACGATGGAAGGCGAAAGGTGGAGAAGTGGGAACAAGACAGGGGAGGGGGGGGGGGGGGGGGTGTGGAGTGAGGGAGGGGAAGAAGGGGGGAGCATACTCTGTGACCTTAAAGTTAAATGAATGTGAACTCTCCCCCCCCCCCCTCCCCCCCCCAAAAAAAAAGGTTCCTACACACTCCCAAGAACAAAATTCAAGGAGTTTTCAAGGGGTGGGTTGTTGTTGTTTTTTGAAGACTACAATACTTGCATAAAAATTGAAAAAATAAATAGCAGTTTTATTTTTCTGCATTCAGGTTGATGAAAAGAATTATTTAAAAACAAATTTTTACAAACATCATCGCGATCCTGGATTGTCGTTTGCAATTAACCAAGGGAGATAATTCGCAACTTCACCAAAATTGATGAAGTTACAAATTATCTCCCTTGGTTTATAGCAGACAATCTAGGATCACGACAATGTTTGTAAAAATTTGTTTGAAATAATTTTTCATTAACCTGAACGCAGAAAAATCAAACTGCCATTTCTTTTTGCCACATTAAAATTTTTTGGAGCCGATGGCTTGATTTTCAAAGGTTTTCAAGGAGGTTTGGTCAACAGAACCACATTTTCTTGATTTTCATAGGTTTTCAAGGCCTTGAAATTCCCTGTCAGAATTCAAGGAATTTCAAGGAGCGTACGAACCCTGAAAAAAAAAAGGTCAGTACAGCCTTGGATAGCAGCTCAGCTACCTCCATTGTATTACTCCAAGTGCTCACTCTGCCTGTACATGCGCATGTATGTGTGTGTGTGGAGGGGAGGTGCAGGTATGGGTATGTGTATATGTGAGATCGAGTGTGTGAGAATATATGTGAGCGAGTGTGTGTGTGTGTGTGTGTGTGTGTGTGTGTGTGTGTGTGTGTGTGTGTGTGTGTGTCTGTGTGTGTGAGAATATATGTGAGCCAGTGTGTGTGTGTGTGTGTGTGTGTATGTGTGTATCTGTGTGTGTGTATCTGTGTGTGTGCATGCGTGCGTGCACATGCATACGTGCATGAGTGAGTGTGTGTGTGTGTGTGTGTGTGTGTGTGTGTGTGTGTGTGTGTGTGTGTGTGTGTGTGTTTGTGCATACAAGGAATGTTGATTTTGTATAAGAGCAAAATCAAGCAACACACCAAACCATCAATTTTGTTTAGAAGATTTGAACCGCTGATCATTCTAAAAGGTATTCCTCCTAATTTCGATCACCCAATTTTGTTTGTGCACACACCAGCATGCTTTTTCTCTTAAGTACATACATGCAAACACATGCTAACACACAGACAGACAGACACACAAACAGAAATATGCACGCATGGAAAGAAAGAAAAGTGATCACAAACTGTAAGTGAAAACAGTGACCAAGAGTTCAATTTTATTATGTGTAACAGACTTTCTCAACAACCACAAAAACTCAATTCCAAAAAATCTAACAAACAAAACAAAACAAAACAAAACAAAGTGGTGTACAAACAACGAGAATGAGAATGTATAAAAAAAATTTGGGGTTGTGGACACACACCAGGGCTTCTGAAAACGCAAAAAATTGCGTACAGTACGCATTAAAACTCTACGGGACGCACTGGGTGTCCGTGTAAGGGGTCCCCAGGGACCCCTTCAAATTTTGGTGAAGTCAGACATAAAGTGAGAAAAGACTGCCTTCAACATCGTAAGTTGGGTGCCGTAACATCGTAGGTCTGCTACACTTCGGACTGAACCTATCCCAGAGAACGTATAAATACCAATCCTGGGCCACTTGCTCCTCCACCAAGTTTTCGGGCGAAAGTGACCTAGAAGTGGCATATTACAGTTCTCTGACAAGTAAGACTTCAATAACCAAAAATAACGATTATCTACAAACAAACATACTGTGCAGGGTTATCCGTTTTCAATACTAATTTACTAAACTTTTCAGATTTCAGTTTTTGCTTAATCCTGTGTTTTTCCTGATCGTTTTCAATAACATCATTTTCACGCAAACATTCTTCAAATGAGTCTCTGTCTTTCATGTGAAATAACACTACAGTCTTTAACTGTTCTCTAAAGTCTTTTAAAACTGAGTTATATTTTTGGCATAAAATCCACACACTTATCCTGGCATGTCTTCCACTGAAAGCAAGTTTTGATAAAGTGTTTCTCTTTTTAACTATGTCTCTTTCTGCCGAACAGTCATCTATAATAAATAGTGTCTGCGTTCCTTCAAACAGTCTATAAAACTGTTCTAAACACTCACTCAGTTTATTGCTAGGATCAACTAAATATATGTCATCATCTGCCCATATAAACCTTCTATTATGATATGCTTTGTTCCATTTAAGTGTTGGGCAGAAAACTACAATATGATTAAAATTATAACGATAAACTGTTTGTAACAGGTCTAGGACAAATATTGTTTTTCCACAACCAGTCTGCCCACAAATCAATGAGCAATGAGGAGTTTTTGTCATAAAGTTTAACTGCTCCATGGTTTTATAGCAGAATTTAATCTAATCCAGTTATTATATTTATCATACTTTCTGTCAAAACCTGTTCAGTATAATAAAACCCTACAAGACCTAAATGTGTAAGATTAATCCAATTTAGTTCTGTAAGATTGTTTCTATTTAAGTCAACAGTGATTTTGTTGCTTGTTGTTATGATCTTAATATCCTCACCATTGTGAAGAACGACGATGGTAACGTTAAGGCGTTTAACGTCTAAGTTTTGCCAGCTAATATTAATTCCTTTTATAAGGACGTCACTAACGCCCACAACCCCATCCCTCTCCGCATCTTTAAAGACAGAAATTTCAAATATCATTGTGAACGTGTCTCCTAATTTTCTGCTTGGAAAGAACTGTAATTTTGTAGAAGCTTTTTTTACAACTGTTTCTTTTCTGTGAGGATGTACTGTTTTTTCCCATACGGCGTTATTTCAATTTCTTTCCGACTATTGTCGTCCGGCATAAGACTTACATGTAAAGGCCAGAGTTGAATGCTTTTCTGAAACTTTTTGACGGCCAAAAAATTAAATGGGCTTATGAATTCAAATTTATGTCCCATTCTAAATATGGTTCTAAGTGCCATTTGAGTCAGGTTTTCGAACTATTTTATATTCATACTGGCCAACATTATTTGCTTCTAGATTGCGTAGTTGTTCTAGTTTAGGAAACCTTTTGTTGTCGTCAACCTCTTTGCGTTTATAATCACCATCTTTATGTACTCAAACCCATACAAATGCCTATCTCACCATTCTGTTCAAAGTCCGCAACGTCTGCAAGGTCTTTTAATTCTAAAGTTATACACCTCACAGGCGCTAATGTAACTCCTGATTCATCTGGCCCACGCGACATTATTTTTAGTAACGTATTATTTTATTTCCAAAACAATGTGCAGGTTATCACATTTCACAACTTCCCCGCTTGTCTTTGATTTTATATAAATGATCCGACCCTCCACAAACTAATCCTTTAAACTGTAAATTAGGGAATTGTATAATTTCATAATCGCAATATGCAGCTTTCCCTGATGGAAGAGCTCTTAAAACAGTTGAGGGCCTTCCGTCATATAAGTTTTCATCAGTGCTCACTCATCCAAATGAACATAGAGTAATGAATGTAATGCAAGATCGAGCGGACTTTCCCCCTCATAAGTAGTTTTGGTTGGTGTAACTCTAAATATATAATTGTTAGCTGTAAAGCCTAACATTTTAGCTAGCTCTTTATCAAAATAGTAACCTGCTTCTTCTTCAGGCTTGAATAATAACATTGTTTTCAGATTTGCATTGTTAATTTTTGAGAGTAATGTCAAAGTTACTCATTGCTTCTTTAGTGAGCAAAACCCGTAATAACCATCAGGTATTGTTAACTCGCTAACTTTGACCCCTGTTTTGTCAATTTTTTGAATCTTATTATTCTTCCTGGATTCACTTATATTAACCATACGACTTTTGTAAAATATTTCATGAAGCGCAACCATTTTGGCCCCGCATTCGTTATCAATAGCATTTTCTAAAAACGAAGGACGGTCTTGGGTTGTTATTGTTACAACATTTTTTTAAACGAAATAAAAATGAGTGCATTCAAATATACTGGTGCAAAATATTCTGTTGGGCCGCACTACAACTTAAAAAATTATAGCAACTGATACTCTTGACATTGCTGTGACCCAGACTGCCTCTTTTCATAAAAAGGTGAGTACTCCATTGAGAGCTATCTTAACCCCCTATTGAAAACGACCACATCAAGAAAGCGTGGTTTAGTCATCCGATGCAGTTTTATCAGAACCAGTTAAACTTTGCTGTGTTTTGCGCATCAACTGGGTGTGGAGTGTCGTATGCTGATCATTTAAATCACCATGATCCTTTGGTGAGGTCAGTGTACAGATTTCATTTCTATTACACCTTCAGACGTATTTTGACTGAACTGCAAGCGCCATTACCAAATGACAAACCGTTTAATCCACTCAGCAACATAATAGACATGAAGGCTTTTGAAAGGATCTGTAACGAATTCAATATTAACATCAAACAGGCTTTAGACAAAAGTTGGATCATAATCATGGCCTAGGCGACCTTTATTTTCGGGGCACGCACAGAAAGTATAACTAGACTGGCATCCTCCTTTCAAATCTTTCTTTTTTGCACAACTGTTGACCCGGTCCCTACAGCAAGAGCATAAAACAGCATGGACAACATTTATCTTAGACACTCTAAGGCCTAACTAGGGCGGAATAGAACGAATAAACGACTCTATTCGTACTTACGTTTGGTGTTTGCTAGGTTCGCAAGCACAGGCAAGATCGAGCATAACTGATCCTTCTACTGGCTTTGACGCGCAAAAACAATACTTAGCAAATTTAGAGGACGCCATTAATTCTACAGTTGATTTACCTTCAAGTATTAAAAGATACCAAAATGTTTTACAATACGCAAGATCGAAAGTAGACTTTGCTGTTGGCACTGGTTTATACATGCTGCCTTCTGACCTCAGACTCCAGGTAGGTACAATAATAAACTATAATAATGAAATTCTTATAGCAGGCAATGAACAGAAGGTTGGAAAAACGACATAAATTCTGAGCCAGTAATATTACAAACAATAAAAGAACACCCAAGAATAAGTCATCTAATCCCCGAGGCCCAAACCCCCAAAGTCATTGAAGACTCAGCAAAGCTCGCGGACTCTGTTCGCGATGACCATGAATATGAAAAGACAGCGCTCGTTCTTGGATTAACTGGCATAGGATTTACTGGTCTTTATCTTACTAAATAGTAACCCAACTATTACGAGAACTAATGCCCATAAGTGCTCGGCCATAAAGCCAACTACTTTGCCCGCAGTAGACAAAAGCCAGCTGACAATACTCCCCAATATTCCTGGTAAAGCGTCTACGGCTTTACCAGCTAATTTTTTTAATAAACTTGCAAGATGATCAAGCTGTTTTTTTACCCATGATTTATCAGGCGGAGATGGAGGCGATGGCGGCGGAGGTAATGAACTTTGACCTCCACCACCGCCTGTAATAGCCAACACTAGTGTGCTTATTGCAAATCCTAAGGCTGTTATAACGCTTGCTAATGTGACTCCATGCTCTCTAAACAGTGTTCGTATTCGTTCTGCTAGCGTCGTGTCTTCATATAAAATTTTTTCGATAGTTTCTCTTATTCTGTTCACTTGAGTTCGTAATTGGTCTCGGTTAGTAGTCGTCACTTCTAGTCTTGCTGATCTCTCTTGTTCAAGATCTTTTAGTCTTTGGGTTATTCTTCTTTAATATCAGGCCCTAAGTTGGCGTCATCAGCCTCAACGAGTTTTTCTTTTTCTCTTTTTATATGCCCATCTAGTTCACCTAGTTTGCTAAATTGTTTGTTAATTCGCCTCTGATGGTTCTTAAAGCATGATCAAGGGCCGTTAGTTCTCGCATGGGTAGCGGTGAGTCGGTATAGTCTTTAACGCTGTTTCTTCTGAAAAACTGGTTTCTGCTTCTATTACATTTATTAATTCACCTGCTGATTGATTTAATTCTTTAAGTTCCATGTTTTGCATTTGTTATCTGTCGGGAGTTCTTGCAGTGTGTTTTGAAGTTTAGAAACTGCCTCCGCCCTTAATTTTGGCCTAACAAGGCCAAGGCGATTTTGTACGCTCGCAGGGAGTCTATTTCTAATTGAACCCACGGCTAAAAACTTTGATGGGTCTTTTTAGTTGTAAGCTGAACAAGTTCTCCTTGATCGTTTTTCACAAACAAATGGTCATTTTTTACTTCAAAATCATTAGGGTCTATAAATTCGGGAGGTTCTTGACCTAAACTTTGGTATAATGATCTGACCTTACTTTCTGTTAATTCACGCCGCAAAGAGGGCCCCGAGCGATGTTGTACCAAAGGAGTCATTTCACTCATGTCGTCTCCAGAATCTAAAACATCATAATCTTCATCCACAATGCCTGCCATGTTTTTAAATAATTAACTTTTTTATTTTGTTTTATAAAAAATGCCACAATCATATGGCTCGATTCTTGACCCGCATAGAAAGCTGAAAGAACCCCATGGCGTGAAGGGAAATAAACGGAATATTACTGTCCCAAATAATCCATCTACTATTGATGCAGATCAAATTCTTACTGTCAGATTTCCAGACTTAGAGACGGATGATTTGATTGTGCCGGGCTCTGCACGGCTTACTTTCAAAATAGAACTCGATTCAACAACAGACCCAACCAGAACAGTTGTTCAGAATCTGGGCGGGCAATTGTTAAGAAAATTTCTGTAAAACTTGAGGGAAAGAAGTATTTTCTTTAAACAATGCAGACATATTTTTAACCTATTCTGATCTATGGCTAACCGCGAATGAAAGGGAAGATCTTGCGTTTCAAGGAATTGGTAATGAGAAGCACTAAAACTTAGAATAGGCGCCGAACTCGCCTCAGGTGATAAAAGCAGCAAAAAGTCTTTAGCTGTAAGTTATGCGTTTGGAAATCGCTTTTCCATTCCTTTAGATTTTGAGTGTTAAAAGCGCATGCCCCATACCTTCAAGGGGTATTAAAAGACAGATTGTCATACGAACTAACTTTTAATGACTACAAACGTGTTATCAGATCATCAGACACCGAAGCAAAGTACAGCATTTCTGACATCTCGTTAGAGTTTGATGTTGTTAGCAACTCTAATTTAGCAATGCTGATTGGGCACCAATATGAGTCATTAGTAATATATTACGAAGCAGTGCGCCATCATTCAACATATCCTAAAAGCAGGGCAGACGCTATATGGAATTTTAATCTTAGTGTTGCAGTAAAATCGCTTAAAGGTATTTTATTGCTGTGCGAAGATGAAGAACCATTCGCAAGAGCAAGTGAAAAGTTTTTTAATCCAAAAATAACGAAAGTACAATGTTCGATTGATGGTAGTCCTAACCAAATCTATGCTAGCGGACTTAGGCCTTATCATCATTTTGGCGAAATAAGAAAATTGTTTGGGGGTGGGAGGGGTAGAAGTCCAACAGCAGACCTTGCGTCTAAAGATCTACACCTTCACAGTGTTAGGCTTGATGATTATTTAACATCAAAATACGGTTTATGGATTGACCTAAGGTCAACAGAGGATAATCAGTTGCATGGAAGTGGGAGAGATGTTAGAGACATAATAAACATTCAAATTGATAAAGAAAAAGAGGCTGTTAAACCGCTTAATGTACATTTGTTTTTATTATATGATGCACAGCTAAATATTGAAGCTAACAGATTTAAAGATGTAGTATACTAAATTATTTTTTTCATTTTATAAAAAGCATGTCTGTTCAGGTTTATCCAAATGTGCCTACAGCGCCGCCAAAAGAAGGGATAGCAGGCAATTCTGCTGTTATAGAAACCCCTGAAGTAAAAACCTTCAGATTAACAAACATTACACAAATGCAACAAAAACTAGAGCAAGACCTTTCAAAATACAGCAAAACCAAACGAAGGTATTCTGCTGTCTTTAATGCTGTTACCTATGTTAATACTGGAGCATCGACTATAAGTGCTCTATCAGCAGGAACGAGTGTTGGTCTCTTAGCAACAGGCGTAGGTGCACCGCAGCTTTACCTCTAGGAGGTTTGTCTTTAGCTCTTGGCCTGTGTTCATTAGCTGTAGGTGCCGCCAGCAAAAAAATAAAAACTAAACTCCAAAAGCACACAGCTATGGTTCAACTAATAACAGCTAAACTTAGTTCCTTCAAGCTGATAATAAATAAAGCGCTAGTTGACTCAAACATCACGGATGAAGAATTTAATCGTTTACAGGCTGATTTTGATGACTACAAAAGACAAAAGTTTGATCTTCAAAGAAAGGCGGTGACAAGTTTTTCTCAACAGCCAGACCCCGAGCAGATAAAAAAGGAATGCTTAAAAAAATAAACGAGACATTAAACTCTGTTCTAAACAGCTCACATTAACAACACCAAAAGGTTGTTTATACTTTAGTTTATGAGTCCAAGCACACAAAAAGACCGTTGATATTGGTTCTGATTAAGTATTTTTTTTTTAATTTAAATAAATATTTTGGCTTAGAAAAGAAAGACAGCATGGCTAAGATATATGAAGGACAAGACGAATTGTTTGAAGGAATGCTTGAGAGAGAGCGTTTATCAAGAGCACTGAATGATATTGATTTAGAAGTCATTGACCCAACAAACGTACAGGCAAGTGTTGTTCATGCTATTTCTCAAGTTCCAGCAAACTAACAATAGACCCACCAGTATAAAGTAATGTTAGCTGTTTTAATCGACTATATAACAATAAATGAAGAAAATCTAGAAGTCTGGGTCTCGACTAAACAACAGACTATTCTTTCCTCTAATGACTTAACACCCGGTTGGGCAGACGAACTGCTTACACAGTTTGACGCTGCCGCTGAAGAAGCTAAAATGAGAGGCTCTGGTTGGTCAGAGGGCGAAGTCTTAGAGATCAGATTAAAACAGGCTAAGTATGCGCCGATTGTAGGCAAGGCTTACATTCCGCTACCTCGGGAGTTGGTTTTAAAGAGAGCAGTTTTAAACATAAAAAATTCAGACAACAAATGTTTACATGTGGTGCGTTCTTGCAAGGCTGCATCATGTCCGCGACCACGCAGAGAGAGTGACTAACTATCGGCAATACACCAAAGATCTTAACTTCAATGGAATATCCTTTCCTGTTAGTGTAGACCAAATTGATCAGTTTGAAGAGCAAAACAAACCAATAACTGTCATATCTACACATGGATGAGGAAACAAATCTACAGCCGATTAAAGTGTCCAAGAACAGTCCAACAATTGGCGAGCCAGCCAAAAATCATGTGGACTTACTCCTAATGTTTTCGCCAGCAGGGCTGCCACATTACACATTGATACGAACAATGAGTAAACTAATGCAGCATACTTCAAAAGATGGGCACAAATAAGAATTCTGCAGAAAATGTTTAACAAGAATGCCATCTGTTCAAGCCGCAAGCGAACATAAGAAACATTGTACGGCCCAGTTGACTGTAATACAGAACTAATTACTCCCCCCCCTGGATCTAAAGTTAGTTTTAAGAACTGGAAAAAACTGCAACATTCTCCATACGTAGTTTACGCAGACTTCGAGTCGCTTATTGTTCCTTATGAAGGCCAGCACCACAAAAACTTCGAAAAACAGTCTTAATGAGTAATCATCAGATTTGTTCATTTGCCTTCATTATTGTTAGGTCGGATGGCGTTTATTCAACGCCAGAATTATATAGAGGACCAGATCGGCTAGAAGATTTTTACAGCGCATGCAGCAAGTGCGTAATGATTGTTCTAATAATCTGAATTTATCTGAAATCATGATGACGTCTGAAGACCAACAACAGTATGCCTCAGCCACTCACTGTTGGATTGTGTTTAGGCCTCATCAGACGCAGCGAATCCAACAGTAAAGAGACCATGACACATTAGTGGAAAGTTCAGAGAGCAGCGCATAACAAATGCAATCTTCAACTAAAGTTTTGAACCTAAAAGACATGGAAGCTGCCCATCTTCTTTCATAACTTGCGAGTTACGACTCTCATCTTATATTGCAAGCAGTAACCAACGCCTTCAGGGTAGCATGCATTGCACAGTCATCAGAAAAGTAACATGTGCTTTAATCTAAATAACATGTCTTTTTATGACTCTATGCAACACATTGATGGGATCATTAGAGTCACTAGCTATGTCCTTAAAGTCCTGCCCATAACGGAAAATATTTTGACCCAACTCTCGTTAGAAAGGCGTTTATCCTTATGAGTACATGAACAGTTGGGAAAGGTTTTGATGAGACACACTTCCTCTAAAGGCGCGTTCTTTTCTAGTCTCAGAGAAAGGACATTAGTGATTCTGATTACGCATGCTCAGATGCTGTGGCAGAAGTTAGATTGTAAAACGATGGGAACTATCATGACTCCTATTTAATGGCAGATGTATGTTGTTGGCGGACGTCTTTGAAAATTATAGAAAGACCTGCATGAAACATTACAGTTTGGGATCCTGCGCATTACATTTCTGCGCCCGGATGAGTTGGATGCTTTCTTAAAGTTTACTGGAGTACAGATTGATTTATTGTCAGATTTACCAATGCTTCAGATGATTGAAAACGGATTGCGGGGAGGAATTAGTATGGCATCGCATCATTACTGTAAAGCAAACAACAAATACTTGGACGACTATGATCCGAGTAAAAGGTCTAACTATCTTATGTATTTAGATGCAAACAATCTGTATGGATGGGCTATGGCGCAATCGCTTCCATTACGCAACTTTAAAATGTACACAGGTACGAATAATATTCAAAAGGCATTAAAGTGGTTGGGCAGTTTAACGCCTGATCAGCAGCGTGGTTTCATTCTAGAAGTTGACTTAGAATATCCTCATGAACTCCATGACCTGCATAATGACTATCCATTAGCAGCAGAAAGTCTAAAGATGGATCCAAGAGAGCCGCCTAAACTGGTGCCTAATCTTCGAGGCAAAAAAAATTATGTCTGTCATTACAGACTTCTACAATTTTATTTAAGACATGGTTTGAAGTTGACAGCTGTTCATCGTATAATTGCTTTCGATCAAGAACAGTTCATGAAACCATACATCATGAAGAACACTGATCTCAGAACCAAATCCACAGATGCTTCAGAAAAAGACTTTTTCAAGCTGATGAACAACAGCTGTTTTGGAAAGACTATGGAGAATCCGCACAAGCGCAAAGATGTCAGATTGGTCACCAGAGAGAATGAAGCAATTAAGCTGACTTCAAAACCAAATTATCAGGACTTTAGAAGATTTCATGATCAGCTTTTTGGCATAATGATGAAAAAAAAGAAAGTCAAATTAGACAAACCTGTATTTATTGGGTTTACTGTTTTAGAATTATCAAAGCTTTTGATGTTAGAGTTTCTTTATGACTACTTTAAGCCCTCGTATCCTGAGTCCAGAGTACTTTACACAGATACAGATAGTTTTGTTATAGATATTCCTACTGAAGATATTTATAAAGACATGGAATTAGAAGTAGCTAAAGGAGCGAGTGGATGGTATGACACGTCCGATTATCCTAAAGATTCGCCTTTACATTCAATTACTAACAAGAAGGTTTTAGGAAAGATGAAGGATGAATTATCTGGAAAGGTGATCAAGGGAGTATGGGGTTAAGGTCAAAAATGTACAGTATTTCGAGCAGGAGAAAATCATTTAGAAAGCAAAGGGAATATCTCGCAGCGTTGTGCAGTCAAACATATCACATGACAACTACAAAGAAGCATTGTTGGCAATAAGACTTTCATCATGACAACGAAAACTGCGATCTAATCTACATGAGATCAACACAACAGTTGTAACAAAGAAGTCATTAGATAGAACAAACACAAAACGGGTGTTTGTTAATCCAGAGTTTTCATATGCAATTGGGCACTGGAGAACCGTAAATTAATTAAAGCGGAACTGTGTCTGGCAGAATTATCTGCAGTTCTTCTTTCACAAAAGATCTTTGAGGAGCTGGTTGTTTTGTTGTGCCAGTTTCTCGTAAATAATACACGGGCGGATTCATTTTTACAATTCTTTTTATTTCATATGGGTCAACACTCCAAACCGGATCGGTTGCCCTGATGCGAGTGTCCCCTTCTGCTTCCCCCGGTAAATAAAGGTACCTTACTTTCAATCCAAATGGTAATAGTTTGCCGGATGAAGACTCTCCTTCAACAGCATTTATTGTTTTTCTTTTGATTGCTTGTACTGGTTTTAGGCCTTTAAATTCTTCATTATTCATTGCGCGCAAAACTGAGGGCAGTCTTCTAACCCATTCTGTGTTGCGAGAATTGTCAATAAGCTCTCTGTGATACTGGTAGAGAAAAGTCTTTCAGATAACTGTTTGTTAAAGTTTTCAACTAAAGCCTGTGATCTGTGAACTCCCGGAATGCCTCTTCTAATAGTAACTCTGTGTTTTAACAATAATTGATTCACTTGGCCTTTAAATTCTTTTCCATCATCAACTTGAATCATGCGAGGATAAGTTAGGGGGCCTCGTTGGTATATTAGTTGTATAGCGACAGCAACAGCAGAAGCACTCTTTTGTGTTAATGGCTCCGCATCTTTGTATCTTGAAGCCATGTCAATGACTGTGAGTGCGTACTTAAATCTTTTTCGTCTAATCCTATCAGAGGGTAAATATAGAAGATCCATTTGATGGGTGTCGTTTGGAGTTGTATTGACAAAGTGTGGTCTCTGTATTCGTCTAGGGGCAGGTAAATAAATTTGCCAAATTGCTTGTTTAGATAACCATTCCTTTGCTGTTTGTTCACTGACTCCCGCCGCTTGGCTTAGCTTTTGTATTGCTGTGATACCCTTCCAATATCCTTTGGGCGAATAATAGATTTTGTTCATTTTTTATTCAGCCAATATTATGCGCAACAAAATACACGACGGTCATACCAAAGGCAATAAACGCGATTTCTTGCATCTTTTGTTTTTCTGATGGTTGATAAAAGTCACTGAATTTTGGTGGGGGCAATGTCTGGACCGGTTTGCCTGTTACTAGATAATATTGTTTTATTGCTTGATCAACATCTTTAAATATGTAAGCTGCATGCCCCTGTTCTTTCAGTGTGTCATTAATAAAATCTAACTGCTCAAGTCTCTGCTTTTCATAGGCGTCTTGTGCAGCTGCTAGTTCCTCCATAGCTTTGTTATGTCTTTTTCTCTCGCCGTCATCCCGCAGTTTACTAAATGCGAAATTACTTCCGCTAAAAGCAAGCGCATTCACCACAGCGCCACCTATCATCATTACGAGTGAGGCCATTTTTTATAAATGTATTTTTTATTTACATATTTATACTGTCTGGAATTATTCCTTGCTTGACTAGAAAATCTTTCGTGGCAAACGAAGCTGCAATGATAGCAATTAGCTTTGCTGAATCCTCAAAGTCTAGTTTGCCAAGATCTGCTGGTTTAATTCTTAACAAGCTTTTACCAAGCATTGAGTATCCTACACTTAGGCCTCCAACAACAGCAGAATGGTATACAAGGTTAGCAATAGTTTTTTCGGTGCTCATTTTAAAAAATAAAATAATTATAATTAATATAAAAAACATGAACAGCGATGATCTACTACAGCTACAGGGCAGCCTAAACCTTCCTGAACTTATGAATGTCCAAGTTGATGATCAAGCTATTATGCCCCAAAAGGAGAGGTTGTATTCTTTGGCAGCGTGTGGAAAAACAAAACAGTTCCTCGGAACTGAATTCAGCATTGAACAGATTCAACAGATGACGCCGCAAGACATTATAAAGTATCATAACAGGTATGAAGCGCAGCTGGGGTCTAGAATGGTGAAAAGTGTGGGGCAAACGGTTCTTAGTTTGTACACTAAACTAGTCAGTAGATTTGCTCCCATTGATTCTGAACAAGATCTTACGTATGATTTAACGCAAGATCCAGTTTTAACAAAGTCATTAGAGTCTCTAGGGTGTGATCTATACTACAGATTTGGAACATTGTTATCGCCGTTAATCATGGGATTAATAACTTTTAATCATATAGATTTTATTTCCCTTCAAAATGAACGATCTGGAAAATCAGCAGAACCAGAAAACACTGAATCAGGTGGAGAAAGTAACCAAGCCAGAAAATCAGCAGAAAACGCTGAATCAGGTGGAGGCCATTAAAAATCCTGGGCGTGTTGAAGCAGGAAAAAAATTAGCAGAGTGGAACAGACAAAAAAAATTAATGTTACAGAATATGACTCATCATGAAAACATAACGCCGCCAACGCCAGAACAAGTTGATTCAATGCCAGCTATAAAAACTCCATGTGATACAAGGGCCCCAAAGTCTTCATGGAATATTGAACTTAAAACTGTTGTCATTTTTGGTGCTCTTGCTGCTGTTGGGGGCAGTTATTGCGGCTATAAAATATATACACAATTGCAACAGAAACAAAAGCAATCAAAAAAATCTGAACCACTAAATGCAGAAAAAGACACCAGCACGCCAAAACCGCCAATAACAAAGCATCATTTTGATCCATTTATAATGGAATAATATTTTAAATTTTTTAATAAAAATAGAACATGGCGTATTATAAAATGATGGTGTCAATAAATAAAGACATGGAGTCTATAAAAGACATTTCCATAGACCAGAATTGTAATCAATGCAGTTGCTTCGGATGTAAAAACTTCCTTAAGATCTATGCAGAGAACGCTGAGCAAGACATCCTCAACGATGACGCGTTTTTTGAGGCGTGTGTGTACTATATTAGACATCTACTATTTAAGATAAAAACATAGATTGTATTTTTTTGATAATTATAAGAACTTAAATAAGAACTTGGTTGTACTTAAAGGATGACTTAGTTATGATCTTGAGGTGACTTAATCAAGAACTTATTAAGAACTTGAAGTAACTTAATTAAAAACTTAATTAAGGACTTGGAGTAACTTAATTAAGGACTTGGGGTAACTTGATTAAAAACTTAAAAAGTGACTTAAGTGTGTGCATGCGTGGGGCAGGGGTGTGCATGCGTGTGGTGGGGGTGGGGGTGTGCATGCGTGGGGTGGGGGTGGGGGTGTGCATGCGTGGGGTGGGGGTGGGGGTGTGCATGCGCGGGGTGGGGGTGGGGGTGTGCATGCGTGGGGTAGGACAAAACAGCAAACACAAACACAAACAAACACACAATAGACAGGACAGTGCTTGTTCACACTTGAACGCCGCGTAACCGTTACTATTTTTAGAAGCCCGTCATACTATCGTCAGGGGCGCTTGGCTCAATGCCCAAGTGGGCCCTTCAAGCCCCGTTTTGGAGCGCAGCCAACAGCACAGTGCGCTTTCTAGGTCAATCAGGCGAGCTCGCCTGATTGACCCAGTATTGCTTGGGTGCTTTCTAGCCGGATCAATGCTGGCAAAATGCCAGACCAGCGGTAGTAAAACTGGCTGTGGAAGTGGCTCAATTACTCCTGCCATGCAAGTTCAAACGCGTCATACGTATCTTGCCAGAATGCTTTAAAGTTGGGGTTAGATTGTATGTATTTCAGAATGAGTTTTTCGTTTGTTGTATAACTCATTGAAAGAAATCGCGAGTTTGTGAAATTTTGGATAAGAATAGAAACAAAATGACACTTCAATTAGTCTTCTTGCACGAGTTAGATCAACCAGAAAATCTTCTTTCAGATAAGACTCCCAGTTTTTTGTTTTTGACTGTTTCAAAATTGTCTTTGCTTTCTGAAGCCAATGCCTAAAAAAAGAGCCTGAGAAAGAGATTTCCTTTCGTCATCTTTCACTGAGTAACAAGCCCGGTGTAAGATGGGAGTCATTTCTTGAACAGTTTCAAAGGTTTTAGTTTCATCAAATGGATCGGAAGGCAGCTCACAAAGCTGTGTTTTCAAATATTTGTCAAGATCTTCAACTGAGAGTTCCGTTTTTTGTTGAGGAAACAAAAACGAAATGCTTCCTTTTGGCTTTGAGGGGAGGAGAACAAGGCTCGCCACTCAATTTCTTTGTCAAAAACTTTGCCATGGCCTCATGATAAACAATGTATTTTTTCACAAGATCGGTCTGTTGATCGAAAGTTTTCCTTGCGAAGATAACAACACTTCAGCCATTTCTTAAGTAATATTAGTGTCACTTCCAGCACTGACAGAAGGTATTGAAACATCACTTCCCTGACTCGCCATGTTTTTAACACACACACAAGTTCTCTCTGAAACGTCTTTACAGCCCACCGGTCGAATTTAAAATGGCGGCGGCTGTGTATGGTGGGCGCAACACAAAGTGTCACGTGATTTAAGCTCAGCACTTGATTCGATAAGAGTAGTAAACATGACTAGAACTGGCAAGCCGTCTCGTCATCGGGTGTGCGACGCCGCGTGGTCTCGCAGCAGTTCCCTGCCGCACGAACCACGCCGTGATTGCCTAGCAGTCAGTGGAAGAACGTGTGGCGTGAGCGGCCGTAAGGCTACGCTTAACTCGCTGATTGGCCAGCTAGAACGGCGCCGCCGCGCGGGAGTGTTAGCGTAGGACAGAAGGAAGGGGTGAAGAGGGGGGGGAAGAGGGGTAGAGGAGGTGCGGCAGTATTGATTTTTTGGCCTGTGTATTTGTGTTTGTATGCATGTGTGCGTGTGTGTGTGTTAGTGTATGTGTGTGTGAGTGTGTGTGTGTGAATGTGTGTGTGTGTGTGTGTGTGTGTGTGTGTGTGTGTGTGTGTGTGTGTGTGTGTGTGTGTGTGTATGTGTGTGAATGTGTGCCCGCCTCTCTGTCTGTCTGTCTGTCTCTCTGTCTCTCTTCTCTGTCTGTCTGTCTGTCTGTCTGTTCTGAGGGCAACTTAACCTTAACAGGCTTTGTCCGGGTTTCTCTCTCTCTCTCCCCACGTAATTAACATACCGCGAAGTAATCGGATAGCCTGGTGCACCCACCGTGTATATGGGCGCGTTCAGCCACAACTGCTTTTCTCCTGCGTTACTCTATGGGGCGTGTTCAGTCCTGGCTACTTTCCCCTACGCTACTCTATGAAAACTTTAGTAAATTAGTATTGAAAACGGATAACCGTACACAGTATGTTTGTTTGTAGATAATCGTTATTTTTGGTTATTGAAGTCTTGCTTGTTAGAGAACGTATAAATGCCAATCCTAGGGCACTTTCGCCCGAAAACTTGGTGGAGGAGCAAGTGGCCCAGGATTGGTATTTATACGTTCTCTATCCCTTTTCAAGTTAGAACAGTAACAAAGCGAGTAGGGCAGCCTCCTAACAACATAAGTCAGTCACTTTTGTCGTCTGCTGAGGCTGACTGACTAAGCTTAACGCTAGGCTACAGCCTCGTTTTCAGTTGACCGAATTTTCCTACTTTGAGCCATGTGATGTCACGATGACGCTTTTCATTTTCCCGGCAGGAGAGAGGCATTTCCGCGAAGCCTTTGTTTCCAACATGTCTCTCGAAGCGTGGTTAACGAAATCATCATCGCAAAAGCGAAAAAGCGTAGCAGAGGAGCAAGATCGAGAAGATCAAGAACCCATTCCGTCTTGTTCTACTTCGGAGGCAAGTAAAAGTGAGGGCTCAAAAGATGATAACCCAACTTCAAAGAAAAAAAAGTTAGAGCTTACAACTTGGCGTGGGGAGAAGGAGTTTCCGTGGCTCCAATTTGACGAGTCATCAGCTGTAATGAGTGTGTAGCATGCAAGAAGACATCGGAAAAAAAATGCTCATCCACACCCCCCTCAGGAGCAACTTCAGCACCAAGGCAGTGGAGACCAAGGTGTTCATCAAGAATGCTGCCAAGCACCCCAACTACAGCGAGGAGAAGCTGATCACAGATGCCTGCGCACACTTCATGGCACTGAAAACATCGCCATCTGTGACAATGTTCTGTGACAATTGCAGTGCTTGTGCAGGGATGTCATTTCTTATGTTTATTTTGTTGTGTTTTATTGTGACAATGTGTCTGAGAAATTTAGTGCTTGTGTAGGGATACAATTTTTGATGTTTATTTTGTTGTTTTTATGTGACGATGAGTCTGTGACAATTGCAGTGCGTGTGCAGGGATGCAATTTTTTTTAACGTTTATTTCGTTGTTTTTATTGTGGTGTAGGGACCCCTTAATGTTAGCCTGGGACCCCTATAAAAATCTGATGAAGGGGTCCCTGGGACCGGAAAGATTTTCACCCGAGCAGAAGCCCTGACACACGATGTATGGATAGGGAAAACCTTGATAACATCCATATAAAAGTATGAAGGAGTGGACACTTGAGATGTACAAGACATGGTGGTGATAAAGTACATCAAAGTCAATTCTCTGAACAGAGACATGGTGGTAAAAAAGTACATCAAAGTCAATTCTCTGAACAGAGACATGGTGGTAAAAAAGGACATCAAAGTCAATTCTCTGAACAGAGACATGGTGGTAAAAAGGACATCAAAGTCAATTCTCTGAACAGAGACATGGTGGTAAAAAAAGGACATCAAAGTCAATTCTCTGAACAGAGACATGGTGGTAAAAAAGGACATCAAAGTCAATTCTCTGAACACACATGGTGGCAATAAAGGACACTGAAGAAACGGTCACACTTACCTATATGTGGAGCAGGCATGGAGCGAAGGCTACAGCTGTGATGTTGGAGTGAGGTGGTTATATCTGGAAAGTTCCATTGGAGCAATCTGTAGCCCAGTTCAGAGCTTGCATTGTTTGACTGACACTGACTGAGGCCCTACTCAAAGCAGGAAGTGTTGAGCTCAGGTCAGAATACAGGTAACTTATGGCTGAGGTTGGTTAGTGCCTTTGAACAGGTATGCATCACTCTGTCTGAAAAACCAATCAAAACAGACTCCTGTGTTATTAAAAAACAAGTAAAATGCAAATGAATCCCAAAAGAAAGATGTTAAGTGGTGCAGATTTAATGTACTTTTCAGTACAGACAAGAAAAATGTTCAACAATACATCTTCCTCTGACGTTATGTAAAACAGACAGCAACAAAATAAAAAGCACAAACGATACTTCTCAGACAGCTGTCAGCATCAGAATCAATGAATTCTTATGCTGGCAGCTTTCATGGGAATATTGTTTGGTGCAGTGGCCATCATGTTTTCACTTGTACCTATCATTCTCTCCTCATTCCCCTACACACACACACACACACACACACAATGTATGTGCATGCACACACACACACACACACACACACATGTATGTGCATGCACACACACACACACATACATGTATGTGCATGCACACACACACACACACACACACACACACACACACACACACACACATACATGTATGTGCATGCACACACACACACACACACACACACACATACATGTATGTGCATGCACACACACACACACACACACACACACATACATGTATGTGCATGCACACACACACACACACCACACACACACACACATGTATGTGCATGCACACACACACACACACACATACATGTATGTGCATGCACACACACACACACACACACACACACACACCCCCACACACACACACACACACACACACACACGCACGTGCGCGCGCACGCACACACACACACATGCATCTGCACGCAACACACACACTGAACGCAGAGAATAAATGGAACTAAGTTACCACCAGACAGTCTGATTCATGCACACGAACGTAAGAAATAATAGTGATGTAGTGCAATGTAACAAGTGTTTAAAAAACAAACAAACAATCAAAAAACAAATCTGATGCAATCTACATGATAATGATCATTCATAAATTGTGGATCTGTGAAATCGGCAACATAAAAACAAAAAGTATCAACATTTTTTTTTCTTTTTAACAGTTTTCACAACACAGAAGTAAAAAGCATCAAGGTTTTCTTCTGACAACACATATGTCTCTCAGAGTCAGACCTTCGCAGTATGAACAGACGATGCTACAAAAAAATTTGTATTTATCTACTGCAGATGACAGCCTTGATATGACTTCAAGTCGGCTGAACTGTAAACAACATGAACTGAATAAACAAACACAAAAAAAACCCTTTATATGGCTCTTCAAAGTCGGCTTAACTGTAAACAACATGAACTGAATAAACACACACATAAAACCTTGCCCATACATGATTTTCAAGAAGCGGTTGAGACTTATCTACAATGTCAGATACTGATGAGAAAAATTTGTGCGTGTGTGGGCGTGTGTATGTGCATGCGTGCGTGCATGCGTGTGTGTGTGTGTGTGTGTGTGTGTGTGTGTGTGTGTGTGTGTGTGTGTGTGTGTGTGTGTGTGTGTGTGTGTGTGTGTGAACTTCTGATGTAAAAAAAAAAGGATCTTTCAATGTCAGCCCCATTAGCTGCAGTCAAGCTTAATCTTGAATTCTGTGCCCATGCACAAAATAAGGCAAAATAAGGCAAAACATTTATTTTTTACCGTGGAGCACAGTACACATGGTGGAGGTGATATCCTCCACCTCTCCCTATCCCCCCTCCCTCCATCCCCCTTGTCTTTTTTTCTATCCTCTCCGACATCAGACAAGTTCTAATATCCCAAGAGGCCTCCAACTCAACTCATCCAGAACCCTTTCCCCTCTTAATGATGAAACAGTGGGAACCAAACCTCAGCTTGAACTGTGTGAAATTAATGTGAATGCTTCACCCTTGTATAACCAAGTAAAGTTGATGTGTGAAAGTGCACTTGACTGGTGAAAGTTTGTTGTTCTCTCAGTATTGAATGTTTCAACTTCTCTCTTATTCTGTCTCTTGGAGCCACAAGCACTTCTAAGAGAACAAACCTAAGGAAACTTATCCCTGAGCCACTACTGAGTATTTCAACAGTCCCAAGTGAAAAACAAACATTTCTTTCGATGACTAGTACCGGAAAGTTGCTCCTTCCATAACCAGTAAGAGAGAGGGTGGAGGTGAAATTTTAACATAACAGAGAAAACATTCTAAGTCCTTCCCCTAGAGGACACACTGACGCACCCCAAACTCACGTCACAGCATTGTTCCCTATCTACAGTCCCCTTCAATATCACTTACTCACATACCTGTGTGGTTATGCTTGCACACAACAATTTATGTCAAAAATCAAGTTTAAAAAATATAAGACATTTGGAGTCAATGTCCAGATCTTTGAATGTTTTAGTATCTGGTGTACATTTTATCTGTACAGAAAACATATTCCATATGTCAAGGAGCGTGAAACCTCTCACAAAAGGCATTAGACGCTTGGAGACAAAGGGACATTGTACGTGGTATACAAATAGGTAATTGACCAATTAACCAGGGTACCTTACCCACCGCACACGGCCGAAGTGGTCAGATGACAAACAACACCTAGGAGAGAGTTCGGACCTGCCGGTGGCGAAAGGGGAAAGGAAGGTAACCACTACGACCTCGGGACCCCAAGTGAGCGCTAAATGCTCGGTCAGCTGAGGTTCTTGTGTAAACAGTCAGTGAAGAGCAGGGGCCTTGGATTTGTTCAGATGGTATTGCCGTGGGTCACTGTGTTGGTTCTATTGTCAGGCTGGCTGAATGCGTGTGGAGGTTGTAGTAACCCTCCTTAAGATAATTACTGTGTTAACTGACCACCGAAGTCGGCGGGAATGTTCGATGTCCATCTGGGGCTAAGAGTGTGTTTGCTAATCAATTAGGTAGGGGTGTGTGTAAATGCTGATGTGTGTGGAATGTAGCGAGTGGAGAATTCAGGGTACTTGTGAACTAGGGGCTTGAGAAGCAGCGTGGACAAAGGCATGGCCTGAAGGGGAATCCTTTGTTTCCCTCCCTATATAAAACTGAGGGGAGAACAACGTGTCGGGAGAACAACACCAGGAGAGAGAGAGAGAAGGCAGAGGAGAGAGAGAGAGAGGAGAGGAGTGAGCAGGACAGAGAAAGGGTCGAGAGAAACGTGGTCTGGGAGATAGAAGAGACAGCTAAGTCTTAGGGTTGAAGACAAGCTGGAAGAGAAGGAAACTAAGTTTGAAGCCCAGAGGTGGGTGAAGACAGACAAACTGAATTTGAACCCAGAGGTGGGTGAAGAAGACGAAGAAGAAGAGTTCGACGTCGAGATCCCAGAGACGACCACGAAGACCCAGTCCTGAAGCCTGGAGCCAGTCAACCAAGGGCATCACCATCAAGCAGTGCTGAAGAAGACGTGAAGAGACTTTTTTTCAAGAACTGTGGTGTGGTGTGAAAGCGTGGTTGTGTGTGTGAAAATCTGGCCAGGTAAGAAGTCATTTTATTATAACCCGGGATTAGGATGTATTGATCTTTTATGTTTTGATATTTCATTGTGTGTGATTTGATTGTACATGATTAATTATAAGTAGCATAGAAATTGTATTTCTTGTTCTCAGTCGTGTTAGGAGAGAAACGAATGCGTGACATCCCATTCCCAGAGAGAGGTGAATGTTTGGTGTGCGCATGAGTGTGCATATGCGTGTATGAGTGCAACGATACCTTGGTGTGTTAAGCCTGACTAATAATACATCAACTTAGTGCACTTAAGCAATACCATCACGATTTCCCCCGTCCTGGACACCATATCTGTGCCATTATGTTAGGAAGTGATTTTTTTTCTTGAATTAATATGACAGTGACCTATAAGTATCATTTTGTTATTAGAATCACTTGTTTTATCATAAATTGTTATCTGAGAAACCTTGCTTATATGTTTGTTATTCCAACCACTGAAGATTTTATAGGTTTCAATTAAATCACCTCTTATCTTCTACCTGTAAAAGAATGTAGATTGAGGTAATAAAGCCTGTCATCATAATTAATTCCATAACAACGTGACCCTAAATTCTATTCTGAGGTTCACATCACTGCGTAAAAACAACAGCCAGGTGGAGCCCTGCCTGTATCAGAGTGTGTGCATGTGTGTGTGCGTGCGTGTGAGTGTGTGCATGTGTGTGTGCATGCGTGCGTGTGTGTGTGTGCATGTGTGTTTGTGTAAAAAGACAATCTATTGACAGTGTTTTGGACCAACATAAAGATGCTTTTGATGGAGAAATTAGTCTGAAAGAGAACTTCACCTTCAGACAGACAAGGAATCAAATCCAGTCAAAATGTCCTGCAGAAAATGGCTGCTGTCTATGAGAAAGAAAGAAAAAGATGAACTGAAAAGACTTGATGAGTTGGGAGTTGTCAGTCGAGTGGATACATCAACTGACTGGATCAGTAGCCTAGTGGTAGTAATGAAATCCAATATGAAAATCATAATGTGCATTGATCCGAAGCCCTTGAACAGAACACTCAACAGAAACGAATATCCAACTCCAACACTGGATGATGTTGAACTATCCAAATTGAAGAAAGCAAAATACTTTTCACACTGTGATTTGAAGAATGGGTTTTGACATGTAGAACTTGATGAAAGGAGCAACCTGAAACATTTGAAACCCTTTTTAGAAGGTAAAAGTGGGGGGGGGGGGGGGGGGGAAAGCCATCTGGGATATCTGTGGCCCCTGAAGGATTTCAGAACTGATCAGGAACTCACTGATCTGCGAGGCCTGGTGGATGTACATGATGACATCATCCTCTGGGGAAAAGGCAATTCAAGTGAACAAGGTGGGAGAATCATAACGAACATGTGGAGCTACTGCTGCAAAGATATCATGAAAAAGGAACAAAACTGAACAAAGAGAAAGTGGAAATGAAGCAGAGATCACCTATCTTGCACACATCTTTTCAAGAGAAGGGCTGAAACCAGATTAAAAAAAAATTTTTTAAACTGCAGCAGTTCAAACAGCTACCAATTCCAGAATCAAAGCAGGATGTCTAGAGAATGCTAGGAGTTGTGGGTCATCTCCAAAAATTTGATCCTTACCAATCAGAGGAAGCAGCGTGGATGAGAAAACTATTGAAAAAAATATATTCATTTAAAATGGGATCCTGATGTGCACAGAAAATGACTGAAAAAAGTTAACTTTGATCCTGCTCATAAAACGCAAATCACTCTTCAGAGTGACGCACCTATGGCTTAGGTGCATGATGGTCAGCCGATGCAATATGCATCCCGAGCCCTATCAGAACCTAAAATAATAATAACATAATAAAAATAATGATATGATAATAATAATAATAATAATAAGATGATGAGCTGTCCGTGCAAAACGGAGTGATTTTCAGAGCAAGCAGAGCCATTATTCCAAAACAAATACAAAACCATTTCTTGCAGAAAATATATGCAAGTCATGTTAGCATTCAGGGATGCATTAAAAGAGGAAGAGAAGTAGCATACTGGCTGAAGATGAATGCTGACCTTGAAAATTTTGTAGAAGACTGCCACACATGCCAAGAATTTCGCAGGAGTCAGCAGAGTGGAGAAGAAGGATACCTGGCACTATTGGAGCTGTGACATACTCCATCAAAAATTCTTGGCAGTTCACCAACCCAGAGACTGTTCTCAAGAAAACAAGAACACAGCTGCCTACAACCAGATTCATACCGAAACCCTCAGTCAAGCAAGTTGCAGATGAACTTCATGCTAGAAAGAAAAACAGGCAAGATACTACAACCGTAGAACTGTAGAACTTACAAACTTGAAGCCTGGACAAATTGTTCGGTTTCGACCTCCTCACTCCAAAAGATGGGTAGAGGCCCAAGCTGAAAAACAAGTGGACATTAGGTCATAGAACACACACATTGAAGATGGACACAGATTCAGGCAAAATCGGCGTGGCATCTGAGAAACGAGAGAGGAAACAAGCCAGTGTCTGAACCACAACCAGTCAAAAGAACAATCATATTCTATCCCATCAACAGAAAGTCATATCTGCTTGCCTATTCATCAGAAGGAAGTAGCAAATCAGACAATGCTGCACTGGATGGGGATCCGTCCAGACAGAGAATAAACATGCCCACAGACAGCCTACGTCAGCAGCAGATGCAACAACAGATAGACCTAGAGTAGAGACAAATCTGAGAAACAGAAATGTGGCTCCTTAACCACCTAGGATGGTGGCTGGCTACCATGATCATGACCATGGCAATGGCCCAGGACGACAAATGAACATGCAGCTTAATCAAGAGAATGTTGCTGAACAAATACCACAACATTTAAAACCAAGACGCACTCGATGCCGACGCAACGTGAAAACATCTGCCTACCTGAAAGACTACGTTTAGTCGACTAAAAACAATTGAAAACAAATACTGTGTTGAAATGTATTTAACTTACCTTCGTTTCCTTTCTTCTTCTTCTTTTTCCCTTAAGCGACCAACATCAACTTTTTGATGGCTACTGTCACTTTTGGGATGAAGCATGCAAAATAAATAAATAAATAAACATAATAAAATAAAACAAAATATTCCTGTAAATTAATCCACAGCAGCTTCAG
>CM031621.1:10607715-10618980 GCA_018398815.1 Conus ventricosus
TGCATGCCAGTGCGACGAAGAAGGAGACCTCATCCTCCTGCTGATGCCAAGCAAACAGTACCACCCAGAATGCTCAACATTCTCTAGTGGAATGCAGAAGGGGTGCATAAAAAAGAAACTTGGCTCAGCAGAAAGGATGCATCAAGAAGATATCGATATCGCATGTGTCCAAGAGACACATTTGACCGTAAACCATCGCTTTCAAGTGAGGGGTTACGAGACCATCAGGTTGGACTGTGATGAAAGAAGCAAAGGAGGGTGCTTATCCTGGTGCGGAATTCCATCGCCGCACAAGAACTCAAGATTAACACCAATCAACAGGCAGAGATCCAAGGGGTTGATATTGTCCTTAAGAACGCAACATCAGGATCTACAATGCCTATTGCCCTCAAGATCGTGATCTTTCCCTCACATACATGAACATCCCAGACAACAACTGCGTGGTGGTGGGTGATTTTAACAGTCACTCAGAGAGATGGGCTATGAGGAGACGGACAAGAGAGGCGAAGAAGTTGAGGATTGGGAGATTGACACACATCTTCATCTCATCAACCAAGAAGATAATGAACCCACCTTCTACTCTAGACGCTGGATGACCACATCAACACCAGATCTAGCGTTCGCCACCAACGACCTGTTCGTCAGGACCACAAGAACAGTCCTCAATCAGCTTGGAGGAAGTGACCACAAGCCCGTCAAACTCTCTATCAACCTCAACTTACAGTGTCCACAAGCAAAATGTTTTTCCCGCTGGAATTATAGAAAGGCGGACTGGACTCTCTTCGAGATCCTCACAGATACATACACAAAGCCAATCAACATCAGGCAGAAGGACTCAAACAAGATGGTTCGAGACTTCACAAAGGCCGTCTTGAAAGCTGCTACAGAATCCATCCCAAGAGGAGCACGTAGAGACTACAAGCCCTACTGGATGGAGGAACTCCAGAATCTGGAAGATGTCGTTACAAAAGCCAGGGACAGAGCAGAAAAGCAGCCATCACTGGAGAATAACATAGCACTGAAGGAAGTAACTGCCAGATACAAGCTGTCCTGCGCACAAGCTGCAAGAAAAAGCTGGCAAGAGAAAACTGAAAGCCTAAATCTCGACAGGGATGGCAGCAAGCTGTGGAAACTGGCTAGAACCCTCTGTAATGAAACAACAAGTCACACCACTATAACAATACAAGAGAATGGAAATTATCTCTCTGGAAAGAAAGCAGCAGACCACTTCATAGACGTCTATGAAAACATCATCAATCTGGAAGTCCCTCCTGAACATAGAGCTGCAGTGCACAGGGCCCAAGGTGAACTTCATGAGGAAGAGCCCCAAGAGGAAGTCATGATCACAGCTTTCACAGAGAAAGAGCTGGAGGAAGCGTTGCAGAGCCTCAGTCTGAAGAAGTCACCTGGACCAGACGGAATCACAAATGAAATGATTCTGCATCTTGGGATGAAGAGCAAGGCATCCTTCTAAAAATCTTTAACTCCAGCTGGAAGACAGGATCAGTACCACAGTGTTGGAGGGAAGCAGACATGATCCCCATTCACAAAAAGGGAAAGGACAAGTCGAAGGCTGACAGCTACAGACCCATCAGCCTTACAAGCTGCTTAGGAAAGCTGATGGAGAGACTTGTCAACACAAGGCTTGTCTGGCACCTTGAGGAGCATCAGCTGCTGAGCTCTGAATAGGCAGGCTTCCGCCAACACAGATCAACAGAAGACCAGATCACATTCATCACGCAAAGCATTGAGGACGCTTTCCAAGAAAAGAAGAACACGCTTGCTGTCTGGATTGACATGGAGAAGGCGTTCGACAAAGTCTGGAAGGACGGACTTAGGCTCAAACTACGGCGATGTGGTGTGGCTGGGAGGATGTACACCTGGATCAGCCAGTACCTACACAGCCGCCAAGCCCGAGTCAAGATTCAGGGCCAGAAAAGCAAGAAGAAGGTGCTGAGACAGGGAGTACCACAAGGAGGAGTCCTTTCGCCAACGCTGTTCCTCATCTTCATAGATGACATCGTCAGAGAACTGCCAAAAGGGTCAGAGGAGCGATCTACGCAGATGATCTGGTGCTTTGGTGCTCTGAAGAGTACACCACCACAGCACAGGTACGCCTCCAGACTGCGCTCAACAAGATCAGCGACTGGACCAAGGAATGGCTTGTCTCTGTCAGCTCAAGCAAAACAACCTACACAGTCTTCAGCCTATCCAGCAAGAAGCAAGAGGCGAAGCTGACACTGAACAACCAAAGGCTTGTAGAGGAACCCACACCTACCTACCTGGGAGTGACCTTTGACCGCAGGCTCACTTGGAAACAGCAGATCACCAGATGCTGTAGCAAGGCCAAGTTGAGACTGGCGATCATGAGGAAACTTGCGGGGACGGACTGGGGGCTGACGAACATATCCTGAAGAGACTCTATACAGGGAGAGTCCGACCTGTAGTTGAGTACGGGACGTCAGCATGGGCATCAGCTGCAAAGTCTAACCTCGACCATCTCAATAAGATACAGAACCAAGCTCAGCGTGTCATAACTGGCGCCATGAGATCCACCCCAATCCTGAAGATGGAAGAGACCACTGGGCTACAGTAATTGGAGGACAGAAGGGACACAAAGATCCTCATCCAAGCAGCAAAATTCAAACGCCTTGAAAACCATCCAATGAACAACAGAATGAGCAGACCCACCAAGAGCCGGTTGAAAAGAGGCAGCTTCATCCACCAGTCAAGACGCCTTGAAAGACAAACTCCAGTCTTGATGGAACATGAAGCAAAGCCTATCCCGGCAAATGTCACCCACCCATCTTGGAAGAGGCAGGTGTTCCCAACAGTCGTCACCAGCATTCCCGGAGTGGAGAAGAGAGGAATACAGTCAGACACCCAAAGGAAGGCTCTGGCCATGGAGTACATCTGCAGCCAGTATCCCCAGGAAGACTGGACCCATGTCTTCACAGATGGCTCTGCCACAGAGGCAACGAGGGATGGTGGAGCTGGAATCTTCCTCCGATACAAAGACGGAGATGAAGAAATTGCAATTCCAACAGGAAAATACTCCACCAACTTCCGAGCTGAGCGGAAGCCCTCTGTGAGGCAGCCACAACAGTCTTGCAGAACTCCAAAAGAACAACGGGGCAGGTGGTGGTGTTCTCTGACGCTCTCTCCATGCTCCAAGCCCTCAAGAACTCCCGCTGCAAAGAACAGAACCATCTCACTTCAGCCCTTGTTGCCCTGAGTGCCAGAGTGGAGAAAGTGGTGATACAATGGGTACCAGCACACTGTGGCATCAGAGGCAATGAAAAAGCGGACATTCTGGCAAAAGACGGTGCACAGAAGGAGCAGGCCAACAACCTGGTGTCATACGATGAAATTAGGACAACCATCAAGGCACAACAAAGAATAAAATGGCGCCTCCTGCAGCCCAAATACAACCCAGAAGACAAATACCATTTGCTGGACGACGGGAACAGGTCAAGATCTTCCGCCTGAGGACTGGACACAATCGCCTGCTCCACCACATGCACACAAAATTTGGCATTGGACAGAGTGGAGAGTGCCCTTGTGGTGAGGGACCAATGACAACTGACCACATCCTTCAAGTCTGTACGACGTATGCAGCATCCAGGAGAAAGTACTGGCCAACACTGACAGCAGTGGAAGCCAAGCTGTACGGCACCCTGGAGGAGCTGCGACGGACGGCAGCTTTCATCGAGGACACCGGGCTGCTCATCTAACGGGATGGCGAACGAGGAAGAAGAAGAAGCTGGTGCACACCTGGCCCTGGATGTCTGTACAAAGCCAGCCTAGTGTCCAGTTCTGGATGTGACACGCAAAAACAAGCCGTGCAGTCAAACTACAGCTGGCTTGGCGAACAGCTTCTGAGAAGATGGACTCAGACATGGCGAAGTATCTATAAAGGCATGCATACATCGACACTGTACTGGAGAGCACACACTGAGACAGATCAGAGAAGATATCAACATAGCCCACACATTAAGGCATGCCAGAGAAGATATCAACATAGCCCACACATTAAGGCATGCTCAGAGAAGATATCAACATAGCCCACACATTGAGGCATACTCAAAGAAGATATCAACATAGCTGCACGTTGCGACATACTCAGAGAAGATGTCAACATAGCCCACACATTGAGGCACACTCAGAGAGGCTGTCAACATAGCCTACCATCTTGTCAATAGTGCTACAAGCTGAAGAACTTTTGAGGCAGGTCCTTAAGTTTGCTGCTCCAGCGTGGGACCCCCAGCTGTAGTAGCCTATCTGGCAGACAGTCAGGGAATGGTCCAACATGGCCAGTTCTGCTCGATCAACCCTGCATGACTTCTGCGCCACCAGTCAATTCCAGGGTGTGGCCTTGATCCTCTCATGAGTTACAGTGCATTGTATGCGCAGCAACCATGATGTACAAAAATTAAAACAAAAAAATAGCGAGTGGTCTAGTTGAGGCTGCATCAAGCAGAGCATCTTCATCCTGGCCAGAAGAAAAGCTGAACAGATGCCTCTCATGCTGGGAACTCCTCGTCCCACACTACAGCACTCACGGCAACTCTCACGTCCACTCCTCAGTCTTCTTCTGACACCGTTGGAACAGCATGGTCAGCGACCTTGTTCTGTTCGCCGTCCACGGTGGGAGGGGGGAGGGGGGTAAGCAGGGAGGTGACTGAACAACTGGGCCCTGGCTGAACGCTGCTACTGAATGACGCAGCACACCATGTTACACTCCCCTTGTGTGACTGCACTTTTACCGTGTTTTCCTGTGTGTGTGTGTGTGTGTGTGCGCGCGCGCGCATGCGCGTTGGTGTCTCAAGTAAATGTGAAGTAAAGGCGATGACTGGCCTCTGTTTGGCTGAGCAAACCTCCAGGTGAGATGCGTTGAAAAAAAATGAGAGGGGGGAAATGATGAGAATTATAGAGATTAAAATTCTTTAGAGTGAAGATACTTACTACAAATATTTTCAATGATTGATTTTTTTCTTTTTCCTTTACAAATTTATTCCCAGAATAGAATAGCAGTGAGTAGTCTATATTTTTGTTGTTGTTGAGAGGGCCACAGACACAGTCAGTTTTCTGGAGGCTGACCAGAGGTAACAGAGATTGAAAAGGTTTTTGTAGCTGGCTGAGGCTGAAACAAGGAAACAAAACTGTTACAGGTCTGTGAGAACCAGGAAACTCTGTGTGCATATGGACTTTTCTGTGCGACACTGTTGATGCCAAACTTGAAAAGGAAAGGTGTTTTTGAATCTGTGAGGACATGTTCATGTTAATTTAAATGGAAAATGTGTTTGTGTGACTATATGAGGTCACAGGTTTCGATTCTTTGAGGACACATTCATATGTCAAATGGAACACATGTTTGTGTGATTATATGAGGTCATAGTTTTTGATTCTGTGAGGACGCATTCATGTGTTAAATGGAACATGTTTGTGTGATTATATGAGTGGAAATAATCTGATGTCAGTGATGTGAAAAGTTTAATTATTAATTAAAAGGGGGAGTTCTCTTTTGTTTATTTTCCCCGACTAGTTGTTTGTTGATGTTGTGTGACAGCAAATCTTTCTCTCACACACACACATACACACTCTCTCTCTCTCACACAAACACACATGTACATGCACACACGCTTGTACACATCAAATGTGTATGCTAAGATGCTCTGAAAGTAGCATGCACATACACTGAGATGCAGAGAGAGAGAGAGCGAGAGACAGAGAGAGAGAGAGGCACGTACAGATTCATGTAGAGAGAGAGAGAGAGAGAGAGAGAGTGGGGGGGGGGGGAGGTTAGAACCATTACAAATAATTTGGGTGGCTATTTGGCATGCGTTTATAAACATGAATCTTGTGTTTGATGAATTCAAGTAACTTCCCTTTCATTCTTTTTCAATCTTCATGCATAGGCTTTTTTGTTCTTTCTTTCTCTACGTCGCTGCCTTCTGGGCCTACTTCCCTTTTCTGTCTTTTGCTGGCGTCTTTGGGAGTCTCATGTTGGATTGTGATGTTCTCCCTGCCATGGCCAGTGTTGGGGAATACCACAAAGTTACTGATGTTTTATGTTAGATTGCATGATGATATGTGAGAATCGCAGTAGACACCATGGTGATCTGTCAAAATCGCAGTAGATACCATGGTGACCTGCCAGAATTGTAGCAGATACATGGAGATCTGTCAAAATGGCAGCAGATACCATGGTGATCTGTCAGAATTGTAGCAGATACATGGAGATCTGTCAAAATGGCAGCAGATACATGGTGATCTGTCAAGATCGCAGCAGATACCATGGTGATATGTCAGAATCGCAGCAGATACCATGGTGATCTGTGAGAATCGCAGCATATACCATGGTGATCTGTGAGAATCGCAGCAGATACCATGGTGATATGTCAGAATCGCAGCAGATACCATGGTGATCTGTGAGAATCGCAGTAGATACCATGGTGATCTGTGAGAATCGCAGTAGATACCATGGTGATATGTCAGAATCGCAACCAACACCATGATGACTGAACAGAGATGCAAGTCAACACTAGACAGGGATAAAGAAACAGTTCTGTTCATAGTCCAAAACTCAAAGATTCTCATTGCTGTCAGTGAAGAATTCAGTACTTCAAGTTACATTTTAATGCTCTTTTTTTAAATGCCTTCACTTTTCGCATGTGTATTTCTCCCCTTTTCCGTTTTACCCATCCCCTCCAGTTGTTGTTGTTGTTGTTGTTGTTACAAATTCAGGCGTTAAGTTATGTTCATTGTGACCATTGGTTTGTTTACTAGTGTTCTTACCCCCATAATCTTCTCATTGTCATTGCATCTTTGTTGTTGTTGTTGTTGTTGTTGTTGTTGTTGTTTTGTCCGTTTATTCCTATCCTGCCATGAAAAAGGCCAGAGTTGAGTCTCGATACTTTCATATTTGTAATGTTCATTTGGTGGCCAGCATTTCAAGTTATTTTCATTAGTATGACGTAGACTCCTAGCAGAGAAAATTCTGTGCTCCTAGCAGACTCAGGCTAGTCTGCCCTTATAGTCCTGGTTCTTCGGAAATCAGTTTGAGATGAACATTTCTCCCTTCTGAGTATCATGGGCTTTCCTGCAGATATAGGCCTACTAGGTCGCCTGCATCGTTCCTCTGCTACAATGGTTTTCCGCACCATACATTTCAGTAGGTAGAGTACTTGGTAGAGCACCGGGCTCACAGTCAAATGTGGAGCTGAAGTTAGAATCATGCTCTTGCCTTCACACACACACAAAATCATTTTTGCAACTTAATGTAGTTCTGGTAGTGTTGTGTAGTGTAACACAGGACCCATTCAATTCCAGCAATTTGTATCATAAATGTATGAAGGAATCAAGACTAATCTATAAACATGGTGGCGTGTAAATGCTTTGAAAAGGCTTCAATACTCAAACCGGAGTCCCCCTCCCCCCCATCCCCATTTGGATTGCTTCCCCTTTCCTCATCCCTCCACCCATAGGCTAACCTACAGTTTCAATGGAGTTCATGGCGATAACAATGAATTCTCTGTAAATCAGTTCTCTGTAATTGAGGTCAGAAACAAGAAGGAATAAAAAGTGGTGGAGGGTGCCTCACGGGAAAAAGTGACATCCAAGTTTTATCCTTGCTTGCACTGTGGGCATTTGAATGGGCCAGCTTTACTGTAGCTGAGGCCAGGGTAAACTAATGCAAACAGTTTGTCATGTATTACGGACCGTTTGGTTGTACGAGTTCATCAAATTAACATTGGGCAGGCTTGGCTTTAAAAATCAAGAGGCAAACTTTGTTTATGACATTTACTGGAACTAGCAAACATTTGACAGAAACCTTGCAATCTATGTGTTTCACTGCAAACGTACATGCTCAAACATGAATGAATCTGAGGAAGATACCATCACCACGACATACAATGACGTAAGAGAAACACTGACTACCTACAAACAACTCCACTCAGGCTTCTGCCTGAGGAAACCGACTACCCTGGGTGCCTCAGCCCAACCTCAGATACAAGACACCAACCAAGCCTGCCAGCTGACAAGTCTGCCAGACAACCGACTCTGTGTGCTGCAGCTTGCTGCAGCTAACAACTTGTCCCTAAAAGCATTTGCTGTGAGGACGTTAAACTCAACTTACAACGCCCGAGATGACGGGTAGTTAGTCCTAACATCTGCAATTCCAAGAGCGTACAAGTGCCCGAGATGACATAGGATGGCTCTGGCCTCGGTGCATTTCGAGAAGTCTGTATAGTTAGTTTCCCACCAGGAATACCAAAGTCTGTGCCTGAGATGACACTGTATATGAAGCGCTGTTAGCCTGAAATGACTTATTCCGTCTTATTGGTGTTAATGCCTGTTTTTCAGTCCTAACATGACGCATTTCTGGAGCCGTGGAAGTACAAAGGGAAGAAACTCTACTTTCTTCCCACTGCATTTTCTTTGACTGGTCGTTGTCCCTTGGTTCCTGAACGTAACATCATCGGCTTGTCTTCACCTTCTCTCTCTCAAGTTGTGTTTTAACCTGAATCTCTTTATTTCTCTGTCTCAGGATAAAAACTACTGAACTGATTTTCACAAAACTGGATGGAAAACTGAATAAGTCCTATGGATGAATGTCTTAGAATTTGGTACTGATCGACAGTGCAGATCATCGGTTTCCTTTGTATAGTCTGCACTAACGACTTAGCCATTGTCAAGTTAGCAGTACCTAAGATGCTAAACCATTCACAGTCATGCTAAATGTATTGTCGCTGTCACTCTAGTCAAAGCGAAAAGAAAAAGATCCAACTTACTTGGATGGCAACGCAAATGGTGGCAGCAGGAAAGAAAAGTATGCTGTTGGAATGCAGAGTCTTTAACACTGAAATCTTCCTAACAGCCACACTGGTAATGGAAAGTAGACAGATTCCTTGATGGGCAGATCAGTAATTAAAGAACAGTGGTGGACAGACAGAGTGGAGCTGATCAGTAGTCAAAAGGTGAAGGATTTTAAGCTTAGAGGCGGGGATGAGCAACAGCTTCAAGGCATCGGGGAATCTTGGCCCCCTAGAGCAGAAGCTTTTCTCCACCAGACTTTTACACTATTGCAAGTTTAGCAGTCTGCTAAAGCCACCCTACGTTAAAATTCTTGGTTCTTGACGCCTGCAGTCTTGTCAATGTTCTGGGCAATACTTTTTCTCATAGCCTCTGAAACATTTTGAGCCCAGAATTTCTTTCTTCCAGGTCTGGAGGAGCTGTCAGAACCCTTGACAAATCAAACTGGAATACAATAATGGACTGAATTCTGAACTTGAAACCTGATGTTCTTATTCTTACATGTCCCCCCCAAATTTTCTCTGCAGAATTATGCCAATCTCAAGAACAGCCCAGGAGACCTTTAAAAAGCCTGAATTTACGAGAAAACTGAAAACCTCATGTCTGGAAAAGGAAATGTACTTTATCAGTGAAATATCACTGACTGTATTTAAATACAAACAAAACAGCATGTTCGTCAACAATCATTTCACATCACATTGCACTGTAGAAAAGGAAATGTACCTTATCAGTGAAATATCACTGACTGTATTTAAATTAAATACAATCAAAACAGCATGTTTGTCAACAATCATTTCACATCACATTGCACTGTAGAAACAATACTTCTGAACCCCATCCCAATGTGCCTCAATTCTAGCCCGCCATCACAGACATACTGACAGGAATGTCATGATAAATGCATTAAAAGGAATATCACTGAAATACATCCAGATTAATATTACGAACAATCATTCAGTGGAATATCATGGATGCCTATTAAAGGCAATTTTGTGGACATGTATATACAGAAAAGAATATTATGGATACACATTCAAAGGAATATTACGGACATATCTGAAAGATTATTAAGGACACTTTCAAAAGGAATATCATGGAAACACATTCAAAAAAACAATAACAATACTTAAAGCAATATTAGGGTCTCATATTCAAAGGAAATGATATGGACAGACATTCAAAGGAACATTATGGGCATACACTTAAAGAAATTTTAGGGACACATTCAAAGGCATGTTATTGGCTTGCATTCAAAGGAACATTAGGACACATTCAAAGGCATGTTCTTGGCTTGCATTCAAAGGAACATTAGGACACATTCAAAGGAATGTTATGGCACATGTTCAAAGGAATATTATGAACACACATTCAAAAGATGTGATCACCAGAGCACTCTACCCAAAAACCTATATTAGTGTACTTTTCAACTAAAATGTGTGTACACCTCTTCCAAATTTCTGTACACATGGCAGAGGGTAGACAGTTGAGGGATATCTGACTTCACAGTGCTTTACAGTGAAAAAGGTTTCTCCCAATACAAAGTCCTTTCAAAACTGATCCATCAGCAGACACTGGCACAAGTTCAGGCTCTCTAAATTCTTCTTTTTTTTTTCTCAGTCTGTGGTCCCTGCAACCCAACGTCATCGAGACGTGAAGTCGTGAGCACAAGCTCGCAAGAGTTGTCGCTCTCTAATCATTGCGCACGCACACAACAGTTACACACCATAAGTGCAATTACCACTCAAGAACTTCATCTTGAGATTTGTTTTTTTTTTCTACCTTTTTGTTTTCAGTTTGTGGTATTCATTGTATTTTCACCAAACATGTGTACAAAAATAAAATGGCAACATCATAAGGGTAAACAGGTCTGACACACATTCAAAGAAACATGACACACATTCAAAGAAACATGACACACATTCAAAGAAACATGACACACATTCACAGAAACATGACACGCATTCAAAGAAACATGACACACATTCAAAGAAACATGACACACATTCAAAGAAACATGACACGCATTCAAAAGAAAATACTATCAAGTATTATTAACATCCAAAGAACACCCAAAACCACTTTAGCAAGCAATAAATCATCTTGATAATAATAAAACTTCATTGAAACTCAACAATGATCAAAGATACTTCCGCTTAACCATTTAACACTCGCTTCTCCACAATTCCTGATACAGTTGTTGCAAATGACCATTCAAGCTCGAATGAATTTAAAGGACCCCAAGAATCTTGTTGTGACAAAAACAAAACAAAACAAAAAAATCATACCTGAATACACATTCCAACCATAACCGTATATATGGGGTGTATCAGTACCTACGTACTCCATCACAAATATTCAGGAACCTGCCGAGTAGATGATATAGATGGCAAAATTCAAACGCTTTACTCAGTAACAAACACCTTTAATTTGTGAAAGGCATAAACAAGT
>CM031621.1:10619980-10634980 GCA_018398815.1 Conus ventricosus
TCTGAGTGTCATGCCAGCTGTAAGGCGTCACCCTTTCTCTTTTTTTTCTGGGTGATGAGAGCACCAGCTTCCAGACACAGTCTGGCAGCTCCTCTCTCCCCACTGTTCACAGCAAGGTGAAGGAGGGAGTCACCATCTTTGTCTGTCTCACTCACCACCCTGTCTGACAGCAGTCGGAACACCAGGTACCAGAGATGTCTGTCCTTGACCTGCAGCTGCAGTCTGTCACCGGTCACTTGAACTGTGAGGAGATCAGGGGGATGGGAAGGGATGGATCAAGGAGATACAATAGTCTCCCTTGAACAGACTCTGCCCCATGAAATAACTGCAACTGGTTTTGAACTTCTTGAGTCAAACACTGGGCAGGAAACGGAAAACCCATGATGCTGTCTGGGTGTTTGAACAGTTGTGCAGTTACCATTTCAGACAGGACTGACTGAAGTCTGCTCTGGGAGGTCTGTGTCACATGATCAAAGAGGGAACAAGCCATCAGCACCACAGCTGACAGTTGTCTGACTGTCTCCACCCTGGCCAGACACCAGTGGGTCAGACTGGGAGATGGAAGGAAGGCTGACCAGTAGACCAGTGGTAGATGATGCACAGGATCCACAGCACTCAACAGCTGCTTCATCCTCTTCCTGTCCTCCAAACAATACTCTTCCAGTTCCTGCAGAAAGACAGAACACTGCAGACAAGGATGCTGAGAGATGCCTTGAAGGTTACCTTCAATGATGTCTGTATAGATCCTCTCCACCAATGCCCGGCGATCCACTGTGCAGCATTCGGGGTCTGACGAGCAGCTTGGAACTGCTCCAACAGTGACACACTGATTACAGGACAGACCCGCAGACACTGTCTGTTCTGTCACTGTTAGCTGCACAAACTTCACAAGGAATGGGATGTCACACACTTTCAACAGTGTGGGCAGACGGAAGAAACGACCCAGAGCCAGCCCAGCAGCCTCGTAGAGCACCCGACTTTTAAATGTCCCTCGGAACAATATGGTTCCCTGCAGGATGTCTGCATACCTTGTCAGAGTATCGTTATCAATGTTAGGCAACCCAAGCTTCTGCAGATTTGATGCAGCTTCTGACAGATTGTGCAGGAAGTGAGACACTCCCTTCATAGTCAGCACTAACACTGCAACAAAAATGGTTCCATAGGTTTTGTCCAGAACCATCTCTTTGAACAGCAGAGCATGAGCCTTAGCTGGTATTAAAAATACAGAAATGGGATTTTCTGAAAACCACCAGGTCTTTATCATATAAGCACAGCACCAAGGAAAAACAGGACCACTCTCATCATTGTCTACAACTGTCTTCACTATCTGACACTGCCTGTCACTCTCAAGAGAAAGTTTGTCCAGATGGAAATTCAACAAGCGCTTCCTGACATCTGTTGGCAGAGATTTTGTCAACTTCACAATGGCACTATCATCTTTCAGAGGACTGTCCAAGTGACTTTCCAACTGCTGGAGTTCATGCAGTATGTGTGGGTACACAGTGATCACCAGCCTGCACCCTCCATGTCTGATCATCTCCAGCACAGTGTTCAGATTCTTCTTCCAGTAACTGTGCTGCTGACTGTCGAGACAAACAATGCCAAAATTCTCATCCAGCACCACAATGCAGCGCTCCTGTTCCCCCACCTTGGATTTCCACATGATTACATGATCCAGGATGTAAACTGAAAACCCTTCTTCTCTGCTGCGTCTGGAAAGAGCTGAGGCCAAGGTGGTCTTCCCACAGCCAGGGGGTCCACACAGCACCACCAGTCCTCTGTTGTGAAGTATCTCGTCTGCTTCCTCTAGGGCTGGTGTTGATACATAGTCACCGACATCCTTGTCCACTGTGAGATTGCTGGCTCCTGAAAATGGACTTCAGGCTGTTAGAAGTATACATACAATCTATGGAATGTTTGGAAAGATGGACAGTGGTTTCAACTCAAATAAGTATAGAAGCACAGCTACAGGCTGATTCCAAACATGAAACTACTGCAAAATCCCTGCAAGTTGATACACAATGAAAGGTACTGATCTGGAATAAGAAAACTTCCACAGTTGTAGCAAAAATCATTGTTTGGAATTTAATTCTGGTAGAACACAGTTTGTGAATATAAAAGGACATAGCTGCATTGCAATTTCTTTGAGACAAGTCAAGAAAAAACAAAGAATGAATTTTTGTTCCATATGTTCCAGATATTTATCATCAACCGTCTAGACTGCATAATAAATTGAAGGATTAATCATCAGATTGATTATGAAAAACAAAAACAAACAAACAAAACGCATGCTGCATCAAAATATCAAAACAGAAGCAAAAGCTCACATACCTGAACAAGATCTAAAAGCAATACACAAAAGGGAAATGTAATTGTTCAAGGAATTCTATTCACAACCACCCTTCTGTTCCATTTCAGGTTTCAGGGAATATGAACAAAGAAGGCTAGTAAACAACTCTATACTTCCCCCATTGAAATATTTCAGATGCTAGAATTGGCAAAATCTTTTCCATCTAGATTTCCATATATCACTGAATTGGAATTAGCATTATCAACTGTATAACAATCCCCTCTCCTCCCCCTTGGAATAAAAAAAGATCCTAGATCCTTGTAAATAACAGCATCAAACCATTCCTGCATTCCATAGATCCTTCCTTGTCAATCACAACATCAAACCATTCCTGCATCCCACAGATCCTTCCTTGTCAATCACAACATCAAACCATTCCTGCATCCCATAGATCCTTGTCAATCACATCAAGCCATTCCAGCGTCCGACAGATCCTTGTGAATCACATCATCAAAACATTCCTGCATCCTATGGATCCTTAGTTTCTAACCCCTATACCACAGATCATGCCTTGTTTCTAACCCCTGTTACACAAATCATGTTTGTTTCCAACCCCTATAACGCAAATCATACCTTGTTTCTAACCCCTGTTACACAAATCATGTTTGTTTCTAACTCCTGTTATACAAATTAGGCATTGTTTTTGGATTTTTTCAACCAGTGTTGTTTTTACACTCTGTCAGACCAGTCTTACACCTTGTTTTCAGCCTCTGTCAAACAAGTGTTGACTTTGTCAGACCAGTATCATGCCTTGTTTATAGTCTCTGTCAGACCAGTATTACACCTTGTTTTTTAGCTTCTATCAGACCAGTATTATGCCTTGTTTTTAGCTTCTATCAGACCAGTATTACGCCTTGTTTATAGCTTCTGTCAGGCCAGTATTATGCCTTGTTTTTAGCTTCTGACAGACCAGTATTATGCCTTGTTTTTAGCTTCTGTCAGACCAGTATTACGCCTTGTTTATAGCTTCTGTCAGACCAGTATTATGCCTTGTTTTTAGCTTCTATCAGACCAGTATTACCCCTTGTTTATAGCTTCTGTCAGACCAGTATTATGCCTTGTTTTTACCTTCTGACAGACCAGTATTACGCCTTGTTTTTAGCTTCCATCAGACCATATTATGCCTTGTTTTAGTTTCTGTCAGACCAGTATTATGCTTTGTTTTTTACCTTCTGTCAGACCAATATTACCCTCGTTTTTAGTTTCTGTCAGACCAGTATTATGCCTTGTTTTTACCTTCTGTCAGACCAATATTACCCCTCGTTTTTAGTTTCGTCAGACCAGTATTATGCCTGTTTTTTACCTTCTGTCAGACCAGTATTACACCTTGTTTTTAGTTTCTGTCAGACCAGTATTATGCCTTGTTTTTAGCTTCTGACAGACCAGTATTACGCCTTGTTTTTAGCTTCTATCAGACCAATATTACACCTTGTTTTTTGCTTCTGACAGACCAATATTACACCTTGTTTTTTAGCTTCTATCAGACCAGTAATTATGCCTTGTTTTTACCTTCTGTCAGACCAATATTACCCCTCGTTTTTAGTTTCTGTCAGACCAGTATTATGCCTTGTTTTTACCTTCTATCAGACCAGTGTCATGCCTTGTTTTTAGTTTCTGTCAGATCAGTTTTACGCCTTGTTTTTAGTTTCTGTCAGACCAATATTACACCTTGTTTTTAGTTTCTGTCAGACCAATATTACACCTTGTTTTTAGTTTCTGTCAGACCAATATTACACATTGTTTTTAGTTTCTGTCAGACCAGTTTTACGCCTTGTTTTTAGCTTCTGTCAGACCAGTATTACACCTTGTTTTTAAACCTACAGCAGACCTGGATTACGCCTCGTTTTATCCTGCGTTAGAGAGCGTTAGAACTTATTTCAACCTTGGTCAGACCAGTCTGTATCATTCTGCATCTCCCTCAGTAAGCCTTACCTTCTACAACAGACATTCTGCATCTCCCTCAGTAAGCCTTACCTTCTAGAACAGACATTCTGCATCTCTCTCGGTAAACCTTACCTTCTACAACAGACATTCTGCAAATCGCTCAGTAAGCTTTACCTTCTACAACAGACATTCTGCATCTCTCTCAGTAAACCTTACCTTCTACAACAGACATTCTGCATGTCTCTCAGTAAGCTTTACCTTCTACAACAGACATTCTGCATCTCTCTCAGTAAGCCTTACCTTCTACAACAGAAAATTCTGCATGTCTCTCAGTAAACCTTACCTTCTAGAACAGACATTCTGCATCTCTCTCAGTAAACCTTACCTTCTACAACAGACATTCTGCAAATCGCTCAGTAAGCTTTACCTTCTACAACAGACATTCTGCATGTCTCTCAGTAAACCTTACCTTCTACAACAGACATTCTGCATATCTCTCAGTAAGCTTTACCTTCTACAACAGACATTCTGAGTATCTCTCAGTAAGCCTTACCTTCTACAACAGACATTCTGCATGTCTCTCAGTAAACCTTACCTTCTAGAACAGACATTCTGCATGTCTCTCAGTAAACCTTACCTTCTACAACAGACATTCTGCATCTCTCTCAGTAAACCTTTCCTTCTAGAACAGACATTCTGCATCTCTCTCAGTAAGCCTTACCTTCTACAACAGACATTCTGCAAATCGCTCAGTAAGCTTTACCTTCTACAACAGACATTCTGCATCTCTCTCAGTAAACCTTACCTTCTACAACAGACATTCTGCATGTCTCTCAGTAAGCTTTACCTTCTACAACAGACATTCTGCATCTCTCTCAGTAAGCCTTACCTTCTACAACAGACATTCTGCATGTCTCTCAGTAAACCTTACCTTCTAGAACAGACATTCTGCATCTCTCTCAGTAAACCTTACCTTCTACAACAGACATTCTGCAAATCGCCCCAGTAAGCTTTACCTTCTACAACAGACATTCTGCATGTCTCTCAGTAAACCTTACCTTCTACAACAGACATTCTGCATATCTCTCAGTAAGCTTTACCTTCTACAACAGACATTCTGAGTATCTCTCAGTAAGCCTTACCTTCTACAACAGACATTCTGCATGTCTCTCAGTAAACCTTTCCTTCTAGAGCAGACATTCTGCATCTCTCTCAGTAAGCCTTACCTTCTACAACAGACATTCTGCATGTCTCTCAGTTAAACCTTACCTTCTAGAACAGACATTCTGATTATCTCTCTCAGTAAGCCTTTCCTTCTACAACAGACATTCTGATTATCTCTCTCAGTAAGCCTGACTTTCTAGAACAGACATTCTGCATATCTCTCAGAAAACCTTACCTTCTAGAACAGACATTCTGCAAATCTGTTAGTAAGCCTTACCTTCTAGAACAGACATTCTGCAAATCTCTCAGTAAGCTTTACCTTCTAGAACAGACATTCTGCAAATCTGTCAGTAAGCCTTACCTTCTAGAACAGACATTCTGCATGTCTCTCAGTAAACCTTACCTTCTAGAACAGACATTCTGCAAATCTCTCAGTAAGCCTTACCTTCTACAACAGACATTCTGCATGTCTCTCAGTAAGCTTACCTTCTACAACAGACATTCTGCAAATCTCTCAGTAAGCCTTACCTTCTACAACAAACATTCTGCATGTCTCTCAGTAAACCTTACCTTCTACAACAGACATTCTGCAAATCTCTCAGTAAGCCTTACCTTCTACAACAGACATTCTGCATATCTCTCAGTAAGCCTTACCTTCTACAATAGACATTCTGATTATCTCTCAGTAAGCCTTTCCTTCTACAACAGACATTCTGATTATCTCTCAGTAAGCCTTACCTTCTACAACAGACATTCTGCATATCTCTCAGTAATCCTTGCCTTCTACAACAGACATTCTGCATCTCTCTCAGTAAGCCTTACCTTCTACAACAGACATTCTGCATCTCTCTCAGTAAGCCTTACCTTCTAGAACAGACATTCTGCATATCTCTCAGTAAGCCTTACCTTCTAGAACAGACATTCTGCATATCTCTCAGTAAACCTTACCTTCTACAACAGACATTCTGCATATCTCTCAGTAAGCCTTACCTTCTACAACAGACATTCTGCATCTCTCTCAGTAAGCCTTTCCTTCTACAGCAGACATTCTGCATCTCCCTCAGTAAGCCTTTCCTTCTACAACAGACATTCCGATTATCTCTCAGTAAGCCTTTCCTTCTACAACAGACATTCTGCATATCTCTCAGTAAGCCTTTCCTTCTACAACAGACATTCTGCATATCTCTCAGTAAACCCTACCTTCTAGAACAGACATTCTGCATCTCTCTCAGTAAACCTTACCTTCTACAACAGACATTCTGATTATCTCTCAGTAAGCCTTACCTTCTACAACAGACATTCTGATTATCTCTCTCAGTAAGCCTTACCTTCTACAACAGACATTCTGCATCTCTCTCAGTAAGCCTTACCTTCTACAACAGAAATTCTGCATCTCTCTCAGTAAGCCTTACCTTCTACAACAGACATTCTGCAAATCGCTCAGTAAGCTTTACCTTCTACAACAGACATTCTGCATGTCTCTCAGTAAACCTTACCTTCTACAACAGACATTCTGCATATCTCTCAGTAAGCTTTACCTTCTACTACAACAGACATTCTGAGTATCTCTCAGTAAGCCTTACCTTCTACAACAGACATTCTGCATGTCTCTCAGTAAACCTTACCTTCTAGAACAGACATTCTGCATGTCTCTCAGTAAACCTTACCTTCTACAACAGACATTCTGCATCTCTCTCAGTAAACCTTTCCTTCTAGAACAGACATTCTGCATCTCTCTCAGTAAGCCTTACCTTCTACAACAGACATTCTGCATGTCTCTCAGTAAACCTTACCTTCTAGAACAGACATTCTGCATGTTCTCAGTAAACCTTACCTTCTACAACAGACATTCTGCATGTCTCTCAGTAAGCTTTACCTTCTACAACAGACATTCTGCATCTCTCTCAGTAAACCTTACCTTCTAGAACAGACATTCTGCAAATCTGTTAGTAAGCCTTACCTTCTAGAACAGACATTCTGCAAATCTCTCAGTAAGCTTTACCTTCTAGAACAGACATTCTGCAAATCTGTCAGTAAGCCTTACCTTCTAGAACAGACATTCTGCAAATCTCTCAGTAAACCTACCTTCTAGAACAGACATTCTGCAAATCTCTCAGTAAGCCTTACCTTCTACAACAGACATTCTGCATGTCTCTCAGTAAGCTTTACCTTCCACAACAGACATTCTGCAAATCTCTCAGTAAGCCTTACCTTCTACAACAAACATTCTGCATGTCTCTCAGTAAACCTTACCTTCTACAACAGACATTCTGCAAATCTCTCAGTAAGCCTTACCTTCTACAACAGACATTCTGCAAATCGCTCAGTAAACCTTACCTTCTAGAACAAACATTCTGCAAATCTCTCAGCAAGCCTTACCTTCTACAACAGACATTCTGCATATCTCTCAGTAAACCTTTCCTTCTACAACAGACATTCTGCATCTCTCTCAGTAAGCCTTACCTTCTACAACAGACATTCTGCATATCTCTCAGTAAGCCTTACCTTCTACAACAGACATTCTGATTATCTCTCAGTAAGCCTTACCTTCTACAACAGACATTCTGCATATCTCTCAGTAAACCTTACCTTCTACAACAGACATTCTGATTATCTCTCAGTAAGCCTTACCTTCTACAACAGACATTCTGCATATCTCTCAGTAAACCTTACCTTCTACAACAGACATTCTGCATATCTCTCAGTAAACCTTACCTTCTACAACAGACATTCTGCATATCTCTCAGTAAGCCTTACCTTCTACAATAGACATTCTGATTATCTCTCAGTAAGCCTTTCCTTCTACAACAGACATTCTGATTATCTCTCAGTAAGCCTTACCTTCTACAACAGACATTCTGCATCTCTCTCAGTAAGCCTTACCTTCTACAACAGATATTCTGCATCTCTCTCAGTAAACCTTACCTTCTACAACAGACATTTGCATATCTCTCAGTAAACCTTACCTTCTACAACAGACATTCTGCATATCTCTCGGTAAGCCTTACCTTCTACAATAGACATTCTGATTATCTCTCAGTAAGCCTTTCCTTCTACAACAGACATTCTGATTATCTCTCAGTAAGCCTTACCTTCTACAACAGACATTCTGCATCTCTCTCAGTAAGCCTTACCTTCTACAACAGACATTCTGCATCTCTCTCAGTAAGCCTTACCTTCTACAACAGACATTCTGCATCTCCCCTCAGTAAGCCTTACCTTCTACAACAGACATTCTGCATATCTCTCAGTAAGCCTACCTTCTAGAACAGACATTCTGCTATCTCTCAGTAAACCTTACCTTCTACAACAGACATTCTGATTATCTCTCAGTAAGCCTTACCTTCTACAACAGACATTCTGCATCTCTCTCAGTAAGCCTTTCCTTCTACAACAGACATTCTGCATCTCCCTCAGTAAGCCTTTCCTTCTACAACAGACATTCTGATTATCTCTCAGTAAGCCTTTCCTTCTACAACAGACATTCTGCATATCTCTCAGTAAGCCTTTCCTTCTACAACAGACATTCTGCATATCTCTCAGTAAACCTTACCTTCTAGAACAGACATTCTGCATCTCTCTCAGTAAACCTTGCCTTCTACAACAGACATTCTGATTATCTCTCAGTAAGCCTTACCTTCTACAACATTCTGATTATCTCTCTCAGTAAGCTTACCTTCTACAACAGACATTCTGCATCTCTCTCAGTAAGCCTTACCTTCTACAACAGACATTCTGCATCTCTCTCAGTAAGCCTTACCTTCTACAACAGACATTCTGCATATCTCTCAGTAAGCCTTACCTTCTAGAACAGACATTCTGATTATCTCTCTCAGTAAGCCTTTCCTTCTACAACAGACATTCTGATTATCTCTCTCAGTAAGCCTGACCTTCTAGAACAGACATTCTGCATATCTCTCAGTAGATCTTACCTTTCCAGAACAGACACTGGGTTGCAAATGTTTAGCACTTGACCAATGACATCTTGTCCATCTCCTGTAGGAATGGCGACTTCCTCAGAGCTTGGTTCTTCATTCTGACGTAAGTCTCTTGAAGCTGACATGGTTCTGAAATGAAAGAAAAACTTACCAATAATTACTGATATCATTATGAACAGAGATTCAAGGAACATTCAGGTTGGTATATATAATGATGAAACCATATTGAATTAAACACATGATAATCAACCATTTTGTACGGGTCAACTTCAACCATTATTTGACCAGAGACACAACTTAAACAATCCTTTTTAGCCCCAGGCAGATAGTCCAGGTTTTCACCATGAGAACCAAGCAAACATTCAGTCAGTCCCATGTTCAAAACTACAAATAAAAATTCACTGATTCAGGCTCTGGAAGTACTGGACATGGATATAGTTGAATTTAGGATTATCTACCTGTGGACACTTCTGTGCAAAATGTACATCACACACTAATGTGTATCAGTCTTTATCCCAAAACATGTAAATCCCATGATATATGCTGTTTAAAAAGAAGCTAGTGCAACAGTTTTTATCTAAATAGAAAAATAGTACTGCTGCTTTCAATCTTGCAAACTTTTAAACTTTTTTCTTGACGTCAACATGAGCATCAATGGGGATACAATCACCACAGACCTTCACACTAAATCCATGGATGCTCACATGTACCCTTGCTACCCTTCAACTCCTGCCACCCTAGACACTGTCTGAGAGGCATCCCCTACGGGCAGACTATCCACCTGCGAAGAATCTGTTGTAAAGATGATGTGTTCCTGAAACGATGCAGAGAGCTGAGAACCCACCTACATAACCGCAGCTATCCATTAGCTCTGGTGGACTCTGCCATCAACAAGGCACAGACACTTCCAGGGAGGATGCACTCCAGTACCAACGGAGGAACCATCAGTCAGACAGGGTGCCATCTGTTATCCGCCATAACCCTTCCAACACTCCCTGCCTTTTGGCTGAAGGAAAAAAGGACGGGGCTCCACAGAAGTAGACGCATGAAGAAAACCTCCCATTGTTGGTGAGCGTAACTGTCGCAATCTGAGGAACCTTCTGATGCCCAGCAAACCACTGGCAGTACAAAATCAAGCGTCTGCTACAGATTCATTGGTACCAAGCTGCTTCAAATGCATAAACTGTCACTTTCCATACATCATGGATGTGTACCCACCTACCCATGCACCCCCTATTTGTATTGAGTCAATACCCACTGCAGTGGAAAGAAATGTTTGTTGTCTCCTGTTCTTTAAGTTTAAGAATGTTTCTTGTTTATATGGTAGTTTTATTTTTGTTTGAATTTTGTTTGCTTCTCTTGATTTTTCATGATGGAAGGCTCCCTATCTAGAGTCCCCTTCAATATTATTTATTCATATATACTGACTTCCATACAAAAAACGCGAAAACAAAACAAGCTGAAGGTTGGGGGTGAATTTTATTGGTCACAATTGTACAGAGTGGAAGCGAGAATTCAACGTGATTTGATTCATTACACCGGTAATGTGTGAAAATGTCATCAGCAATGTCTTTTGTGTGGAAAATCCAAGGTCACGTGACAAACCAGCTTGAAGTCCTAATACCGTGTGTGGCCACCATTTGCGTTGACAACTGCTTGACACCTGCGGCTCATTGAGTGGACCAGGTGGTTGATGCGTCCCCTTGGCACACCAGCCCACACATGGACGATGGCCTGGTGAAGTTGAGCCGCTGTTGCTGGTCGTGGACGCAGGAGGTCCAACCGTCTGCCAAGTTCATCCCAAAAATGTTCTATTGGGTTTAAATCGGGACTGAGGGCTGGCCAGGGCAGCACATTCACGTTGTTATGCTGAAGAAATTGCTGGGTGGCCCTGGCGGTGTGTGGTCTTGCATTGTCCTGTTGGAATGTCCAGTTTGGGTGTTGCGCAAAAAAGGATCGACATGGGTCTGAGCACCTGTTGATGTAGCGCTGTGCATTGACACCCTGTCCGCGACCAGGACCAATGTTCTGAAAGATGACTGGTCCTATGGCGTGGTTAATGCCAATTGCACCCCATATCATAACGTTCGGGCCTCCCCCGGGGTTCCGCTCTACCACACAGGAGTCAGCATAGCGTTCCACCAGGTCGACGCCATATTCTGACACGACCGTCAGCCATGTCAATTAACAAAAACGGCTCTCATCTGAGAACAGCATGCGTACCCACTGCTGCGTGCGCCAGTTGATTCGGGCTTGTGCCCACTGCAGCCTGTCCTGCCGGTGGCTTGGTGTCAGTACCGGACCTCTGTGAGGACGCCTACATGCCAGCCCGTTCTCCTGAAGATGCCACCGCATAGTGTTGAGGCTGATTCGTTGCTGGAGATTCCCAGGCACCTGTCGAGCAGTGTTAGCGGCTGTTTGCCGCCTGTCCCGCAGATGGGTTCGAACAAGATGGCGATCCTCTCTTTGTGTGGTGACCCAAGGACGGCCTGGCCGGGGACGATCATCAGTGGTACCAGTGACTCGCATGCGGTGCTGCAGATGATAGATGGTTGAGATGTGGACGTTAAAGATGTTGGCGACCTGCCTGGCATCCACACCAGCCTTCAGACGGCCTAGGGCACGATTGCGTTCCTCTGCTCGTGGTCTTGGCATCTCTGTAGCGCTCAGATGGCAAGTCGTTACCTGAACCTTGTAGCGCGGCTTTATAAAGGCTGCATGCCTGCGTACTTGTCGCTGGTTAACTTTGCTCTGCATGGTGTGCATGTGCCTCACATGCAGAAACCAGTTTGCCATTTTTGTTGACCCTCCAATGCCGGGAATGATGTGTTGCTCACACAATTTTTTCACTGCACGCGAGTCTTGGACCCAAACAACTTGCCACAATGGTTCAATATTGTATATTCACCCCTTTTCACCCGAAAAATAGCCTTTCAAATTTTCACGTTTTTTTATGGAAGTCAGTATACCTGTGAGGCGACTCTTGCACACAGCAATTTAAGTTAAAAATCTTAAAGAAAGATCCATGTTACAACATTTGGGATCATTGTCCAGAAGATCTTTGAATGTTTTAGTATTTGATGCATGTTTAATCTGAACAGAAAACATAGTCCATGTCTGTGCTATTCTGTTGGCTAGTGAGATTGCTTTTTTTCTTGAATTTCTATTACGGTGATCCATAAGTATTTTCTCATCAGAATCACTTGCTTTTTCATCAATTTTTAACAGAAAAAAAAATTCTTACAAAAAGAATTGTTGCTCTCCTTTTCACACTCCGACAGGAACCCCAGCGGCACTGACAAAGGCTGCTGTATGGTGGAGGCCCTCGGTGATCCATAAAGCTTTTCCTTTTATTGGAACTGTTAGTGATTCCACAAGACAATATGGACAAACATTACAAGACAAAGCATGACGCGCTTTGACCTCTCAGGTCTTCTTCAAGTAAAACCAACAACATTCAGGACAATGAAAACAAAGAACGAGCAATTACTTATCTTCTCATATTCAGTGCAAGAATACAAAAAATTTGCTTATATTTAATATGTTTAATATCTGATAACAAAAAGCTTTCTTATATTATGTCATTCTGACCACTGAAAATGTTACAGGTCTCAATTAAGTCACCTATTAATCATCTGTCTTTAAATGAGTGCAGGTTAAGTTTCTTAAGTCTTTCATCAAACTCAATTCCATAACAACTTAGTCTTTAGAATTCGATGCATTAGAGCCACAACTGTTTATCTCGAAAAAATTGTGTTTTGACTTTTTCATATTTTTAGGTGTATTAATACAGTCTGTTTAACATGCTGAAACATGGTTATGAAACATTTATTAGTTTTTGGTTGATAGCAAAGAAACAGTTGTTGCCCTGTCCACATCCAACCAGATTCTGCATGCCACAAATGAACAGCTAGCAGTCACAGACTGTGGCCCCAAGAAGGAATGGTAGAAAGGGGAATCACCACTCTCAGGCCAAACTTGTTTATGCTAGCAGTTATCAGTTGTTGGCTGATGAAATTCCTGCAAGTGAAAGAGAAAGGTTGGGCTATTAGATTACACTGCCCTGCAGGTCACTTCTGGGTGGGGAAAATCAGGCACCGGGAATGGCAGAATTCGGTCAAGGAGGGGTCAGCGGGGGTTCAGAGGCTTGTTTCCCACAGATACGGGGAGTGTCTGGAGAGATGCTGGTGTAAACAAGTGGCTATATACCAGCACATCCGGCTTGTACCGTTCACACTTTCCCTCACACTGCATTCAGGAATCTTCATTGGCAGTTTTTTGCTTCTGCTTCCAACTCCACTGACGTCGTATTAAATCAGTAAGTCCCTCTCTCTCTCTCTCTCTCTCTCTCTCTCTCTCTCTCTCTCTCTCTCCTCTTTTGTTGTTTTTGTTTTTGTTTTTGTTTTTTCAGGCTCATATTGGCAGAATAGGCTATGCCTAACATGTTTACCCTAACCATGTTACGACTCTCTCTCTCTCTCTCTCTCTCTCTCTCTCTCTCTCCTCCCCCCCCCCCCCCTCTGTATTTGTTTTTGTTGTTTTTTCCTCTCTCCCTCTTTCTCTCAATAATAAGAAACAAAATTAATGTACTGTCTATTTGTTTCCTTTTCACAATACCTTTTCCTTAATATTTTGTACATGCAGTTAATTTGTTCACAAAAGTGTATTAATTGAACACATCTTCAAAGACGCACAGAAGCTTTCTTGTAAATATGATGAAATAAATGCTGTGAATAAAAAATATGTGTAGCTTCATTGTTTTTTTTCCCCTTGTACAGTTGGCTTTGCTGCTCATCCATATTGGTAAATCAGTAGCTGAAATAATAGCAAAACACCGTTTGAAGGAAGAGATGTTGTGAAGACTGTGATACACGATTTAACTGGTGCGTTAATTATTTTCTTTGTTCTCCCAATCAGGCACCATGACTGACGACAGTTGGTCAGATCTTGAAATTGATGAGGAGACCTGCTTACTTCTTGACCAGCCTGAGCCAGCATCTTCTCATGGAACTTCTCAAGGTATCGATCATTACCTCAGTATTGTTTGTGATGACAGACTTTGTAGCAGGAGAGAGGCTGAGGGTGGGAGTAAAGCCAGTAACTTGAATCTTATTGAGCAAGTTTTGTCTACGCAAATATAGTATTGTGTATACTATATTGTTACAGTTTCAGTTGTTCCGAGGCGTGTCAATGCGTGCATAATATCCCATATACGCCACACCACATCTGCTATTTTAGCTAATGCTTCATCGACTTCATATCCAATGTGCTAGTAAAGCCTCGGGTGCATGCTGGGTATTTTCATGTTTCCTGCAACCCACCAAACACTGACATGGATTACGGGATTTTCAACATGCGCATTTTATCTTCTGCATGCATATGCACACGGGACCTCGGTTTATAGTCTCATCTGAAGGACGTGGGAGAGGAGAGTCAGAACAAATGGTAACTCCCGCTAATAAACGGACGGCTCAACCGGGACTCGAACCCGGACCACAAGATCACGATCTTGCGTCTTTACCGATTGGGCCAACCGCCTCCCCTATACATACATATAATATATATATTTTTTTCCTAGCCACACTATATATATTATAATTATATTGTATATCATAAAAACAGTTGAAAGAGTCCAGGTCACTGTGTATACATGAATGAGTTTGG
>CM031621.1:10639980-10647480 GCA_018398815.1 Conus ventricosus
AGCCTTCATTCTTACACATGTCATAAGAGAGATCAAAGACACACTCAAAACAGAAATATGTATAACAGACATGATAAACAATGTCCACATTTCCGAGTGTTTTCAAACGACTGACATCGGTGGAACTTTGATTAAAAAGTAAGAGAAAGAAAAAAAAAGTTTGAAATATACAAAATGCTTTTCACATGTTAAACTGTTATGTCAGCAATTCATTTTTTGCTCAAACATATACATGCACACACACATACATGCGTACACACCATGCTCGCACGCTACACACACACATACACAGCACACACTGGAAGTTTTTAAAAAACGGTCCAGCAGACAGCATTCATTCAAACAAGTAGCAAACAAAAACAGATCTGTTAATGAAAATGTCTTTTTCATTCGCTGATTTCAGCAATCTACATTCCCCATTTATTCACGAGTGTCTGAAAAACATGAGTGATAAGACAGCTACGACACACAAATCTAGTTACCCCTCACATGTTTGCCAACAGCTATCAGTTGTTGGTGGACAGCACAGCAGGTTCACAATGAATGGGAAAAGAGAGAAAGCCAAAGCAAACAGATCACCTACAGCACGGAGAAGGGCAAACAGATAGACATGCTAGTCATGGACTTCGCAAAGGCCTTTGACAAGGTGTCCCACTCACTCCTGACCCACAAATTACAGCACTATGGAATCACTGGCAATATTAACAACTGGATCCAGAACTTCCTAAGCGACAGGAGGCAAGCAGTTGTCGTTGACGGTGTCACCTCCACTTTAGTGCCTGTAGAGTCAGGAGTCCCCCAGGGCTCTGTCCTCGGCCCATGCCTCTTCCTGCTCTATATTAACGATCTCCCCAAGGGCCTGACCTCCACCGTACGGCTCTTTGCAGACGACACGGCCTGTCATAAGACAATCACCAAAGCCGCCGACCAGCACGATCTGCAGAGAGACCTGGACAAGCTTGCTGACTGGGAAGAAAAGTGGCTGATGTCCTTCCACCCGAACAAATGCGAGGCCTTACACTTTGGCAAGTGGTGGCAGATAACATACCATCTGAGAGACCACCCACTGAAGTCCTCCAGTGATGCCAAGTACCTCGGTGTCACCATCTCCACCGATCTCAGCTGGAAGAAACATATAAACAACGTCGCCACGAAAGCCAACAAGACCTTTGGCTTCCTGCGACGAAACTTAGAAGTCGGCTCCATCTCCACCAAAGACCAAGCCTACAAGACCATGGTGCGCCCCCAGCTGGAATACGTGTGCTAAGTTTGGGATCCGCACACTGAAAACAACATACAGTCCCTCGAGAAGATCCAGAGGAGGGCTGCCCGCTGGGTAGTAAACCGCTACCGCCAAACTTTGAGCGTCGGAGAAATGCTTGACCAGCTGAGCTGGACATCACTGGAAGATCGGCGAAGAAGAACCCGCCTGACAACAATGTACAAGTATCACCATGGTGACATCACGATCGAGACAAACCAAGCGCCAAGACTCCTGAAAACTGGATACGCCACTCGCATTTCCACGAACACCAGTATGTCATGGAGTCCAGCTGCAGAAATTACAGAAAATACTCCTTCTTCCCCCCCCCGCACCACAAAGGAGTTCAATAAGCTCCCACCTGAGGCAATTCAATCAGCCTCGGTGGTGGACTTTCAGTCCTACCTTTGATCCACCACCCTCACCCCCACCCCCTCCATCCCCTCCCACGCCATGCTTAGAGTACAATACCCTCTCCACCCACTCCAAAGTAGGGCCTGCCAAAGTACGGTCAGAGGTCTGAAATAGTGAGTGTGGTGGCCTCCACTTCCCCTGTCCACTGTCCATGCAGTTAGGTAGTGAGCACTGACTGCATAAATTGACCCACAACTCCCACAGCAAACTGGAACCCCTTTTGTAGATGCCAGAATCTTCAGCTTGTTGAAGGCGGGCAGATACCTAAGAAGAAGAAGAAGAAACATAATTATGCATGATCCTTCAATATTATATGCACGCACAGACAACAAATGAACCTGTAGCACTCACAAAAACATTCCATTAACAAAGAGGGTGGAACAAAAACAAAACAAAACAAAACAAAACCTGTGTTTGGTCTTAGAGCCGACGTTTTGGTTTACAGTAGTAGGCCTATCACCTGTCTTTTTCCAGATTTTTGTTTGTTGTGAAATCTTGCCACACATTTTTTCTACCATCTCAAGCTTGGTAAATTTTGCATCTTCCCTTTTTTTCTGATGCCAACACAAGACATGTTAACAGCATGTGCTGAAGTTGGAACGCATGTTACCAATAGCAAACAAGCAGACACAGCCTATAACAAGGTAAAGAAAATGTAAACTTCCCGACATGGGGTGACATTACGTTGACACAGCACATGCGCCAACCACCTTTTCCTGTTAGGGTCAACAAACAAATCATAATTTTGTACATCAATACCTAAATATCATCTTCCCTTGTCCACTCTTTGGCAACATTTCTGTGAGCACTGTAACATCTGGTTGTAAGCCACTAACAAGTGCCGCATAAGTTTTATTCGATAAACTATCAATATTACCATATGAATTTGTAACCATTTGAAATATCAACAATTTTTACAACTTTTTACATTACTCTTGGTAGGTTTTGTTTGATATAGTCAATCTCTCTCATAACAAGCTGCCAAGTGGGACTGTACTTTAGCCTGGTATGGTTATCATCAGCACTTTTTGGATTTGACTTAACCTTCCTATTTCTGATTATCAAAATCCTTGGAATCTTTTGACAGTTTTTTTTAATTACTTTTTTTTTTTTGCCAGCAAGCAGGCCTGGTGTGTTTTTCTATTGTGGTCAGATCATCAAAAATAGATTTTTTTTTCCATATTTAGAATCAAAAGCACTCTGATTGAATGAAGAGGCTGAGTATTATTTCTTTTTTTTTCTAGGCCTGTTCCTAATTCAACACAGTCTGGACAACCATGATCTATTCCTCCCATTCCCGCTCTCCCCCCCCCCCCCCCCCCCTCCCCCCACCTGTCTTGCCAAACCTGACTGGCTTGAATTCTTCACTTAACAATTCCTCAGAAATTTTTGTGCCTCGAATAGGGCCTACGTCATTATACTTTCACTTCTCAACAGCTCGCTTTCCCTCACACTGACAATATTTTCCATTTTCATCTCCATTCCTTTCTTCCGAAGCCTCTGCTAGTTTATCAACTATTTCCTGAATAGGCTATTCTCTTCCTGTCTTTTGACCCTTCCCAGTCTTGTACTGTAGTAAACATTGAAATGCGTCTGTCGATTTTTATTCAAGTCCTGTCTGATTTTCCATTTATATTTTCCGTGCTTGAAACACCAACTCACCGGAGGCTTTTATTCTTCCTCCGCATTTTATAGGCTATCATGCCCGAGATCTGCACGTAGTTGATGTCGCCTACCTAGTGCTGAAAATTGTGGCATTCAACGGTGGGAACTGCATCGTTTCAACACAGATGAAGTGATCAAAAACGCGAAACTGTTGTTGACAGTAGGCGAGGCCTACTAAACCATGAAGCAGAAGAGATCTAAAACCCTTTCCCCAGTGACAGTGAGATCGGCACCTAATTTAAATGGAACATTTCAAACAGAATTACTGCAGCACTGTCTCATTGGCACAGAAGAACAATCCTGGACGCCACACTTACATACATTACTCACTAATCAAAACTGCAAATTTCAAAGAAAAGATCGCTGTTGTCAAAATTCGTGCAATTCTCGAGCCCAGAGAAGAAAGACGTCCGCCACTTGTGCCAGGTCAACAGTCTACTAATGCTTGCTCGCTTTGCCTACCTTTGGCCTAGGCTAACTCTGTGCCAAGCCAGGAAGTAAACTGCCGCAAGTTTCGGGGTGGTGCAATGTTGGCGTAAGAATATCGGCCTATTGTATGTTAGGCCTATAGGGCCGACTGCTCAACTCCATAGACCTCCTGCTGACGTGATCAAGCAATTCACTCAGGCAATGGATTGAGAATTGGGTCAGCCAGGTCAGAGCGACCTGTAGGCTAGATCTAGTCATAGTGACGTTAGACTGGGCCTAGCAGTTTTGGCGACACACACACACACACACACACAGGGGGAGTTGTTATGCACCAGTCCGATACATTATGATGCATGAGCGCGCGTGCGCTCGCACGCGGGTACGCAATCATGCACACACACACACACACACACACACACACACACTTTGCCAGATAATATTCATTCGTCAACATCATGGATTCTCCGTCAGTAACAACGAGCTCGAGGGAGAGTCGGAGGGGGAAGGATCGGTGGAGGGAGGAAGACGAAGAGGATGTGGGGTTGGAGAGGGGGGGGGGGGGGGGGGGGAGAGAACGTGTGGCTGTGGAGGGGTGGGGTAGGTGTGTGTGTGTGTGTGTGTGTGGGGGGGGGGGGGGGGTTAATGGAAGAAAGGATTCCACTGAGAAAGATGGTTCTTCTTATGGAAATAATCTGTAGCCAGTTACTGGAAAAAGAAAAAAAAAAGCAAATTAATCAAAGAAAGAAAGAAACAAACAAAACCAGTAAAGTAACGACGATCTGATATACGCTACAATACAAAACAATGAGGTCCCCCCCCCCCCCACACACACACACACCACAGACATAGGCTACACGGTTTTCTCCAGGTGTTACAGACAACAGGTGAAAAGTGCAACACAACACTCCCCTGACAGCATTCAGCATGAACGTTTTGGGGAGTGTATAATTGTTTGGTCGTGCATTTGTTTTGTGACGTCTGAAGAAGACGCCATATTGTGCTGCCGGATCCAAACACAGAAAGACGCCGAAGAACTGAACCGACAGCTTCAGCGTTGGGAGTAAATGCATGTTTATCACATCTTTATTGTATTTGAATCATTTAATTTTTTCAGTATAGTCGGTGTAAAAGACATTCACATGTTTTAGACTGCACAGCATAAACAAAGATGGGAATGTTGCCGTCCAAGAAAAAGGATGTGCTGTAACCCAACAGGGCCCGTCTTGCTATGGAATTTAGTCTATACACTGAGAAGTTCATGTATGGTTTGAAAGATCTTTGAAACCCTCTTCTGTTTGCGTCTGTGGTCAGCTTGATTCTCGACATTCCTCGAGTGTATTGCTTACAGAAATTGAGATACCTTGGAGTGAACTGTAACGTTTTAAAAGCATTCTACAGAAGCAATATTGAATCTGTGATCACTTTTTCATTTTTAGTGTGGTATGGTGGATTAAATGTGAAAAACATATGCTTGCTGGAAAAGATCGTAAAACAGTGTGGTAAGATTATTGGTGTTAAGCAACAAAGTTTAGGAGAAATGTTTGAAATCAGAGTGCCTAAGAAAGCTCAGAAGATTGTATGTGATGAAACCCATCCTCTGTTCCCCTTTTATGAAAAGATGCCTTCAGATAGACGATTCCGGCAATTGAAATGTGAAACCAACAGACTGAATCGTAGTTTCTTGCCTATTTCAATCCGTTCATTGAATAATCACTGACCTGACCATCCTGAGTAAATGTTTAATGCTGTCGTTATAAAGATAGAGGAGAGGGTGAGGGCAAGACTTGGATAGAGAGAGAGAGGGGTGGGGATGGGGGGGGGGGAGAATGAGAGTGTAGATGTTTTGGGGAGGGGGATGATAATCAAGTGACAATGATTTTAAAATTACCTCAGTTCTCATCCCGTGTAGATTGTGTGTGTGTGTGTGTGTGTGTGTGTGTGTGTGTGTGTGTGTGTGTGTGTGTGTGTGTGTGTGTGCCCCCCCCCCCCCCCTTTTTTTTACGGTTTATTTTAGCGTACAGCTGTTTTTATTAAATTGACTGGATGTAAAATGGAGTGTATGTTGGGTAGAGTTATTGATTAGTTTTATGTGAAAATAAGCCTTACTTTATTTATATTGTTTTAAAATTTGTGGGCATGTGCAGGTGTGAGTGCATTTGCACATTTTATATTATTCAATGTTGTGTACTCATATGTCATGTGTTTATGTGCTCCCACCACAACACAAAGTTCTTATGAAAGAAAATAAAGTGTCTTGAATTGAATTGAATTATTTGAATTTATAAGTACTAAATTCGTATTTCAAATCGTTTTGTCATACATTTCTGACTAACTGCCTCCTGCTTTATTCAGTGGATTTGGAAAGCTGGATGAACATTGGTTACATTGTGTGCTGGATGAACATTGGGTATAGTGCGTGCTGGATGAACATTGGTTACAGTGTGTGCTGGATGAACATTGGTTACAGTGTGTGCTGGATGAACATTGGTTACAGTGTGTGCTGGATGAACATTGGTTACAGTGTGTGCTGGATGAACATTGGTTACAGTGTGTGCTGGATGAACATTGGTTACAGTGTGTGCTGGATGGACATTGGTTACAGTGCGTGCTGGATGGACATTGGTTACAGTGCGTGCTGGATGAACACGGTTGCAGTGTGTGCTGGATGAACATTGGTTACAGCATGTGCTGGATGACACATCTTGGCTGACATTACAGCGGTGTTGGACATCATGCTGGATGAAAATTGGTTACAGTACGTACTGGATGAACACTGGTTATAGTGCGCGCTGATGAACATTGGTTACAGTGCGCGCTGGATGAACATTGGCTACAGCACGTGCTGGATGAACATTGGCCACAGTGCGTACCGGATGAACATTGGTTACAGTACGTACTAGACGAACACTGGTTACAGTACGTGCTGGATGAACATTGGCCACAATACGTACTGGATGAACACTGGTTACAGCACGTGCTGGATGAACATTGGCCACAGTACGTACTGGATGAACATTGGTTACAGCACGTGCTGGATCAACATTGGCCACAGTACGCACTGGATGAACACTGGTTACAGCACGTACTGGATGAACATTGGCCACAGTACGTACTGGTGAACATTGGCCGCAGTACGTACTGGATGAACATTGGCCACAGTACGTACTGGATGAACACTGGTTACAGCACGTGCTGGATGAACATTAGCCGCAGTACGTACTGGATGAACATTGGTTACAGCACGTGCTGGATGAACATTGGCCACAGTACGTACTGGGTGAACATTGGTTACAGCACGTACTAGATGAACACTGGTTACAGTGCCTACTGGATGAACATTGGCCACAGTACGTACTGGATCAACATTGGTTACAGCACGTGCTGGATGAACATTGGCCACAGTACGTACTGGATGAACATTGGTTACAGCACGTGCTGGATGAACATTGGCCAAAGTACGTACTGGATGAACATTGGTCACAGCACTTGCTGGATGAACATTGGTTGCTGTACGTACTAGATGAACACTGGTTACAGTACGTACTGGATGAACATTGGTTACAGTACGTACTAGATGAACACTGGTTACAGCACGTGTCGGTTTGATTAAAAATCAGTATCCTACAGTTTATTTTACACATTTTCTTTAAAGCAGTCGCAACGATATAACCATCCCTTTGAATAAGTAAGGGCAAGTGGGCACGTGTGTGTGTGTGTGTGTGTGTGTGTGT
>CM031621.1:10649980-10659980 GCA_018398815.1 Conus ventricosus
CTACAACTATATAAGTCTCTGGTACGACCAGTACTTGAGTACGGACATTCTGTCTGGCAACCCTACCACAAAACACTGTGCCAGGATGCAGAGGATGTTCAGCGCAGGGCAACTAAACTTTTAGCATCTCTTAAAGATAAACCATACCCTGAGCGTCTCTCTACTCTTCAACTTCCAAGCCTGGAGCACAGAAGAAAAAGGGGTGACATGATCGACTTGTACAAGTTTATACATGGCATTTACCGGAGTGATAAACCACAGTTTGAATTTTTCACCAACAGGGACAGCAGAGGACACTCCTTGAAATTATCCAAAGTTCATCACAGACTGAACATTAGGGGAAATGACTTCTCTCTTCGAGTGATTGATGTTTCGAGTGGTCTTTCTGACTCTGTGGTAACAGCCCCTACAGTCAGCATCTTCAAATCACGATAAGACACCCATTGGAAGGAACTACTGCCGACAAAATACAATCCAGAATGTTTGTCGACCTAGATAGTCTCAGTCTGTGACTCTCTTCCTTCCACGCATGCGGAGTATTTTTCTTTTTACCCAGATATATATTAGAACGGTGAACAGGCCTTTTAAGGCCTCAAACACCTAAGGTTCAAGTTCAAGTTCACCTGACCTTCAATGAACACTTCTCATGCTCATCCGCCGAGCTCGTCTGTATGCACAGCACCCTTCTTCTTCTTCATCATCTTCTGTTTTGTGGCCACAATAAACGCTCTGATTATTTTGCCACAGAGTAGAAGGTTTCCATGAACCAGCTGCCCGATTTAAAAAAAAAATCCTTTTCTTTTCTTTTTCCTATGTAGGTTTGAAATAGCTCTTCAAGTTGCATGGGTAGATCATAACATTTACTCAGGATCACATTTAAACACTCCCTGCCCACTAACTGGGTCAGAGGGGACGAGAAGTGACGGGCAGGCATCCTAGTGACGGCCCCCGGCACCCCCCGCCGCAGCGGCCCTCCTACCAGCACACCCCCTACCCACTACCTACCTAACCAAGCACTCTCACATTCATACATGACAGTTTGTGTTTGTGTTTGTGTTTGTTTTAATCTTACTCCTGAAGTTTCGCAGCAGCGAGACTGTCAAGAGTGTCAGCACTGAGGTGGGAGGTGACTCTGTTTTTATAACTGTCAGGGGAGTCTGCCTCTACAATGTGTGCTGGGAGTTCATCCCACTCACGGATGGCTCGGGGGAAGAATGAGAAGAGCCTATATTGCTGTTTTTGATTTACCAGGCGTTTAAACTGTTGGTCATGCGATCTTCTGTCTCTTACTGTTGGTTCTTCCAGGACACTTTTGTTGATCTGCACCAGGTCATTGTGGATCTTATACAACATGGTGACCCTTGACGCTTGGCGTCGCTTCTGGAGAGACGGTCACTTGGGCTTTTCAAGCATGTCTGTTACGCTTGCATGCCGGTGGTAACGGTTCAGGACGAATCTAGCTGCCCTTCTCTGGATGTTTTCCATTTTCTTGATGCAGCCTATTTTGAGGGGTTCCACACTGAGCTGGAGTTCTCTAACAAAGGTCTAACGAAGGTTAGGTACGCCTTTTCCCTCAGCTCATTTGAAGCAACTTCCAGATTACGTCTCAAGAATCCGAAGGCTTTGCTTGCTTTCTTTGTGATGATGTCAATGTGTTCCGCCCACTCTAGATCTGTCCTCAAAGTGACCCCCAGGTATGACGCTGATTGTACTGTTGCTAGCATGTGTCCGTGCATCTGGTATTTGTCGCTGATGGTACTTTTGCAGCGAGTGACCCTTAGCGTAGCACATTTGCCTGGGTTGAAGGCCATCTCCCATTTCTGTTCCCAGACCTGGAGACGTTCTAGATCTTCTTGTAGGTGGGCATGATCTTCTCTGGACGCTATTGTGCGGCAGATGGCACTGTCGTCTGCATACATTCTTGTCTTTGAGGTCAATTTCTCAGGAAGGTCATTAATAAAGACCAGGAAGAGACATGGTCCAAGGACCGACCCTGCAGGACTCCCGACTTGACGTCGATGAAGCCTGACTGAGCCCCCTCCACGACAACTGCTTGGCATCTGTTGGATAGGAAGCTGGAGATCCATTTGTTGATCTTGCCTCGTACGCCATAGCTGTGGAGTTTGTGCAACAGGCGTAAATGGTTCACCTTGTCGAAAGCCTTGGCGAAGTCCAGCACAAGGATATCTGTTTGCCTTCCTGAAGCCATGTCGGAGGTCAACTCTTCCACTAACTCTATTAGCTTTGTTTCGCAGGACCTCTGCTGCCTGAAGCCATGCTGCTGGGGACACAGGATTTTATTCTGTTCCAGGTGCGTCATTGTGGCATGCACGATGATGTGCTCGAACACTTTGCAGGCAGTGCAGGTCAACGAGACTGGGTGGTAATTTGCGGGGTCATAGTGTTCGCCTTTTTTTTTCTTTAAATAGGCAACACTGGGGCGTTTTTCCAGTCTGTGGGAACTCATCCAGAGTCCAGAGAGGCTCTGTAGATGGTGGTGAGGGTAGGGGCGATCTCAGAAGATGTTCCTTCAAGAGCCTGGCACTGATGTTGTCGGGGCCACTCGCTTTCGCTGGGTCCAGCTTCATCAGCAACCTCCTTACGCCTTCTTCTGTAATATCTACAGAGTCCACCACAGGGTAGTCTCCATCAGCCATCTCGCACTTCTCTTGGAACTCTTCCTGAGAGTAGGCCTTCCCCTCGCTGAATGCAGACTGGAACTGGTTGTTGAGCGCATCTGCCTTTTCCCTGGGCTCCGTTACCAGTTGACCGTTTACTTTCAGAGGGGCTACGCCAACGTTGGCTGATTTCTGGTTCTTAATGTAGCTCCAGAATCGCTCGTGCTTTGGTGCATGTTCAGTGGGTTCCTCTGTCAGAGTGGTGTTGATGTGATCCCCCAATAAGCTCGGCGCAGGTGTCGTTGGGCTTTGCGCCTTCTGGCTCTGGCCTCAGCTTTGCGAACGTCGCCACCTCCCTTCTTCCACTTTTTGTAAGCTCGGTTACGTCGGTTTACTAAGCGGCGAAGCTCGGGAGTAATCCATGGTTGGCTATGGTTGGGTCGGGATTTCTTGGAAGGCATGTGGGTCTGAACTGCTTCGAGGAGCGCTGTTTTGAAGTGTGTCCACAGGCCCTCAGTGCTCTCGGTGTCCTTCTTTCCATCCACTTCTCCCCATATCTTCTTGACAGCTTCTTTCAAGTTGCCCCAGTCTGCCTTGCTATACCCTTTCGCTCTACTAGTTTCTTCCGCGGAGGGACGATGTTCAGTTCTGCATAGACTACTTCGTGGTCAGACAAAGGTGGCATGGCTTCAACTCGTGAAATGAGTTGTGGGTGTTGGACATGATGAGGTCTAATGTGTTTTCACCTCTTGTAGGGACTGTCACCATTTGTTCCAGGCCCATGCATCACGCGCGCGCGCGCGTGTGTGATTCAAGATTCAATAGTTTAATGCCTTTGAAAACCGTAACAGGTTTTATATGACACAAATAAATAGAGAGAAGATAAACGAAACCAAATGACGAAATACAAGGTGTGTGTGTGTGTGTGTGTGTGTGTGTGTGTGTGTGTGTGTGTGTGTGTGTGTGTGTGTGTGTGTGCAGCCTCCCAGTGAAGTGCCCTTACTTTTTCATATTAAGGACTTGGCAATGATGCGATTCTTAAAAGACGCATAGGTATTCCGTCAACGCTATGTTAGAACTGTTTGATGAGTTTTCTTCTTCTTCTTCCTAAAACACTGGTTCACTCAAAAACGAGTAGGTCACCAGCGCGCATGTTAAAAAGTAAAATCAAATAACATAAAACAGTGCGACTCAGACTGTTGGCCCCTGGAGCAAATTTGGCAACAAGGGGTCGCACTCGATTTCAAGAAGTTAAAAGCAATGGCCAAATTCAGGCCCAGGTAATAGTAAAATATCTGGGGAAGTAAAAATAGAAAATCGTCAATATGCAGATCTCAAAACTGTCGAATCAATTTTGTTTTTTTAAATGAGATTGCATTTGTGGCAATCTTGATGGCACCCGGCAGTGAGTTCCACAGCCGTACAGAACTGGGATAAAAAGAATGTAAGTGGCTGTCAATATTTGATGCAGGTATGGTATAACATTGACCGCCACTCCTGGTGCTACTTTTATTCAATACTAGTTGTTCCATTGGAATATCAATTACTTTAGCTCTGCCTTTGAAGAAGATGTTAAGTTTGATAAAAGCTCTTCTCTCTTCTAAGGGTTTCCATTCTAATTTCCTCATGTTCTTCCTAGTATTCCCCTTTTCTCTGATGTGGTTCCCTGTTACGAACCGTGCTGCTCTCTTCTGAATCTTTTCGAGGTTATCAATGTCCTTTAGATGGTAAGGATCCCAAACTGAGCAACCATATTCCAGTACTGGTCTAACCAGTGTTTTGTCACACTACAGGTGAACGTTAACAATGTTGTTTTGATTGGCGTAATTGTTTATTGTCAAATTATATGTTAAGGAGAGACGTCAAATAACCAGTAAATCCCGGACAGACTTTGAGCAAAAACAGAATGTAACAGAGGATTTAGTCTACTGCTTTTGGTTAGAACTGGAGTCGAACACGCCCGTGATAACGAGTTTTCACGTAAGAAACGAGAGTCTACATCTCCACTGCCGGTTTTGCGCGATTTGGCCTACGAGAGCAGACGGCGTTTTACGGTGGTGGCGAGGCGTGTCGTTGCTTTTATTGCGACGAAGTTTGGCGTCCTGCCGTTTTTCAGCCACAGACTCGACAGGTAGATTTGAATAATGTTGCTTTTAAGAATTTTTTTCTCAGTTGTCTTTAGAAAACAACATGTTGGCTGGCACATTCACTGACTGACGCATGGTGATGGCTGTGTGATCGATGCAAAAATTATCATTAGTAATTTTGAGCTGACATCATGATCAAGTTGATACCCATACTTTTGTATCTGATTCTAAATCGTTAAGTGGTAATCATGGTTGTATTTGGGCTGATCTACCTGTACCTGTAACGGTATTCGGAGACGGTGTAAGTTGGTCACACTCGACACTGGCAGCACAAAATCGGTTAATTATCCATCCAAGGACTGAAGGAGCCATGGAATGGTGGATGAGGGGGACATGATGATAGTGGTAGAATTACAAACTGAATTAGACAGAAAATGAAACAGATCGTTTTGACGTATAGGTAAGTATTTTTGTTGTGAAGTTTGAAAAATTGAGGTATTTTTGTGTTTTTCATGTTCTGTTGAACCATTTTCACAACATATGTCTACAGTATTAGTTACACAAATAGCAGTCCTTAATAATAACCAGACCCTGTGTATTATTTGATGATAGGGATTTTTCTGCATTCATTTCATAATTTGATACATTTTTAGAATGCAGCAGATGTAGAAATTACCAGGTAGTTTTTAGTTGTCCTGGGGACAAAGTGATGTGAAGAAATTCACTTGGCCCGCCAAATTTCTACTTATCTACCTGTAGTTAAGAGAAGATTAGTCTACAGACAGTGCAAAATTAAATCAGCAATTTAACAATGATATGCTCAGCACAGGTGTGAGGAAGATTCAACTTAGAGAGAGGAAGAAGTGTAAGGATAAGAAAATAAATTTTTCCATCATATAGAATATGAATGGAAAAATGTGTCCTGCTGTGCACAGAAGTGTATAAGAAAAGAAAATAAAAGAATACAATTCTCACATTTCAGTCTGCGTTCAAGCTGATTGATGCTCTGTCACCCTTTCAGTAGCACAGTAAAAAAAAAAAAATTGGTTGCCCAACCGACACGTGGAAAGAGCATTTCCGCTTTTCTGTCAGAAGATGTGATTGTCCCAGGCAATCGGATAGATCTTTTGAGCCTTGCAAAGTACACGATGGCCAGAGATCTTGAGCTTACAAGTTGATGCTTGACTGTTATGATGATTATTGCTTATGTAAAAGGCCAGTTCATCATTCTTTGAAAGCAACTGAGCATATGTTGCAATCTAATTTTGGCAGCTTAGGCGACAGAGAAGAGAGAAAAGCCCAGTGGACATCAAGCCTGTCTGTGAAAGTGCTAACAGATGGGACACAGATAAAATTATCTGGCAAACTTTTCGAGAAAGATACCATTCTTTTGAAGAAAAGTTATTGCTGATGTTGAGCCTGCTATAGTGCTTGGACAGCTTCAAAACATTGCCTGTTGCATTTCTTGCCTGATAAAACTCAAACCTAGGTCTTTCCATCGGAGATACTAAAAAATGTCAGTTGTGGTGCCCCACCTTGCCCTAGCAGTGGTGATCCAGAAAGAGCAGTCCGAGGGCTGCAAGACGTTCAGACCAGGGCTTATCTTTCAAAGAGGCAGTCAGCTTGTGGCTGTATGCAAGACATCCTATGGCTCTAGAGTGTCTTCAGGAAAGGCTGCCAGAGTCAGAGAGTGCCTGAATTCTAAGACTGGTCTTATCAGCGACAGACAAAGGTGCACAAATGTCCTTTGTGTCAGATAATGCAGTTGGACTTAAGTAGCTTGTGCAACATTATTTTTGAATGACAGACAATAGTTGATCACAACCTCTGAATCTTTTTCAGCAACACTCATTATCAACAAGTGACTGCAGCATTGTCTCCCATAGGTTTTTCATTCCATGTTTTAATCTGGTTGTTCTTAAGCAAAAGGATCCAGCTTCATTTCATAGTGTTTACCAGGGTGAAAGTTCAGTTGAGAGTCCCATGATCACTGATGAAGCCTGTTCAGATCATCTTGTAGGGTGTCCCTTGCTTCTTGGCTATTGCTTAGGTTGAACAGCTTAATGTCATCAGCAAAGATCCTGACTTGGCCCATCCTGTGGCATGACGGCCTATTGATGTACAGGACAAAAAGGATGGCCAAGCACACTGCCTTGGGAACACCGCTGGTCCCTGGAGGTTCATCAGATTTGACACTGTTAACAATGACTTTCTGGGTTCTGCCAGTAAGGAAGTCTTCAGTCCAGCAGAATGTTTCACCGTGTATTAGATTGACCTCAACCATTCTCATGATCCTGCAATGATGGACAGAGTTGAAAGCTCTGTGGAAGTTCAATTGAGCCCCTCCGATCCAAAACTTCCATCCAACAGTACAGTGTATCTAGATGCGTCCTGCATGACTGACCTGGTTTAAAGTCTTAGTGGCGGAGCATCTGATCTCTGGTGAATGCGTCTGTCATCTAGCACAGAACACTGGTCAGGCTGACTGGGCGGTAATTGGTAACAGCCGACTCCCTGTCTTAAAGATGAGCGTATGTGTGGCCTTCTTTCATTCCTGTGGGATGCACCTTTCCAACAGTGACTTCTTCGAGATAATGGAGACTGGTTGTGCCAGTTCTTATACTGTCTCGGCGAGGAACCAGGGAAGAAGACTATCAGGGCATAATGCTTTTCTTTAATTTTAAGCCCTTGAGCTGTTTCTTGATTGCCTCCACAATTATGCTGAAGATAAGATAAGATAATGTTGCTTATAGCCCAGCCGACCGCAAAGGGCCACATCAGGGCTGATGCTGAAGATAGTTAGCTTAGAGTCATAGAGGCACATTGGAGGTTCAGGCAGATTGCCTTCCTGTTGTTTTGCGAAAAGGCTGTGGAAGAATTTGTTCAATAATTACAAGTGCATTATCTAGATCAGACTTGGCTGTTATCCTGTTCTCCTTTTTCAGGTCAGCAACTCCTGTCCTGGTTCCGGTCTTCTCCTTGACAAATGACCACAAGGATTTGTGTTTCAGCTCAGCTTGAGCTGATGCAGTTGCATTCAGTCTGGTCCTAAGTTTCTGACATTCCATACTTGCCTGTTTTTCTTGCCTTATTATAAAACTCCCGGGTTTTAGGACCATTCTTTGTTTTGAGCTAATGCTTTATGGATTTGTGATTCTTTTGGACAGATGTCAGGGTTCCTTTGTTCATCCACATCTCCTGTTTCATTTCGTAAACTCTGGTCCAAGTGACAAACTTCATTGTTATAAATATCCTTGATTTTGGCTTTGAAAGGTCCCAAGCTTCATCCATGGGTAAAAGTTACAGGATCATAAACGTATAACCAACATCTTAAAGTAACTGGCAAGGAACAGCAACCAGTGTTTTACATTACACAGCACAAGCAGTAGAAGAAAAGAAAAAGAAATACCCGAAGGTGCTGGGGAGGACCCAGAGAAGCACTGTCTTCACCTGCCTTTAGAGCAGTCCTGTACCACCCTTGGAGGCCTGCGCTGTGTTGACGATGGGTACAGGCACGCGCAGGACACTCCATTAAGATATCAAGGGACATAACTGCTCCTGAACAGAGATAAATTAGACTACAGGATGCAGCTCATAACAGCCTTAAAGTAGCATCCCCATGGGTGTACCAGCCCGTATTTCATGACTGCAGAGCCCATCGGCGAAAAACACCACCCTCCAGCTGCCGAGCACACCCCATAGACCCAACCACCCCTGCCCACGGACAGATGAAGACGGTGCCACTCCAGACACAGCCAAGCTTTCGCATACGGTCTTATGTGCCCTCAAGAGAGAATCCAAAGTTGTAGTCTTTCCCACTGTCAACAGACTTTCCCTGTGGTCAGTGGGTCTTTCCTCACCGTCACTGGACCTTTCTCCAGGGTCAGCCTAGTTAAGGCAAAGAAGAAAAAGAAACACCCGAAGGTAATACTGTTAACTCCTGATTTTTCACAAACAGCAGCTGAGGTGAACAATTTTGTCCTTAGGGTCAACAAAACCATCAAAACATTGACTTTCATGGAAATATTATGGCTTTTGAGGAGTCTTATATACTGAATCCTTCTCTGTTGTTAGAAATGCTTTTGACTGGAGGAGTCAGGGCAAGCTTTCTCTATTTCTTTTTTGATATGTATATCAGTTATCAGACCTTTATTTTTTTCCCTTCCACATAATTCTTATTTTTATTTTTTTGCCCTTTTTCTTTCTTCCTGTTGTTTTCTTCTTTCTTATCCCTTCCTACCTTATCTGTCTTTTTTAATATTTTCTTTTAATGGGCTTTCATTAACCATGCATTGTGTGTGTGTTCCATTAACAATGAACTCTCACATAATGATTTTGAAACAAGGTGTCTGGTTTATTTATGTTCAAATGTTTGGTTTGCTTATACTTTCAGTCTATCACATTTACTGCTTTCATCAAAATGAAACAAGCCAATGAGCAAAGACTACAGTAAAAATGAAAGAAAACACAGAATGTGTGTGTGTGTGTGTGTGTGTGTGTGTGTGTGTGTGTGTGCATGTGCACGTGTGTTTCTATGTATGGACGTGTGTATTTGTGTGTATGTGTATGCACATGCGCAAGCGAGAGAGAGAGAGAGTAAAACAATCATACAGAAGCAAATGTAAGATCGTTTATGAGGATACAGAGAATGAAAGCTTCTTGCAAGAGTGTTTTTTGTTTGTTTGATTTAAATGTAGATCAACAAGTTCCTCAGATCATTACTAATCTAATGGTGAATCCATAACACAATTTCAAACATGATCATGATTAACTTATTTACAGATCAAAATCTAAGTAAGATTTCTCGTTAAAGATATTTCCTTTAACTAACTTGTTCAGAGTTTTGTAAGCCAGTGGCTGACGACTTTAATTGGAGATGTGTTTTCAAACAAATCAGATCTTCAGCAAAGGATCAGAATCTGTGTATCATGGAATATTTATTGAAAACCAGTTCAATATAATCTGATGAATCCCAACAATAACAACAGTTGATATTTTTTTTCTTCTTAAACTTTCATATTTGTTGAAATGGATATTTGTGGATAAATAAGAACAATTTTCTGGTGAAAAACTCTTACTCTATCTGTAATAACTTTATTGCCGTGGACCATACTGATCTGTTCAGTTTTATTCCAGATTTTCAAAGCTATTGCTCTGCATTGTCAAATTGTTTCTGTTGTGTCTGTGGCAGGTTCAGGATGGCGTCTTTGTGACTTGATTGAACAGCACAAGAACAGCACGTCTCTTTCCTGCTTCATTCCAAATCACTTCCTCAGCATTTTGTTCATTATCTGA